>SMMW01000587.1:0-292313 GCA_004794655.1 Marisa cornuarietis | reverse complement strand
TCCTTCTTTGAGCAGTATCACCATGTGTTTTGTAAGAGTGCAAATAAAACAAGATAAAGCAGCATCTATGAATTATATAGGCTATTTTTCTGTTGTACTCCTTCAGTCACACTAGTAAACCAAATTTGAAGCCAGCCCAATGAGTATTGTGAAAGTTATCTTAAAGATTAGGTTTTCCTTCTGTCAGCTATATATTATCACGTGTATTGTAAGAGTGCAAATAAAACAAGATCAAGCAGCAGCTATGAATTATATAGACTATTTTGTGTTGTACTTCTTCAGTCACACTAGTAAACCAAATTTGAAATAGCCAATGAGTATGAGAAGTTATCTTAAAGATTAGGTTTTCCTTCTTTCAGCTATATATTATCACGTGTATTGTAAGAGTGCAAATAAAACAAGATCAAGCAGCAGCTATGAATTATATAGACTATTTTTTGTGTTGTACTCCTTCAGTCACACTAGTAAACCAAATTTGAAGCTACTCACATGAGGTATTTTGAAGTTATCTTAAAGATTAGGTTTTTCTTCTTTCAGCAATATCACCACGTGTTTTGTAAGAGTGCAAATAAAACAAGATCAAGCAGCATCTATGAATTATATAGACTATTTTTGTGTTGTACTCCTTCAGTCACACTAGTAAACCAAATTTGAAGCCAGCCAAATGTAAATTGTGAAAGTTATCTTAAAAATTAGGTTTTCCTTCTTTCAGCTATATATTATCACGTGTATTGTAAGAGTGCAAATAAAACAAGATCAAGCAGCAGCTATGAATTATATAGACTATTTTGTGTTGTACTCCTTCAGTCACAATAGTAAACCAAATTTAAAGCTACTCATGAGTATTTAAAGTTATCTTAAAGATTAGGTTTTCCTTCTTTGAGCAAAATCACCACGTGTTTTGTAAGTGTGCAAATAAAACAAGATCAAGCAGCATCTATGAACTATATAGGCTATTTTTGTGTTGTACTCCTTCAGTCACACTAGTAAACCATATTTAAGGCCAGCCCAATGAGTATTGTGAAAGTTATCTAAAAGATTAGGTTTTCCTTCTGTAAGCTGTATATTATCATGTGTATTGTAAGAGTGCAAAAAAAGCAAGATCAAGCAGCAGCTATGAATTATATAGACTATTTTTGTGTTGTACTCCTTCAGTCACACAAGTAAACCAAATTTGAAGCTACTCACATAAGTATTTTGAAAGTTATCTTAAAGATTAGGTTTTCCTTCTTTCAGCAAAATCACCACGTGTTTTGTAAGAGTTCAAATAAAACAAGATCAAGCAGCATCTATGAATTATATAGAATATTTTTGTGTTGTACTCCTTCTTTCACACTAGTAAACCAAATTTAAAACAAGTCCAATGAGTATTGTGAAAGTTATTTTAAAGATTAGGTTTTCCTTCTGTCAGCTATATTTTATCGCGTGTATTGTAAGAGTGCAAATAAAACAAAATCAAGCAGCAGCTTTGAATTATATAGACTATTTTTACGTTAAACTCCTTCAGTCACACTAGTAAACCAAGTTTGAAGCTACTCAGATGAGTATTTTGAAAGTTATCTTAAAGATTAGGTTTTCCTTCTTTGAGCAATATCACCACGTGTTTTGTAAGAGTGCAAATAAAACAAGATCAAGCAGCATCTATGAAGTATATAGGCTATTTTTGTGTTCTACTCCTTCATTCACACAAGTAAACCAGATTTTAAGTGAGCCCAATGAGTATTGTAAAAGTTATCTTAAAGATTAGGTTTTCCTTCTGTCAGCTATATATTATCACGTGTATTGTAAGAGTGCAAATAAAACAAGATCAAGCAGCAGCTATGAATTATATAGACTATTTTTGTGTTGTACTCCTTCAAACACTAGTAAACCAAATTTGAAGCTACTCACATGAGTATTTTGAAAGTTATCTTAAAGATTAGGTTTTCCTTCTTTGAGCAGTATCACCACGTGTTTTGTAAAAGGGCAAACATAACAAGATCAAGCAGTATCAATGAATTATATAGGCTATTTTTGTGTTGTACTCCTTCAGTCACACTAGTAAACCAAATTTGAAGCCAGCCCAATGAGTATTGTGAAAGTTATCTTAAAAATTAGGTTTTCCTTCTGTCAGCTATATATTATCAAGTATATTGTAAGAATGCAAATAAAACAAGATCAAGCAGCAGCTATGAATTATATAGACTATTTTTGTGTTGTACTCCTTCAGTCACACTAGTAAACCATATTTGAAGCTACTCACATGAGTATTTTGAAAGTTATCTTAAAGATTAGGTTTTCCTTCAATGAGCAATATCATCACGTGTTTTGTAAGAGTGCAAATAAAACAAGATCAAGCAGCATCTATGAATTATATAGGCTATTTTTGTGTTGTACTCCTTCATTCACACTAGTAAACCAGATTTTAAGCCAGCCCAATGAGTATTGTGAAAGTTATCTTAAAGATTAGGTTTCCTTCTGTCATCTTTATATTATCACGTGTTGTAAGAGTGCAAATAAAACAAGATCAAGCAGAAGCTATGAATTATAAAGACTATTTTTGTGTTGTACTCCTTTAGTCACACTAGTAAACCAAATTTCAAGCTACTCACATGAGTATTTTGAAAGTTATCTTAAAGATTAGGTTTTCCTTCTTTGAGCAATATCACCGTGTTTTGTAAGAGTGCAAATAAAACAAGATCAAGCAGCATCTATGAATTATATAGGCTATATTTGTGTTGTACTCCTTCAGTCACACTAGTAAACCAAATTCGAAGCAAGCCCAATGAGTATTGTAAAAGTTATCTTAAAGATTAGGTTTTCCTTCTGTCAGCTGTATATTATCACGTGTTTTTTAAGAGTGCAAATAAAACAAGATTTTTGTGTTGTACTCCTTCAGTCACACTAAAAAACCAAATTTGAAGAAAATTCAGTGAGTATTGTGAAAGTTATTGTAAAGATTAGGTTTTCCTTCTTTCATCTATATATTATCATGTGTCTTTTAAGAGTGCAAATAAAACAAGATCAAGCAGCATCTATGAATTATATAGGCTATTTTTGTGTTGTACTCCTTCCGTCACACTAGTAAACCTAATTTAAAGAAAATTAAATGGGTATTGTGAAAGTTATTGTAAAGATTAGGTTTTCCATCTGTAAGCCGAATCACTATATTTTTCTGTTCCTGTTACTTGATGCCTTTTGTTTTCTGTTTCGTCTGTACTGTCGTTTTCTTTCGTCCCTTTTTTCTGTGTCTACTTAGTCCACGTCTCTTACTCGTTTTAAGCGCTAAGAGCATGCTCTCTATGAGTGTGAATATGCGCTATAAAAATCTTCACTATTATTATTATTATTATTATTATTATTAAGCTTTATATTATTATGTGCAGTATAAGAGTGCAAATAAAACAAGATCAAGCAGCATCTATGAATTATATAGGCTATTTTTGTGTTGTACTCCTTATGTCACACTAGTAAACCAAATAAAAAGAAAACCCAATGGCTATTGTGAAAGATATTGTAAAGATTAGGTTTTCCTTCTTTCAACTATATATTACCACGTTTCTTTTAAGAGTGCAAATAAAACAAGATCAAGCAGTATCTATGAATTATATAGGCATTTTTGGTGTTGTACTCCTTCAGTCATACTTGAAAAACAAATTTGAAGAAAATCCAATGAGTATTGTGAAAGTTATTGTAAAGATTAGTATATTATTACGTGTCTTTTAAGAGTGCAAATAAAACAAGATCAAGCAGCATCTATGAATTATATAGGCTATTTTGGATTTGTTTCAAATTTGGTTTCCTAGTGTGACTGAAGGAGTACAATACAAAAATAGCCTATATAATTCATAGATGCTGCTTGATGTTTTTTTATTTGCACTCTTATAATATACATAATAATAAATAGATGACAAAAGGAAAACCTAATGTTTACAATAACTTTCACAATACGTATTGGATTTTCTTCAAATTAGGTTTTACTAGTGTGACTGAAGGAGTACAACACAAAAATAGCCTATATAATTCATAGATGATGCTTGATCTTGTTTAATTTCCGCTCTTAAAAGACACGTGATAATATATAGCTGAAAGAAGGAAAGCCTAATCTTTACAATTACTTTCACAATACCCATTGGATTTACTTCAAATTTGGTTTCCTAGTGTGACTGAAGGAGTACAACACCAAAAATTGACTATATCATTCATTGATGCTGCTTGATCTTGTTTTATTTGCACTCTTAAAAGACACGTGATAATATATAGCTGAAAGAAGGAAAACCTAATCTTGGGCCGTAGTCTCATAGCGTCTATAAGCCACTTAAATACTCTATAAGGCTATAGACTCTATAAGTACAGTTATAGGCACGGACCTTCATCTACTGGATGAGTGTCTCTCATTCGTTGCCTCTTTTCGCTATCATAGGAGTGACCAATTGTAACAAACCCTACAATGTTAGGTTTTCACTTCCGTTTCCGATTTCAAAATGGCGGGTTTTCCAAACGTCGAAGAAATTTTAGAAGTAATTAAGCTTTTCTGTCATAAGAACCTTGTTAAAGAAGACTGATTGCAAAATCAACAGTAGTATTTTCTGTAAAATGTATTTTGGTTGTTTATAGAAAACGCATGTTGGTCTTTCGTCAATTTTATCATATAAAAACATCGTCACAACAGATGCTATTGACTTGCTCTACCACTAACAATTTTTTTTAAAAAGCATTGTTTTTGATTTTTCGGACACAATTATATAGATTATTCTGTTACAAAAAGCCTATACTTTAAGAATTAATTTAATAAATGCCACATATGAAGGTTCGTGGTAGCACTGAGTTCACGACAACGCCATTTACTAGCAGACGACAATAGGGAAGTCCCCCGTTGCTAAGGTCGGTTGGTATTGTAAGCTATGATGGCGACGAGGATAGATGTTTACTTTTTGTTGAGGATAACGACATCTCGCTTTATTGGTATGACATCCAACAATGCAACAATTTGCACCTGTCCATTTCTTTCAAATCCATTTACGTCTGCAAACCACTGGCATTTATTAAAATTAAATGAAGGTCCGTGTCTCTTCGCAACAGCAAACCGGAACCGGAAACACGGGCGGGCTGATAAGGAAAGCCGAGACTTACACTGGATATAAACCTGAGACACTTATCCAGTAGATGAAGGTCCGTGGTTATAGGTTAGTCTCGTCGCAACTTTCGGCCACTTCCGCCCGCCGAACGGCGCTACAAGCTCTAGAATTCTGCCCCCGTCTATAACTCGCGCGAAGCTTGGGAAAGATGGCTGCGGTATTCTTCATGATGTGTGAAGAGGAAGAAAATCTTCGAAGAAACAGAATATTTCAGCCCGAACTGACTGACCAGGCGGAAAGATCTATCCGATTCCAACGAGAGGCTACAACAAGAACAACAATGAACAGTCAAGGTGTGCGAGGCCGCGGACTACACAAGGGGCGGTGTCAAAAGTCGTGCGACGTTTCTCGGAGCAGAGCGGACAGTCAGAGTGACATAAGTGACAGCGAATGGATCTCTCAAGGTGATAGCGAAGGGGACGAGGTAACCAGATTCCAGTAATTTAAATGTGTATAGTATGTGTGTTTAACTCCGCCTGGAAACCCCCCCGGGTAACCTGCCGGTCCCAAGCCCGGATGAAGGAGGAGGGTTGGGCGTGGGGTTAGCAACCCCACCCTGTAAAACAACCCTGCTACAGAAACCGCAAAAAGAACATTACCACAACGAGAGCCTGGACGGGAAGATCCCTCCTTGGAGGGGCCTATGACGTGTGCTGACGAAAGCCCTCGGGAAGTCAGCTCGCCGACCTATCCTCACGGCCAAGGCAAAAACCAGGATAGGGACCTGGAACATCAGAACCCTATACGAGCAAGGTAAATCAGCTCAGGTAGCACAGGAGATGAAGAACTATGGCATCAAGCTCCTTGGCCTGTGCGAGACCAGATGGAATGGTAGCGCTCAGACCAGACTCTCATCAGGGGAGACTATCATCTACTCTGGACATGAAGATCCTGACCATGACCACTCACAAGGAGTAGCAGTACTGATGACACAGGAGGCTGCAAGGGCACTAATAACATGGGAACCAGTTTCTCCACGACTCATGTCAGCTCGGTTCAACTCCAAAGGAAGAAAGATCACCATCATCCAGTGCTATGCACCTACCAACGCAGCAAAAGAAGAGGAGAAGGAGGACTTTTACAACTCCCTACAAGCGCTGGTTGATCGTACTCCAAGACGAGACCTGAAGATCATCATGGGCGACATGAATGCCAAAGTTGGAGATAACAACACGGACAAAGAACACATAATGGGAAAGCACGGTGTGGGCAACTGCAATGAGAATGGTGAGCTGTTCACAGACTTCTGCTTGTTCAACGACCTTGTAATCGGAGGCACAGTCTTTCCTCACAAAACCATTCACAAGACCACCTGGACTTCACCAGATGGAAATACAGAAAACCAGATCGATCACATCACCATCGATCGACAGTTTCGAAGAAGTCTGCTGGACGTCAGAGTAAAGCGAGGTGCAGATGCAGCCACAGACCACCATCTACTGGTGGCAACCATGAAGATAAAGCTGAGGTCCTTCCATGACTCATCGGACAGACCGCACCACAAATTCAACGTGCAGTTCCTCAGAGATCGGAATAAACAAGAAGAGTTCAACTGCGAAGTAAAAAACAGGTTTGCGGCACTGGAAGGACTCTTGGAAGAAACAGTGACCAACCACTGGACAAGAATACAAGAGACCTGGAAAACTTCCTGCACACACGTTCTGGGGAAGAAAGGAAAACAGCATAAGGAATGGCTGAATATAAAGACCTAGCAAAAAATAGAGCAAAGGAAAGAGCTGAAGCAGAAGATCAACCAATGTCAAGACCAGCAGGAAAAAGAAGAACTCAGAGCAAAATACTGGGAGATAAACAGAGAAGTAAAAAGAGCGCAAGAGATGACAAGAGGCAGTTCACACACAAGATGGCAGAAGAGGCAGAACAAGCAGCTGGGCAAAATAACACAAAGAGACTATATGAAATTACAAGAATTCTGGCAGGAAGAAAAAACACCAATGCGTGCAGACCAATAAAGGATAAGAATGGCAGCGCCATCACCGGAGATGCAGAAACAAGATCACGCTGGGTGGAACATTTTGATGAAATACTTAACCGACCATCACCAACAACCACCTTGGACATTCCCCCAGCTGCCGAACAGCTTCAAGTAAACACCAGCCCACCAACCAAGGCAGAAATCATCAAAGCCATCAAGTCCTTGAAGTCTGGCAAGGCGGCAGGCCCAGATGGCATTCCTGCTGAAGCACTAAAGGCAGATCCAACAGCCGCAGGAGAGATGTTACACCCACTGCTGAAGAAAATTTGGGAACAGGAACAAGTTCCAGCAGACTGGAAGCTTGGCTACCTAGTAAAGCTACCCAAAAAAGGCGACCTTACACAGTGCAGCAATTGGCGTGGGATTATGCTGTTGTCCACTCCTAGCAAGGTGCTGACCAGAATCATCCTGGAGAGACTAAAAATGCCCTAGACAAGAGACTGCGGCAAGAACAGGCAGGCTTTCGGCAGGGAAAATCATGCATAGACCAAATCGCTACACTACGAAATATTATTGAACAGTCCATTGAATGGCAGGCACCACTATACATAACCTTTGTGGATTTTGAGAAAGCCTTTGACTCCGTAGACAGGGAAACCATCTGGAAACTGATGCAGCACTACGGATTTCCACCAAAGTTTATTGCCATCATCCAACAGCTGTATGAGGACTCGAAATGCCAGGTGATCCACAACGGAAAGCTGACTGACCCCTTCACAGTGAGGACTGGAGTGAGGCAAGGATGTATGCTCTCACCGACAATCTTCCTGATCGTCATAGACTGGATCATGAGAAGAACAACCTTTAACAGTAACACGGGCATTCAGTGGACCTTCGCCAGGCAACTTGAAGACCTCGACTTTGCAGACGACATCAGCCTGCTGTCCCACAAACAACAACACGCACAAACAAAGCTCACTCGGCTCGCAGAAGAAGCAGCAATGACGGGCCTGACCATCAACATCAAGAAAACGGAAGTAATGCGGGTCAACAACAAGCAAGAAGCCCCACTACAACTGCATGGGGAATGCATTACAGAGTCTGACCGTTTCACCTACCTTGGCAGCATAGTCAGCAAAATGGAGGTTCAGATGAGGATGCAAGAAGCCGAACAAACAAAGCCAGGCTTGCATTCCACACCCTACGACCTATCTGGAACTCCAAAGCTCTATCTTTACACACCAAGATCCGCATCTTTAACACAAATGTAAAGGCAATACTTCTATATGGATCCGAGACATGGCGGGTGACAAATGCCATTACTAACAAGATACAGACATTCGTCAACAGATGTCTGCGCCACATCCTCAACATCAGATGGCCTGATAAGATCTCCAATATAGACCTGTGGGAGAGAACCAATCAAAAACCTGCTAGCCAAGACATCAGGAAGCGGAAGTGGGGCTGGATTGGTCACACCTTACGAAAGCCAGCCGACAACTTAACAAGACAAGCTCTGGGCTGGAACCCACAGGGGAGGCGCAGGGCTGGGAGACCCAGAGAGACGTGGAGGAGATCAGTCCACAGAGAGGCAGAGACAGCTGGCATGACATGGTCCCAACTAGAAAGGAGTGCCCAGAACCGGGTCCGTTGGCGGGGTGTGGTTGCGGCCCTATGCTCCACTGGGAGCGTACAGGAATAAGAATAGTATGTGTGTTTAGAAGGTAAACTTTGTACCTTTCTATAAGACTAAATCTTTCACTGAATGTGTTCACCTTTTTGACACGACCCCCCTCCACAAGCAACAGAGAGCGGCGACTTGTTCAACAACCGGGACGGAAATGTATTCCAAGTACTCTGTAACGGACTATTCATAATACACCATCATATTCCAGAGACTGTTGGATTTGGGCTGGAGAGCGGCGAAGCCCTTCTAAATGGTTTGCAAGTGCAAGTGTGTATTGCCAGCGAGGGTGAGTGAAGATAGTTGTGTGTACCAATGTGTGTGTGTGTTTTATGTGCTACTACTCTTAACCCTAATAGCTCTACTATCCTCTACTGCTCCATACTGTCATAACTTATTCACACATACCTCTATAGACCACTTATTTTGTTATACTGGTGTCATATTTTTCACTAGGAGACCTATTATGTTAGCACGCCATGTAAAACAATTATGGGAATGTACCCAACCAATTCCAATGATAACTCAAGAGTCTTTTAGGATAAGTACTTTTAATGTTAATGGATTAAGTAATAGCAGCAAAAGAAAAGATATATTCAACTTCCTAAGACAAATGAATCATAATATTAAACACGTTAAACATGACTAGCATTAAGATTTCCTCTGGATTGAACATAGCTACATTGAATGTTAATGGCCTAAATGACATGGGTAAAAGAAGAGATGTATTTGACTTTCTTAGACAGCAGAACTATAGTATTTATTTTTTACAAGAAACTCATCTTACCGAAAAAATGGAAAAATTTATTCGAGCAGCCTGGGGTTTCGACGTGTGGTTGGCGGGGAATAGTTCCAATCAAAATGGTGTGGCAGTATTGCTTAATAATAACTTTGAATACAAACTACATAATGTTATAAGAGATCCAAATGGGTGTTTTCTTATCCTGGATATTGAATTTTTAAATAAACACCTGACAGTAGCAAACTTATATGGGCCTAGTAGTGGAGACAAACCTGAATTCTTTGATCAAGTTTTTGCCCGGATTGAGACAATAGGAAATGATTATGTCATAGCTGCGGGAGATTGGAACTGCCCACTAAATAGACAACTAGATGTTAGGAACTATACCAGCAACAGCAGCCGGCCCGGTACTCGCAAGACAATTACAGATGCCATGGTAAAATTAGATCTTGTAGATATATGGAGGGAATTATATCCAGATAAACGGGCCTATACTTGGCGCAAATTTAATACTTGGAAAAAAGGTCGTCTAGATTACTTCTTAATTTCCGCCGAACTATACAACATAGTAGCTGGATGCTCCATTAATCCAGGATATAGAACAGACCATTCTTTAGTTTTACTAACATTAACAAAACAACAGTTCAAACGACATAAACCTTTTTGGAAATTTAATAACTCTTTGTTAAAAGACAAGAACTTTATAGAGTTAATTAAAAATGTAATATTAGAGGTAAAAAGACAGTATGCCCTTCCAGTGTACAACTTGGAGAAAATTGGAGAAATACCACTGGAAGAAATCGAGTTTATTATTTCTGACCAGCTTTTCCTTGAGACCCTGTTAATGGAGATTAGGGGCAAAACTATCTCATATGCATCATTCAAGAAGAAAGAAGATATGAGAACAGAACAACAACTGTTAAGTAATATAGCAAGTTTGGAAAACAAAGCCTCGGAATCTAATTTAACTGAAATTGAAAACTTAAGAAAAGAGTTGCAAGAATTAAGAAACAAAAGGATGGAAGGTGTGGCTGTGAGATCCAGAGTAAAATGGGTCCTAGAAGGAGAAAAAACTACCAAGTATTTTTGCAATTTGGAGAATAGAAACTTTGTGAATAAATCCATGGGATACTTGGATAAGGGAAATGGTAATATTATTATAGATCAGGATGAAATCCTAAGAGAGGTCCAACACTTTTATGAAGAACTGTACAAATTCCGACCGGTAGACAATGTGAAACTATGTAGCCTGCTATACGATGTCCCCATGTTAACCATTGAGAACTCAGAATCTTTGGAGGGCCCTATTACATTGCAGGAGGCGGGTTCAGCACTAAAGAATATGAAAAACAACAAAAGTCCTGGCCCAGATGGTTTTACTGTTGAATTCTTTAAATTTTTCTTTGTGGACATCGGAACCTTTCTTGTTAGGTCATATAATGAAGGCTTTGAAAAAGGTCAGTTATCAGTCTCGCAAAGGCAAGGCATAATTACTTGTTTACCCAAAGATCAGAAACCAAAACAGTTTATCCAAAATTGGAGGCCAATTTCTCTGTTGAATGTAGCCTACAAGATTGCATCAGCATGTATTGCTAAACAAATACAACATGTGCTACCTTTGGTTATTGACGAATGTCAGAGAGGATTTATGAAGGGTAGATATATGGGAGACAATATTCGGATGATCTATGATGTACTTTACTTTACACAAGTTAACAAGATCCCTGGACTACTGCTAACTGTAGACTTTGAGAAAGCGTTCGATTCTGTGTCCTGGTCATTTATTGAAAGATCTCTCAAGTTGTTTGGCTTCCCAGAGTCTATCATAAAATGGTTTGTCACATTGTATAATAATACATCCTCCTGTATATATTTCAACGGGCAATACTCAGGTTGGTTTGGCTTAAAAAGAGGCTGCAGGCAAGGGGATCCAATTTCACCTTATTTATACTTAATCTGTGCAGAGGTACTGTCACTAATGATAAGAAAAAATAATAATATAAGGGGAATAAAGTTAAAGGAGGAAGAAGTGCTATTGGCTTTGTTCGCAGATGATACTACGTGTTTTTTAGATGGTAGTGAAAAATCTTTTAATGAAGCGGTTAACACGCTAGATAAATTTGCCGACATCTCAGGATTAAAAATTAACAATGACAAGACTCAAGTGGTTTGGATAGGTAGTATGAAAAATAGCCATATTAAATATAAGAGAGACAGGAATTTCCAGTGGGACCCGGGAATCTTTAAAGTTCTGGGTATTAAATTCTCTGTAAACATGGAGGAAATTGTTACTTTAAATTTTACGGACAAAATACAGGAAATGGAAAGAACCCTACAATGTTGGGAAAAGAGGTATTTAACACCCCTGGGGAAAATAACAGTAGTGAAATCCCTAGTAGTAGCTAAAATAGTTCACCTGTTAACTACCTTACCGGATCCCCCCATGGAAGTGATACAAAGAATTGATAAGAAATTATTTTCCTTTGTTTGGAATGGAAAACCTGCAAAAATCAAAAGAGCTGTAGGTTGTAAACCATATCGGGAAGGAGGACTAAAAATGTTAGATCTTAACTCTTTCATAGCCACACTCAAAATTAGCTGGCTAAGACGGCTGAAACTTAAAAATGGGAGTCTTACGAGCCTGATGTCAGCTATTTCTCCTGAGATAGTGAAACTTGATTCTTATGGTGGTGAATATGCCTATTTGGCAATGAAAAAAAAATCAAAATCCATTCTGACAAGACGTGATTAGGCATTATAAAAAGTTTATTAGCAAATGTATTCCAACATGCAGTGAGGAATTTCTAGGGGAACCCATCCGCTTTAATGGTAATATTATTAGAGACAGAAAAGTTATATATATTAAGAAATGGGTGGATGCAAAAGTCATAAAAATAGGGGACCTCACTAATGTCAATGGTACATTTCTGAATCTTGATGAATTCCATGTTAAGTACCCTGCCTTAATTAGCACAGACTCTTTAACCTATATGGGTTTGATACAATCTATAAAACAATACCAAACCAAATGCAATTGTCACTTAGTGTCTCAGAATGAATATGTTAATAGGGGATGGGCTATTATTAAAAAAGGAAATAAGGAGGTTTCAAAAATTATCCTAGACACTAAAACGTACCCAACTGCACTTAGAAAATGGGAGGCTGAATTTAAGGACTGTGACTGGGCTGATATATTTCAAAAGCCCTTCTATACCACTATGGATACCCAATTGAGATGGTTTCAGCTACGACTTTTACACCGGATCTTACCCACAAACTTGTTTCTTTTTAAATGTAAGCTCATTACATCTCCCTCTTGTTGTTTTTGTAAACAAGACAGAGAAACCATTGAACATACATTCTGGCATTGTCCACTAAGCAAAACCTTTTGGGACCAACTGTGGAATATGTTAAATAACCAGAATTATTTAGAAGAAATCCAGCTATGTAAAGAAATGGTGTTGTTTGGCATTGGTAAATTTGAGGGGGTTGACAAAGCTTTGAACTTTATTATTCTCCTAGCAAAATTTTTCATCTATAAATGCAGATACCTGAAGGCAATACCAACAGTGGATAAGTTTAGGCCTTTTTTAAAGTCACGATATATTGTAGAGCAATATGCAGCATTTATTAATAACACACAAATATCCTTTTGGAGTCAGTGGCTCCCATTTAGCCATGTGTCTCTCTGAACGACAACACTATCTGTAATTAGGGTCTGTGTTGTCGATTCAGTTATACTTGTTACATGGAAAATATTATGTTTTAGACTGTGTAAACTGGTTAATTCTTCAAAGAAATTGTGTCCAAACTCTTTTAACATCAGGTTTTTTTGACACAAATGGTGTTGGACTGCTCTTTAGAAAAACTGTGTAAAAGCCTTATATATAATTTGTTGGTTAAACATACTTTTATAGCACTCACATAATCTCATCCTGTGAACATGTGCATGATCATACATGCACAGATTTGACATTGAGTATGTTTAGGAGTGTGATAAATGTTGCCAGTAAGATATTTCTTTGCTATTCTGGTTTCACTAACACTGAGTTTGCCATTGCCTGTTCTCATAGTGGTTAGTATTACACAGTTAATTCCTTGGTGGCAAGGGTGTTAATGTGTTAGAAATCGTGTTACACGTCTCTTGTGATTCTTTAATAAATTGTCACTAAGTGTAGTCTAGTGCACAACAAAAAAAAACAAAAAACAAACAAGGAGTTACTTTGAGCACCAGCTCTCTCCAGGCTGTAAAGCACTTATCACAGCATAAATAAGCAGATGGGATTTGCCTTGGAGTACTGTCAGTAAAACTACATATCTTTTTTGTCACCTTTTTGCAATCTAGATGGCTTATCATGGTGAGGAGCGGCTCGGGAAAATATCGAGTTTTGAGTGCCATGGTCGATTTTGAGTTAACACCAAATTTGCATACTTTGATACATAAAAAAACAGATTCCGATGTGTTTTTGTTGAAAAGTGTGTGTTTTGATGCTGAATAAAATCGTTTTTCACACCTACCCTAACCGATTTTTTCTCCAAGCCTCGTCCCGATACCCAAAATCGCTCATGTTTGAGCCTTGGTTACGTGTATTTCGATTTTGCTAAGCCCGCCATGTTGTATACCGTTGTAAACGGCATTATCTCCCCTACACCATTGTCTGAATGATGCGGTCACTCTTTTTATAGTATCGTAGCTATTTTTATGTTCCTGCGTCACCCTTTAGTAGTTTATTTCCTTATATGGTAGTATCCGGTTGAAAAGTGTGTCACGGTGCGATCTCATTGGCCTGCACCCTTAGAGTCGGCCACTTCCTGTCGATGCAAAATGGCTGAAAGTGACTCCGCTTTCCCTGTTGCTCGCAAGACTATGGCGAATTCTGACAAAGATTCAATGAATAAGAAAGTGAATAAATCACATTATGGTACAGGAAAGCTGTCTCGAAAGGAACAGTTGCGAAAAGCGCGTGCCGCACGAGGGAATAAAGGACGAACACCACATTGTGACGAGTCACATGGCGTCGATATCGTCGAGGCGGCAAGCACTTCTGCAACTGGTGTTTCTGACGAGTTTGTTGACGAACCTACGACGACGACGACTTCGAGTTCTAGACGAAAATTGACGCTTTTAAAACAGAAGATGAAAACGACTGACGAGATCAAGAACGGTAACAAAAGAATTACAATCTTTGATCGATTTGTTCGCTTTCTTCACTTGCCCTGAATGTGGTGCTACAGACAATTTCGAAGTGTTTTTTGGAGATAGAATGGGCTATTCAAGACAAATTAACGTCAGATGTCGGAACTGCCCATTTATCGTCAAAAAATACTCCTGTTCACGATTACAGGAAAGTGAAGAAGCTTCGGTAGGTTTTGATGTGAATAATTCTATGGTTCTTTGCTTTAATGAACTTGGTCTAGGTTATGCAGCTTTGAGCAAATTTTCATCACTTTTAAACATTCCTGGCATGCATCACAAAACATATGACAAATTAAGCAAGAAGGTTGGCACAGCTAACGTTGAAGTAAGTGAAACTGTGATGCGTGCATCTGCTGAAGCTGTTCGTGATGTTTATGCTGATTTGTGCAATGATGATAGTACTGGTAAGGAAAATGATGATACTAAGTATTGCCAAGGATGTGCCAACGCCAAAGCAAAGAACATGACTGATGATGAGAGAAAAGAATGGGAAGAACGGCACAAGTCTGCCTGTGTGCTAAATCATGTTGGCTCTTCAAAGGCAATGGAGAAAGAGTCTGGTCTTATACTGTGGAGCAGGTCACTGGAAAAGCATAACATGCGGTATACACGTATGCTTTCGGATGGAGACTCCACCGCCCACTCAGCAGTAGCAAATGCGAAGGTTTATGGTGACATCCCAATAGAAAAGTTAGAATGTGTCAACCACTGCCATAAAAGAATGGGGGCAGCTCTTAGGAGAAAATCAAAGGAAGCAAAGTTAGGTGGAAGGAAATATGGAGCCTTGACTGAAAATGCCTGCAAAGCTTTACAGAAGTACTACAAGATTGCCATTAAAAAACACTTAGGGAATCCTGAGGAGATGAGGAGAGCTGTATGGGCAGGATTGTTACACTGCATGTCAACAGACAAAGATCCACATCATCTGAGATGCCCTGATGGACCCAAGTCTTGGTGTTTTTTTAAAAGAGCGATAGCCAAAGGCAAGGAACCAGAAAAGCATAAGAACAAAATACGCACTCCTCTGGCATATGAAGTTGCTCGTGCCATTTACCCTATTTACGAAAGGATGTCTGACCCCAATCTTCTTAAAAGAATGCAGCATGGTAGAACTCAAAATGCCAATGAAGCCCTAAATGCCACCATCTGGGCTAGATGTCCAAAGACAACCTTTGTGGGTGCTGCACGGGTTAAATCGGCAGTCGCATCAGCTGTTTCACAGTTTAATCAAGGCTCAGCTCACCTCTCCCAGGTGATGAAACATCTAGATATTATTCCATCCATCATTCTGAAAGCCTACCAAGAGAAGAAAGATGAAAAGAGATGTAGGCAAGCAGATCATGAGGCCATGCCTGCATCCAAGAGGCAGAGACAAGAAAATGTACAGACAAAAATGCTAACGGTTGCCAACCAAGAAAGCTGTGAGGGTGAAACATATGGTCCTGGTATACTAGAATTCACTTAAATTATATGGTAGGATGCCCAGTCTAGCATATAAACACTAAAAATTATTTTTTAAAGTGATCTGACAAAAGTTATGTACATCTTAAATCTTTAAACTTGAATTTTTTCAATTGCTGATTTTGACGTCGAGGCTTATTCGGAGAAAAATGTATCTCAAGATTGGCTTGTGGTACAGCATTAACATTTTGCAGTTTTATTTAGAAATGCATAAACTATGGGGTAACAAGGAGAAAATCCTGGTAGGAACATTATTTTGACTGAAATTGACACTTGAAGAGAAAAAAAAATCTATTTGCCGAGTTTATGGGTGGGTACCATGTTTGACTGGTTATATCTTGTAGACCTTTTGAGATAACAAAAAATTGGCTTCTTACTCCCT
Source organism: Marisa cornuarietis (assembly GCA_004794655.1). Taxonomy (NCBI): domain Eukaryota; kingdom Metazoa; phylum Mollusca; class Gastropoda; order Architaenioglossa; family Ampullariidae; genus Marisa; species Marisa cornuarietis. The sequence goes on along the minus strand of SMMW01000587.1, from coordinate 275,797 downwards.
AGATCACTGTCTCTAGTTTACAAAAACACCAAAACTTTTGGTATATGGCATATGGTATTGTGCAGAGGCATTTTTAAAATACTTATACGTTTTTAATGAAAAACGTTGATTAAAGTCCAAATTTTCATTGTAGGTACCCAAAAACAATTTTTATGAGCTACAAATATGGTATTTTAACACTATATACTTAAAAACTTTTAAATATATTCAAAACAAAGATTTTAATTTTTGGAGTAGGTACCTGACCTTAACATAAATAGATATGGTTGGGCTGTCAGTTGTACAAATACTTTTGTATGGGTCATTCTAGAGATGCTGTGCATTGATGAGGGAATGATTCAAAAATTTACCTTTATTCATGGCAGCCATCTATTCACGCTAAGTAATTTTGTGTGTACACAGGAATTTGTTTTGACATAAGTGCATGATAGACTTGCATACCTCCATGTGGGAATTTGTTATGTAATTACTAGAAGCAATCTGTAATTACTAATAGCTTAGGAAATGCTTCATTTTGGATACTGGTGCTAATATTTTTGTTATCTTAAATTTAATTTTTTGGTCCTTGCAAAGCAATTGATCTGGTCATGTTGACCATCTCTAAATAGGACTAGGTAAGGTACATGAAGGGTACACATGAAAGTTGTGTATGCATTCTTAATTAGGCCTGTAAAGTTGACGTCATCACCTGCGAGTGACTTCCCTTACTTGGGGTAAACAAAGCCGCCCACGAAGCCGCCAGCTTCGTGAGATTCGAAAACTATAAGACCAAGACATTATTGAGCTAGTGTTAAAAACTCTGAATGCGCCATATGCTATATGTGAAAATAAAGTAGTAAGTCGATCGCATATTTTTCATTGTTAAAAGTCCATGTGTGCTAGTTCTGTTACTTATCCAAGTACACAACTATGTCAGTTATGTTTACAACAGGTGACGGATGAGTCGCCTATACCGAAATCACTGTATCAATTCTTTAACAAGGATTTGCACCATGGGTCCTCCTTAAGCTCATATTCATATTAGTCTAACTCTGTGGTTATAAAGATGATAATATTGTTTACTATGATTTAAATATCTTACTTAAAAGATTATATTATCCATCCTGTTTTGTAGAAAATATGTAGTAAAAATCGGATGAACTGAATTTTAGATGTAAGGTAAGGTCTATACCTTTGTGTGTTCTTGTTTTGTATTTATAACAAACATTGATAATCAATATAAATTTAATATAGCATTAATAGTTCATCACAGTTTAGATTGTCATATATAAGTATACAAATCAATATATATATATATACATTTACAGGGAGACACTAAGACAGAACCCTGACTTTTAACCTACTGTAATTAAAACTGACCCATGGATTTCAGAAGTTTTTAAGGGTGAATGAACATTCAATTAGAATATTCTAATCTTAAAATTAATAGTAAAAAATTTCATGATATAAGACAGGAGTACAATTTTTCTCTAAAAACAACTGATGATTTTTGAGTCCTCCTAAAGTTTAACTTTAAAGAAGAACAATTCATAAGCCTTATCAAAACCAAAAACAAAATGGTTAGTTTATCCTAATTGCAGGATTCAAACAGATGGGAACTAAGTTCCAGGCTTCTTTCCAAACATCTTTTAACATTTCCTAGACAGCTAGATCTCTTTACAAACTTGTTTTATAAACCAGCTTTACTTCGCGACAGTCAAAACAACGGAATATTGACAAAATTTTGACAATCCCGAATCGATTTTATTGCAGTTTGATTTGAATCCGTAGAAGAAAGTGTGAACATGCATAATAGACTGTACCATTCATAGAAACTACTTGATCTTCACTTTTGTAAGACGATCATGGTTGATGCTTCATCAAAATATTGCAGGAACAACTTTTCCGGCACCTACATCAACAAGAATAAAGAATATAACATGAATTAAATGAGTTGTCAGTTAAAGGGTTAAATAACCGCTAACGCCAAACTTGACATAGCACGGACAGCACGTGGACCACGAAATATTCGTGCTCCTAAGTATTGCACGAAAGAGACGGGTACAGAGCACTGCTTCCACATCCTAACCACAGCTGCCAAGCTTTACATGGGGCCTCGTTATCACGGACAGCACGAGGAGCTTGAAAAACCCATGTTACCATGTCTTACGAGACACAGAGGCATGCACACTGTGCCGCCGCTACACCCTTCCCTGTATTAAGCCTTTGAGTGAACTATACGTAAAGCAATGCGTAAAACTAAGAAATGACCCATCAATTTTACACTTCACAATAAAATTTGTCAAAATATGTTTAAAATCAGCGGTAGGCAGCATCTTCGTCTATATTACACTTAACAATCTCGTGATGTGCGTTAGGTTTTGCTAGATCTCTTTACAAACTTGTTTTATAAACCAGCGTTACTTCGCGACAGTCAAAAAGACAATCCGGAAAAGATTTTATTGCAGTTTGGTTTGAAACCGTAGAAGAAAGTGTGAACATGCATAATAGACTGTACCATTCATAGAAACTACTTGATCTTCACTTTTGTACGAAGATCATGGTTGATGCTTCATCAAAATATTGCAGGAACAACTTTTCCGGCACCTACATCAACAAGAATAAAGAATATAACATGAATTAAATGAGTTGGCAGTTAAAGGGTTAAATAACCGCTAACGCCAAACTTGACATAGCACGGACAGCACGTGGACCACGAAATATTCGTGCTCCTAAGTATTGCACGAAAGAGACGGGTACAGAGCACTGCTTCCACATCCTAACCACAGCTGCCAAGCTTTACATGGGGCCTCGTTATCACGGACAGCACGAGGAGCTTGAAAAACCCATGTTACCATGTCTTACAAGAGACACAGAGGCATGCACACTGTGCCGCCGCTACACCCTTCCCTGTATTAAACCTTTGAGTGAACTATACGTAAAGCAATGCGTAAAACAGAATTGACCCATCAATTTTACACTTCACAATAAAATTTGTCAAAATATGTTTAAAATCAGCGGTTGGCAGCATCTTCGTCTATATTACACTTAACAGTCCCGTAATGTGCTTGAGGTTTTGCTAGATCTCTTAACAAACTTGTTTTATAAACCAGCTTTACTTCTCGACAGTCAAAACAACGGAATATTGACAAAATTTTGACAATCCCGAATCGATTTTATTGCAGTTTGGTTTGAAACCGTAGAAGAAAGTGTGAACATGCATAATAGACTGTAGCATTTATAGAAACTACTTCATCTTCACTTTTGTACGAAGATCATGGTTGATGCTTCATCAAAATATTGCAGGAACAACTTTTCCGGCACCTACATCAACAAGAATAAAGAATATAACATGAATTAAAGGAGTTGGCAGTTAAAGGGTTAAATAACCGCTAACGCCAAACTTGACATAGCACGGACAGCACGTGGACCACGAAATATTCGTGCTCCTAAGTATTGCACGAAAGAGACGGGTACAGAGCACTGCTTCCACATCCTAACCACAGCCGCCAAGCTTTACATGGGGCCTCGTTATCACGGACAGCACGAGGAGCTTGAAAAACCCATGTTACCATGTCTTACGAGACACAGAGGCATGCACACTGTGCCGCCGCTACACCCTTCCCTGTATTAAGCCTTTGAGTGAACTATACGTAAAGCAATGCGTAAAACTAAGAATTGACCCATCAATTTTACACTTCACAATAAAATTTGTCAAAATATGTTTAAAATCAGCGGTTGGCAGCATCTTCGTCTATATTACACTTAACAATCTCGTGATGTGCGTTAGGTTTTGCTAGATCTCTTTACAAACTTGTTTTATAAACCAGCGTTACTTCGCGACAGTCAAAAAGACAATCCGGAAAAGATTTTATTGCAGTTTGGTTTGAAACCGTAGAAGAAAGTGTGAACATGCATAATAGACTGTACCATTCATAGAAACTACTTGATCTTCACTTTTGTACGAAGATCATGGTTGATGCTTCATCAAAATATTGCAGGAACAACTTTTCCGGCACCTACATCAACAAGAATAAAGAATATAACATGAATTAAATGAGTTGGCAGTTAAAGGGTTAAATAACCGCTAACGCCAAACTTGACATAGCACGGACAGCACGTGGACCACGAAATATTCGTGCTCCTAAGTATTGCACGAAAGAGACGGGTACAGAGCGCTGCTTCCACATCCTAACCACAGCCGCCAAGCTTTACATGGGGCCTCGTTATCACGGACAGCACGAGGAGCTTGAAAAACCCATGTTACCATGTCTTACAAGAGACACAGAGGTATGCACACTGTGCCGCCGCTACACCCTTCCCTCTATTAAGCCTTCGAGTGAACTATACGTAAAGCAATGCGTAAAACTAAGAATTGACCCATCAATTTTACACTTCACAATAAAATTTGTCAAAATATGTTTAAAATCAGCGGTTGGCAGCATCTTCGTCTATATTACACTAAACAGTCCCGTTATGTGCTTGATGTTTTGCTAGATCTCTTTACAAACTTGTTTTATAAACCAGCTTTACTTCGCGACAGTCAAAACAACGGAATATTGACAAAATTTTGACAATCCCGAATCGATTTTATTGCAGTTTGGTTTGAAACCGTAGAAGAAAGTGTGAACATGCATAATAGACTGTACCATTCATAGAAACTACTTGATCTTCACTTTTGTACGAAGATCATGGTTGATGCTTCATCAAAATATTGCAGGAACAACTTTTCCGGCACCTACATCAACAAGAATAAAGAATATAACATGAATTAAAGGAGTTGGCAGTTAAAGGGTTAAATAACCGCTAACGCCAAACTTGACATAGCACGGACAGCACGTGGACCACGAAATATTCGTGCTCCTAAGTATTGCACGAAAGAGACGGGTACAGAGCACTGCTTCCACATCCTAACCACAGCTGCCAAGCTTTACATGGGGCCTCGTTATCACGGACAGCACGAGGAGCTTGAAAAACCCATGTTACCATGTCTTACAAGAGACACAGAGGTATGCACACTGTGCCGCCGCTACACCCTTTCCTGTATTAAGCCTTTGAGTGAACTATACGTAAAGCAATGCGTAAAACTAAGAATTGACCCATCAATTTTACACTTCACAATAAAATTTGTCAAAATATGTTTAAAATCAGCGGTTGGCAGCATCTTCGTCTATATTACACTAAACAGTCCCGTAATGTGCTTGAGGTTTTGCTAGATCTCTTTACAAACTTGTTTTATAAACCAGCTTTACTTCGCGACAGTCAAAACAACGGAATATTGACAAAATTTTGACAATCCCGAATCGATTTTATTGCAGTTTGGTTTGAAACCGTAGAAGAAAGTGTGAACATGCATAATAGACTGTACCATTCATAGAAACTACTTGATCTTCACTTTTGTACGAAGATCATGGTTGATGCTTCATCAAAATATTGCAGGAACAACTTTTCCGGCACCTACATCAACAAGAATAAAGAATATAACATGAATTAAATGAGTTGGCAGTTAAAGGGTTAAATAACCGCTAACGCCAAACTTGACATAGCACGGACAGCACGTGGACCACGAAATATTCGTGCTCCTAAGTATTGCACGAAAGAGACGGGTACAGAGCACTGCTTCCACATCCTAACCACAGCCGCCAAGCTTTACATGGGGCCTCGTTATCACGACAGCACGAGGAGCTTGAAAAACCCATGTTACCATGTCTTACAAGAGACACAGAGGCATGCACACTGTGCCGCCGCTACACCCTTCCCTGTATTAAACCTTTGAGTGAACTATACGTAAAGCAATGCGTAAAACTAAGAATTGACCCATCAATTTTACACTTCACAATAAAATTTGTCAAAATATGTTTAAAATCAGCGGTTGGCAGCATCTTCGTCTATATTACACTAAACAGTCCCGTAATGTGCTTGAGGTTTTGCTAGATCTCTTTACAAACTTGTTTTATAAACCAGCTTTACTTCGCGACAGTCAAAACAACGGAATATTGACAAAATTTTGACAATCCCGAATCGATTTTATTGCAGTTTGGTTTGAAACCGTAGAAGAAAGTGTGAACATGCATAATAGACTGTACCATTCATAGAAACTACTTCATCTTCACTTTTGTACGAAGATCATGGTTGATGCTTCATCAAAATATTGCAGGAACAACTTTTCCGGCACCTCCATCAACAAGAATAAAGAATATAACATGAATTAAAGGAGTTGGCAGTTAAAGGGTTAAATAACCGCTAACGCCAAACTTGACATAGCACGGACAGCACGTGGACCACGAAATATTCGTGCTCCTAAGTATTGCACGCAAGAGACGGGTACAGAGCACTGCTTCCACATCCTAACCACAGCCGCCAAGCTTTACATGGGGCCTCGTTATCACGGACAGCACGAGGAGCTTGAAAAACCCATGTTACCATGTCTTACAAGAGACACAGAGGTATGCACACTGTGCCGCCGCTACACCCTTCCCTGTATTAAGCCTTTGAGTGAACTATACGTAAAGCAATGCGTAAAACTAAGAATTGACCCATCAATTTTACACTTCACAATAAAATTTGTCAAAATATGTTTAAAATCAGCGGTAGGCAGCATCTTCGTCTATATTACACTTAACAATCTCGTGATGTGCGTTAGGTTTTGCTAGATCTCTTTACAAACTTGTTTTATAAACCAGCGTTACTTCGCGACAGTCAAAAAGACAATCCGGAAAAGATTTTATTGCAGTTTGGTTTGAAACCGTAGAAAAAAGTGTGAACATGCATAATAGACTGTACCATTCATAGAAACTACTTGATCTTCGTTTTTGTACGAAGATCATGGTTGATGCTTCATCAAAATATTGCAGGAACAACTTTTCCGGCACCTACATCAACAAGAATAAAGAATATAACATGAATTAAATGAGTTGGCAGTTAAAGGGTTAAATAACCGCTAACGCCAAACTTGACATAGCACGGACAGCACGTGGACCACGAAATATTCGTGCTCCTAAGTATTGCACGTAAGAGACGGGTACAGAGCACTGCTTCCACATCCTAAACACAGCCGCCAAGCTTTACATGGGGCCTCGTTATCACGGACAGCACGAGGAGCTTGAAAAACCCATGTTACCATGTCTTACAAGAGACACAGAGGCATGCACACTGTGCCGCCGCTACACCCTTCCCTGTATTAAACCTTTGAGTGAACTATACGTAAAGCAATGCGTAAAACTAAGAATTGACCCATCAATTTTACACTTCACAATAAAATTTGTCAAAATATGTTTAAAATCAGCGGTTGGCAGCATCTTCGTCTATATTACACTAAACAGTCCCGTAATGTGCTTGAGGTTTTGCTAGATCTCTTTACAAACTTGTTTTATAAACCAGCTTTACTTCGCGACAGTCAAAACAACGGAATATTGACAAAATTTTGACAATCCCGAATCGATTTTATTGCAGTTTGGTTTGAAACCGTAGAAGAAAGTGTGAACATGCATAATAGACTGTATCATTCATAGAAACTACTTGATCTTCACTTTTGTACGAAGATCATGGTTGATGCTTCATCAAAATATTGCAGGAACAACTTTTCCGGCACCTACATCAACAAGAATAAAGAATATAACATGAATTAAATGAGTTGGCAGTTAAAGGGTTAAATAACCGCTAACGCCAAACTTGACATAGCACGGACAGCACGTGGACCACGAAATATTCGTGCTCCTAAGTATTGCACGCAAGAGACGGGTACAGAGCACTGCTTCCACATCCTAACCACAGCCGCCAAGCTTTACATGGGGCCTCGTTATCACGTACAGCACGAGGAGCTTGAAAAACCCATGTTACCATGTCTTACGAGACACAGAGGCATGCACACTGTGCCGCCGCTACACCCTTCCCTGTATTAAGCCTTTGAGTGAACTATACGTAAAGCAATGCGTAAAACTAAGAATTGACCCATCAATTTTACACTTCACAATAAAATTTGTCAAAATATGTTTAAAATCAGCGCTGGGCAGCAACTTCGTCAATATTACACTAAACAGTCCTGTAATGTGCTTGAGGTTTTGCTAGATCTCTTCACAAACTTGTTTTATCAGCTTTACTTCGCGACAGTCAAAACAACGGACTATTGACAAAATTTTGACAATCCCGAATAGATTTTATTGAAGTTTGGTTTGAAACAGTAGAAGTAAGTGTGAACATGCATAATAGACTGTATCATTCATAGAAACTACTTGATCTTCACTTTTGTACGAAGATCATGGTTGATGCTTCATCAAAATATTGCAGGAACAACTTTTCCGGCACCCATCAACAAGAATAAAGAATATAACATGAATTAAAGGAGTTGGCAGTTAAAGGGTTAAATAACCGCTAACGCCAAACTTGACATAGCACGGACAGCACGTGGACCACGAAATATTCGTGCTCCTAAGTATTGCACGAAAGAGACGGGTACAGAGCACTGCTTCCACATCCTAACCACAGCCGCCAAGCTTTACATGGGGCCTCGTTATCACGGACAGCACGAGGAGCTTGAAAAACCCATGTTACCATGTCTTACAAGAGACACAGAGGCATGCACACTGTGCCGCCGCTACACCCTTCCCTGTATTAAGCCTTTGAGTGAACTATACGTAAAGCAATGCGTAAAACTAAGAATTGACCCATCAATTTTACACTTCACAATAAAATTTGTCAAAATATGTTTAAAATCAGCGGTTGGCAGCATCTTCGTCTATATTACACTAAACAGTCCCGTAATGTGCTTGAGGTTTTGCTAGATCTCTTTACAAACTTGTTTTATAAACCAGCTTTACTTCGCGACAGTCAAAACAACGGAATATTGACAAAATTTTGACAATCCCGGAATCGATTTTATTGCAGTTTGGTTTGAAACCGTAGAAGAAAGTGTGAACATGCATAATAGACTGTATCATTCATAGAAACTACTTGATCTTCACTTTTGTACGAAGATCATGGTTGATGCTTCATCAAAATATTGCAGGAACAACTTTTCCGGCACCTACATCAACAAGAATAAAGAATATAACATGAATTAAAGGAGTTGGCAGTTAAAGGGTTAAATAACCGCTAACGCCAAACTTGACATAGCACGGACAGCACGTGGACCACGAAATATTCGTGCTCCTAAGTATTGCACGAAAGAGACGGGTACAGAGCACTGCTTCCACATCCTAAACACAGCCGCCAAGCTTTACATGGGGCCTCGTTATCACGGACAGCACGAGGAGCTTGAAAAACCCATGTTACCATGTCTTACAAGAGACACAGAGGCATGCACACTGTGCCGCCGCTACACCCTTCCCTGTATTAAGCCTTTGAGTGAACTATACGTAAAGCAATGCGTAAAACTAAGAAATGACCCATCAATTTTACACTTCACAATAAAATTTGTCAAAATATGTTTAAAATCAGCGGTTGGCAGCATCTTCGTCTATATTACACTTAACAATCTCGTAATGTGCGTTGAGGTTTTGCTAGATCTCTTTACAAACAAGTTTTATAAACCAGCGTTACTTCGCGACAGTCAAAAAGACAATCCGGAAAAGATTTTATTGCAGTTTGGTTTGAAACCGTAGAAGAAAGTGTGAACATGCATAATAGACTGTACCATTCATAGAAACTACTTGATCTTCACTTTTGTACGAAGATCATGGTTGATGCTTCATCAAAATATTGCAGGAACAACTTTTCCGGCACCTACATCAACAAGAATAAAGAATATAACATGAATTAAAGGAGCTGGCAGTTAAAGGGTTAAATAACCGCTAACGCCAAACTTGACATAGCACGGACAGCACGTGGACCACGAAATATTCGTGCTCCTGAAGTATTGCACGCAAGAGACGGGTACAGAGCACTGCTTCCACATCCTAACCACAGCCGCCAAGCTTTACATGGGGCCTCGTTATCACGGACAGCACGAGGAGCTTGAAAAACCCATGTTACCATGTCTTACAAGAGACAGAGGTATGCACACTGTGCCGCCGCTACACCCTTCCCTGTATTAAGCCTTTGAGTGAACTATACGTAAAGCAATGCGTAAAACTAAGAATTGACCCATCAATTTTACACTTCACAATAAAATTTGTCAAAATATGTTTAAAATCAGCGGTTGGCAGCATCTTCGTCTATATTACACTAAACAGTCCCGTAATGTGCTTGAGGTTTTGCTAGATCTCTTTACAAACTTGTTTTATAAACCAGCTTTACTTCGCGACAGTCAAAACAACGGAATATTGACAAAATTTTGACAATCCCGAATCGATTTTATTGCAGTTTGGTTTGAAACCGTAGAAGAAAGTGTGAACATGCATAATAGACTGTACCATTCATAGAAACTACTTGATCTTCACTTTTGTACGAAGATCATGGTTGATGCTTCATCAAAATATTGCAGGAACAACTTTTCCGGCACCTACATCAACAAGAATAAAGAATATAACATGAATTAAATGAGTTGGCAGTTAAAGGGTTAAATAACCGCTAACGCCAAACTTGACATAGCACGGACAGCACGTGGACCACGAAATATTCGTGCTCCTAAGTATTGCACGAAAGAGACGGGTACAGAGCACTGCTTCCACATCCTAAACACAGCCGCCAAGCTTTACATGGGGCCTCGTTATCACGGACAGCACGAGGAGCTTGAAAAACCCATGTTACCATGTCTTACAAGAGACACAGAGGCATGCACACTGTGCCGCCGCTACACCCTTCCCTGTATTAAACCTTTGAGTGAACTATACGTAAAGCAATGCGTAAAACAGAATTGACCCATCAATTTTACACTTCACAATAAAATTTGTCAAAATATGTTTAAAATCAGCGGTTGGCAGCATCTTCGTCTATATTACACTTAACAGTCCCGTAATGTGCTTGAGGTTTTGCTAGATCTCTTAACAAACTTGTTTTATAAACCAGCTTTACTTCGCGACAGTCAAAACAACGGAATATTGACAAAATTTTGACAATCCCGAATCGATTTTATTGCAGTTTGGTTTGAAACCGTAGAAGAAAGTGTGAACATGCATAATAGACTGTAGCATTTATAGAAACTACTTCATCTTCACTTTTGTACGAAGATCATGGTTGATGCTTCATCAAAATATTGCAGGAACAACTTTTCCGGCACCTCCATCAACAAGAATAAAGAATATAACATGAATTAAAGGAGTTGGCAGTTAAAGGGTTAAATAACCGCTAACGCCAAACTTGACATAGCACGGACAGCACGTGGACCACGAAATATTCGTGCTCCTAAGTATTGCACGAAAGAGACGGGTACAGAGCACTGCTTCCACATCCTAACCACAGCCGCCAAGCTTTACATGGGGCCTCGTTATCACGTACAGCACGAGGAGCTTGAAAAACCCATGTTACCATGTCTTACGAGACACAGAGGCATGCACACTGTGCCGCCGCTACACCCTTCCCTGTATTAAGCCTTTGAGTGAACTATACGTAAAGCAATGCGTAAAACTAAGAATTGACCCATCAATTTTACACTTCACAATAAAATTTGTCAAAATATGTTTAAAATCAGCGGTAGGCAGCATCTTCGTCTATATTACACTTAACAATCTCGTGATGTGCGTTAGGTTTTGCTAGATCTCTTTACAAACTTGTTTTATAAACCAGCGTTACTTCGCGACAGTCAAAAAGACAATCCGGAAAAGATTTTATTGCAGTTTGGTTTGAAACCGTAGAAGAAAGTGTGAACATGCATAATAGACTGTATCATTCATAGAAACTACTTGATCTTCACTTTTGTACGAAGATCATGGTTGATGCTTCATCAAAATATTGCAGGAACAACTTTTCCGGCACCTACATCAACAAGAATAAAGAATATAACATGAATTAAATGAGTTGGCAGTTAAAGGGTTAAATAACCGCTAACGCCAAACTTGACATAGCACGGACAGCACGTGGACCACGAAATATTCGTGCTCCTAAGTATTGCACGAAAGAGACGGGTACAGAGCGCTGCTTCCACATCCTAACCACAGCTGCCAAGCTTTACATGGGGCCTCGTTATCACGGACAGCACGAGGAGCTTGAAAAACCCATGTTACCATGTCTTACAAGAGACACAGAGGTATGCACACTGTGCCGCCGCTACACCCTTCCCTGTATTAAGCCTTTGAGTGAACTATACGTAAAGCAATGCGTAAAACTAAGAATTGACCCATCAATTTTACACTTCACAATAAAATTTGTCAAAATATGTTTAAAATCAGCGGTTGGCAGCATCTTCGTCTATATTACACTAAACAGTCCCGTAATGTGCTTGAGGTTTTGCTAGATCTCTTTACAAACTTGTTTTATAAACCAGCTTTACTTCGCGACAGTCAAAACAACGGAATATTGACAAAATTTTGACAATCCCGAATCGATTTTATTGCAGTTTGGTTTGAAACCGTAGAAGAAAGTGTGAACATGCATAATAGACTGTATCATTCATAGAAACTACTTGATCTTCACTTTTGTACGAAGATCATGGTTGATGCTTCATCAAAATATTGCAGGAACAACTTTTCCGGCACCTCCATCAACAAGAATAAAGAATATAACATGAATTAAAGGAGTTGGCAGTTAAAGGGTTAAATAACCGCTAACGCCAAACTTGACATAGCACGGACAGCACGTGGACCACGAAATATTCGTGCTCCTAAGTATTGCACGCAAGAGACGGGTACAGAGCACTGCTTCCACATCCTAACCACAGCCGCCAAGCTTTACATGGGGCCTCGTTATCACGGACAGCACGAGGAGCTTGAAAAACCCATGTTACCATGTCTTACGAGACACAGAGGCATGCACACTGTGCCGCCGCTACACCCTTCCCTGTATTAAGCCTTTGAGTGAACTATACGTAAAGCAATGCGTAAAACTAAGAATTGACCCATCAATTTTACACTTCACAATAAAATTTGTCAAAATATGTTTAAAATCAGCGGTAGGCAGCATCTTCGTCTATATTACACTTAACAATCTCGTAATGTGCGTTAGGTTTTGCTAGATCTCTTTACAAACTTGTTTTATAAACCAGCGTTACTTCGCGACAGTCAAAAAGACAATCCGGAAAAGATTTTATTGCAGTTTGGTTTGAAACCGTAGAAGAAAGTGTGAACATGCATAATAGACTGTACCATTCATAGAAACTACTTGATCTTCACTTTTGTACGAAGATCATGGTTGATGCTTCATCAAAATATTGCAGGAACAACTTTTCCGGCACCTACATCAACAAGAATAAAGAATATAACATGAATTAAATGAGTTGGCAGTTAAAGGGTTAAATAACCGCTAACGCCAAACTTGACATAGCACGGACAGCACGTGGACCACGAAATATTCGTGCTCCTAAGTATTGCACGAAAGAGACGGGTACAGAGCACTGCTTCCACATCCTAACCACAGCTGCCAAGCTTTACATGGGGCCTCGTTATCACGGACAGCACGAGGAGCTTGAAAAACCCATGTTACCATGTCTTACAAGAGACACAGAGGCATGCACACTGTGCCGCCGCTACACCCTTCCCTGTATTAAGCCTTTGAGTGAACTATACGTAAAGCAATGCGTAAAACTAAGAATTGACCCATCAATTTTACACTTCACAATAAAATTTGTCAAAATATGTTTAAAATCAGCGGTAGGCAGCATCTTCGTCTATATTACACTTAACAATCTCGTAATGTGCGTGAGGTTTTGCTAGATCTCTTTACAAACTAGTTTTATAAACCAGCTTTACTTCGCGACAGTCAAAATGACAATCCGGAAAAGATTTTATTGCAGTTTGGTTTGAAACCGTAGAAGAAAGTGTGAACATGCATAATAGACTGTACCATTCATAGAAACTACTTGATCTTCACTTTTGTACGAAGATCATGGTTGATGCTTCATCAAAATATTGCAGGAACAACTTTTCCGGCACCTCCATCAACAAGAATAAAGAATATAACATGAATTAAATGAGTTGGCAGTTAAAGGGTTAAATAACCGCTAACGCCAAACTTGACATAGCACGGACAGCACGTGGACCACGAAATATTCGTGCTCCTAAGTATTGCACGCAAGAGACGGGTACAGAGCACTGCTTCCACATCCTAAACACAGCCGCCAAGCTTTACATGGGGCCTCGTTATCACGGACAGCACGAGGAGCTTGAAAAACCCATGTTACCATGTCTTACAAGAGACACAGAGGCATGCACACTGTGCCGCCGCTACACCCTTCCCTGTATTAAGCCTTGAGTGAACTATACGTAAAGCAATGCGTAAAACTAAGAATTGACCCATCAATTTTACACTTCACAATAAAATTTGTCAAAATATGTTTAAAATCAGCGGTTGGCAGCATCTTCGTCTATATTACACTAAACAGTCCCGTAATGTGCTTGAGGTTTTGCTAGATCTCTTTACAAACAAGTTTTATAAACCAGCTTTACTTCGCGACAGTCAAAACAACGGAATATTGACAAAATTTTGACAATCCCGAATCGATTTTATTGCAGTTTGGTTTGAAACCGTAGAAGAAAGTGTGAACATGCATAATAGACTGTAGCATTTATAGAAACTACTTCATCTTCACTTTTGTACGAAGATCATGGTTGATGCTTCATCAAAATATTGCAGGAACAACTTTTCCGGCACCTACATCAACAAGAATAAAGAATATAACATGAATTAAAGGAGTTGGCAGTTAAAGGGTTAAATAACCGCTAACGCCAAACTTGACATAGCACGGACAGCACGTGGACCACGAAATATTCGTGCTCCTAAGTATTGCACGAAAGAGACGGGTACAGAGCACTGCTTCCACATCCTAACCACAGCCGCCAAGCTTTACATGGGGCCTCGTTATCACGTACAGCACGAGGAGCTTGAAAAACCCATGTTACCATGTCTTACGAGACACAGAGGCATGCACACTGTGCCGCCGCTACACCCTTCCCTGTATTAAGCCTTTGAGTGAACTATACGTAAAGCAATGCGTAAAACTAAGAAATGACCCATCAATTTTACACTTCACAATAAAATTTGTCAAAATATGTTTAAAATCAGCGGTAGGCAGCATCTTCGTCTATATTACACTTAACAATCTCGTGATGTGCGTTAGGTTTTGCTAGATCTCTTTACAAACTTGTTTTATAAACCAGCGTTACTTCGCGACAGTCAAAAAGACAATCCGGAAAAGATTTTATTGCAGTTTGGTTTGAAACCGTAGAAGAAAGTGTGAACATGCATAATAGACTGTACCATTCATAGAAACTACTTGATCTTCACTTTTGTACGAAGATCATGGTTGATGCTTCATCAAAATATTGCAGGAACAACTTTTCCGGCACCTACATCAACAAGAATAAAGAATATAACATGAATTAAATGAGTTGGCAGTTAAAGGGTTAAATAACCGCTAACGCCAAACTTGACATAGCACGGACAGCACGTGGACCACGAAATATTCGTGCTCCTAAGTATTGCACGAAAGAGACGGGTACAGAGCACTGCTTCCACATCCTAACCACAGCTGCCAAGCTTTCCATGGGGCCTCGTTATCACGGACAGCACGAGGAGCTTGAAAAACCCATGTTACCATGTCTTACAAGAGACACAGAGGTATGCACACTGTGCCGCCGCTACACCCTTTCCTGTATTAAGCCTTTGAGTGAACTATACGTAAAGCAATGCGTAAAACTAAGAATTGACCCATCAATTTTACACTTCACAATAAAATTTGTCAAAATATGTTTAAAATCAGCGGTGGGCAGCATCTTCGTTTATATTACACTAAACAGTCCCGTAATGTGCTGGAGGTTTTGCTAGATCTCTTTACAAACTTGTTTTATATTACAGCTTTACTTCGCGACAGTCAAAACAACGGAATATTGACAAAATTTGACAATCCCGAATCGATTTTATTGAAGTTTGGTTTGAAACAGTAGGAGTAAGTGTAAACATGCATAATAGACTGTATCATTCATAGAAACTACTTGATCTTCACAGTTGTACGAAGATCATGGTTGATGCTTCATCAAAATATTGCAGGAACAACTTTTCCGGCACCTACATCAACAAGAATAAAGAACATAACATGAATTAAAGGAGTTGGCAGTTAAAGGGTTAAATAACCGCTAACGCCAAACTTGACATAGCACGCACAGCACGTGGACCACGAAATATTCGTGCTCCTAAGTATTGCACGAAAGAGACGGGTACAGAGCACTGCTTCCACATCCTAACCACAGCCGCCAAGCTTTACATGGGGCCTCGTTATCACGGACAGCACGAGGAGCTTGAAAAATCCATGTTACCATGTCTTACAAGAGACAGATGTATGCACACTGTGCCACCGCTACACCCTTCCCTGTATTAATCCTTCGAGTGAACTAAACGTAAAGCAATGCGTAAAACTAAGAATTGACATGAATTTCACACTTCACAATAAAAATTGTCAAAATATGTTTAAAATCAGCAGATGGCAACATCTTCGTCTATATTACACTAAACAGTCCCGTAATGTGTTTGAGGTTTTGCTAGATCTCTTTACAAACTTGTTTTATAAACCAGCTTTACTTCGCGACAGTCAAAACAACGGAATATTGACAAAATTTTGACAATCCCGAATCGATTTTATTGCAGTTTGGTTTGAAACCGTAGAAGAAAGTGTGAACATGCATAATAGACTGTATCATTCATAGAAACTACTTGATCTTCACTTTTGTACGAAGATCATGGTTGATGCTTCATCAAAATATTGCAGGAACAACTTTTCCGGCACCTCCATCAACAAGAATAAAGAATATAACATGAATTAAAGGAGTTGGCAGTTAAAGAGTTAAATAACCGCTAACGCCAAACTTGACATAGCACGGACAGCACGTGGACCACGAAATATTCGTGCTCCTGAATATTGCACGAAAGAGACGGGTACAGAGCACTGCTTCCACATCCTACCCACAGCCGCCAAGCTTTACATGGGGCCTCGTTATCACGGACAGCACGAGGAGCTTGAAAAACCCATGTTACCATGTCTTACGAGACACAGAGGCATGCACACTGTGCCGCCGCTACACCCTTCCCTGTATTAAGCCTTTGAGTGAACTATACGTAAAGCAATGCGTAAAACTAAGAATTGACCCATCAATTTTACACTTCACAATAAAATTTGTCAAAATATGTTTAAAATCAGCGGTTGGCAGCATCTTCGTCTATATTACACTTAACAATCTCGTGATGTGCGTTAGGTTTTGCTAGATCTCTTTACAAACTTGTTTTATAAACCAGCGTTACTTCGCGACAGTCAAAAAGACAATCCGGAAAAGATTTTATTGCAGTTTGGTTTGAAACCGTAGAAGAAAGTGTGAACATGCATAATAGACTGTACCATTCATAGAAACTACTTGATCTTCACTTTTGTACGAAGATCATGGTTGATGCTTCATCAAAATATTGCAGGAACAACTTTTCCGGCACCTCCATCAACAAGAATAAAGAATATAACATGAATTAAATGAGTTGGCAGTTAAAGGGTTAAATAACCGCTAACGCCAAACTTGACATAGCACGGACAGCACGTGGACCACGAAATATTCGTGCTCCTAAGTATTGCACGTAAGAGACGGGTACAGAGCACTGCTTCCACATCCTAACCACAGCTGCCAAGCTTTACATGGGGCCTCGTTATCACGGACAGCACGAGGAGCTTGAAAAACCCAGGTTACCATGTCTTACAAGAGACACAGAGGCATGCACACTAAGCCGACGCTACACCCTTCCCTGTATTAAACCTTTGAGTGAACTATACGTAAAGCAATGCGTAAAACTAAGAATTGACCCATCAATTTTACACTTCACAATAAAATTTGTCAAAATATGTTTAAAATCAGCGGTTGGCAGCATCTTCGTCTATATTACACTAAACAGTCCCGTAATGTGCTTGAGGTTTTGCTAGATCTCTTTACAAACTTGTTTTATAAACCAGCTTTACTTCGCGACAGTCAAAACAACGGAATATTGACAAAATTTTGACAATCCCGAATCGATTTTATTGGTTTGGTTTGAAACGTAGAAGTAAGTGTGAACATGCATAATAGACTGTATCATTCATAGAAACTACTTGATCTTCACTTTTGTACGAAGATCATGGTTGATGCTTCATCAAAATATTGCAGGAACAACTTTTCCGGCACCTACATCAACAAGAATAAAGAATATAACATGAATTAAAGGAGTTGGCAGTTAAAGGGTTAAATAACCGCTAACGCCAAACTTGACATAGCACGGACAGCACGTGGACCACGAAATATTCGTGCTCCTAAGTATTGCACGCAAGAGACGGGTACAGAGCACTGCTTCCACATCCTAACCACAGCCGCCAAGCTTTACATGGGGCCTCGTTATCACGTACAGCACGAGGAGCTTGAAAAACCCATGTTACCATGTCTTACGAGACACAGAGGCATGCACACTGTGCCGCCGCTACACCCTTCCCTGTATTAAGCCTTTGAGTGAACTATACGTAAAGCAATGCGTAAAACTAAGAAATGACCCATCAATTTTACACTTCACAATAAAATTTGTCAAAATATGTTTAAAATCAGCGGTTGGCAGCATCTTCGTCTATATTACACTAAACAGTCCCGTAATGTGCTTGAGGTTTTGCTAGATCTCTTTACAAACAAGTTTTATAAACCAGCTTTACTTCGCGACAGTCAAAACAACGGAATATTGACAAAATTTTGACAATCCCGAATCGATTTTATTGCAGTTTGGTTTGAAACCGTAGAAGAAAGTGTGAACATGCATAATAGACTGTATCATTCATAGAAACTACTTGATCTTCACTTTTGTACGAAGATCATGGTTGATGCTTCATCAAAATATTGCAGGAACAACTTTTCCGGCACCTCCATCAACAAGAATAAAGAATATAACATGAATTAAAGGAGTTGGCAGTTAAAGGGTTAAATAACCGCTAACGCCAAACTTGACATAGCACGGAGAGCACATGGACCACGAAATATTCGTGCTCCTAAGTATTGCACGCAAGAGACGGGTACAGAGCACTGCTTCCACATCCTAACCACAGCCGCCAAGCTTTACATGGGGCCTCGTTATCACGGACAGCACGAGGAGCTTGAAAAACCCATGTTACCATGTCTTACAAGAGACACAGAGGCATGCACACTGTGCCGCCGCTACACCCTTCCCTGTATTAAGCCTTTGAGTGAACTATACGTAAAGCAATGCGTAAAACTAAGAAATGACCCATCAATTTTACACTTCACAATAAAATTTGTCAAAATATGTTTAAAATCAGCGGTAGGCAGCATCTTCGTCTATATTACACTTAACAATCTCGTGATGTGCGTTAGGTTTTGCTAGATCTCTTTACAAACTTGTTTTATAAACCAGCGTTACTTCGCGACAGTCAAAAAGACAATCCGGAAAAGATTTTATTGCAGTTTGGTTTGAAACCGTAGAAAAAAGTGTGAACATGCATAATAGACTGTACCATTCATAGAAACTACTTGATCTTCGTTTTTGTACGAAGATCATGGTTGATGCTTCATCAAAATATTGCAGGAACAACTTTTCCGGCACCTACATCAACAAGAATAAAGAATATAACATGAATTAAAGGAGTTGGCAGTTAAAGGGTTAAATAACCGCTAACGCCAAACTTGACATAGCACGGACAGCACGTGGACCACGAAATATTCGTGCTCCTAAGTATTGCACGAAAGAGACGGGTACAGAGCACTGCTTCCACATCCTAACCACAGCTGCCAAGCTTTACATGGGGCCTCGTTATCACGGACAGCACGAGGAGCTTGAAAAACCCATGTTACCATGTCTTACAAGAGACACAGAGGTATACACACTGTGCCGCCGCTACACCCTTTCCTGTATTAAGCCTTTGAGTGAACTATACGTAAAGCAATGCGTAAAACTAAGAATTGACCCATCAATTTTACACTTCACAATAAAATTTGTCAAAATATGTTTAAAATCAGCGGTTGGCAGCATCTTCGTCTATATTACACTAAACACTCCCGTAATGTGCTTGAGGTTTTGCTAGATCTCTTTACAAACAAGTTTTATAAACCAGCTTTACTTCGCGACAGTCAAAAAGACAATCCGGAAAAGATTTTATTGCAGTTTGGTTTGAAACCGTAGAAGAAAGTGTGAACATGCATAATAGACTGTACCATTCATAGAAACTACTTGATCTTCACTTTTGTACGAAGATCATGGTTGATGCTTCATCAAAATATTGCAGGAACAACTTTTCCGGCACCTACATCAACAAGAATAAAGAATATAACATGAATTAAATGAGTTGGCAGTTAAAGGGTTAAATAACCGCTAACGCCAAACTTGACATAGCACGGACAGCACGTGGACCACGAAATATTCGTGCTCCTAAGTATTGCACGCAAGAGACGGGTACAGAGCACTGCTTCCACATCCTAACCACAGCCGCCAAGCTTTACATGGGGCCTCGTTATCACGGACAGCACGAGGAGCTTGAAAAACCCATGTTACCATGTCTTACAAGAGACACAGAGGCATGCACACTGTGCCGCCGCTACACCCTTCCCTGTATTAAGCCTTTGAGTGAACTATACGTAAAGCAATGCGTAAAACTAAGAATTGACCCATCAATTTTACACTTCACAATAAAATTTGTCAAAATATGTTTAAAATCAGCGGTTGGCAGCATCTTCGTCTATATTACACTAAACAGTCCCGTAATGTGCTTGAGGTTTTGCTAGATCTCTTTACAAACTTGTTTTATAAACCAGCTTTACTTCGCGACAGTCAAAACAACGGAATATTGACAAAATTTTGACAATCCCGAATCGATTTTATTGCAGTTTGGTTTGAAACCGTAGAAGAAAGTGTGAACATGCATAATAGACTGTATCATTCATAGAAACTACTTGATCTTCACTTTTGTACGAAGATCATGGTTGATGCTTCATCAAAATATTGCAGGAACAACTTTTCCGGCACCTACATCAACAAGAATAAAGAATATAACATGAATTAAAGGAGTTGGCAGTTAAAGGGTTAAATAACCGCTAACGCCAAACTTGACATAGCACGGACAGCACGTGGACCACGAAATATTCGTGCTCCTAAGTATTGCACGCAAGAGACGGGTACAGAGCACTGCTTCCACATCCTAAACACAGCCGCCAAGCTTTACATGGGGCCTCGTTATTACGGACAGCACGAGAAGCTTGAAAAACCCATGTTACCATGTCTTACAAAAGACACAGAGGTATGCACACTGTGCCGCCGCTACACCCTTCCCTCTATTAAGCCTTCGAGTGAACTATACGTTAAGCAATGCGTAAAACTAAGAATTGACCCATCAATTTTACACTTCACAATCAAATTTGTCAAAATATGTTTAAAATTAGCGGTGGGCAGCATCTATGTCTATATTACACTAAACAGTCCCGTAATGTGCTTGAGGTTTTGCTAGATCTCTTTACAAACTTGTTTTATAAACCAGCTTTACTTCGCGACAGTCAAAACAACGGAATATTGACAAAATTTTGATAATCCCGAATAGATTTTATTGCAGTTTGGTTTGAAATCGTAGAAGAAAGTGTGAACATGCATAATAGACTGTACCATTCATAGAAACTACTTGATCTTCAATTTTGTAAGAAGATCATGGTTGATGCTTCATCAAAATATTGCAGGAACAACTTTTCCGGCACCTACATCAACAAGAATAAAGAATATAACATGAATTAAAGGAGTTGGATGTTAAAGAGTTAAATAACCGCTAACGCCAAACTTGACATAGCACGGACAGCACGTGGACCACGAAATATTCGTGCTCCTAAGTATTGCACGCAAGAAACGGGTACAGAGCACTGCTTCCGCATCCTAAACACAGCCACCAAGCTTTACATGGGGCCTCGTTATCACGGACAGCACGAGGAGCTTGAAAAACCCATGTTACCATGTCTTACAAGAGACACAGAGGCATGCACACTTTGCCGCCGCTACACCCTTCCCGTATTAAGCCTTTGAGTGAACTATACGTAAAGCAATGCGTAAAACTAAGAATTGACCCATCAATTTTACACTTCACAATAAAATTTGTCAAAATATGTTTAAAATCAGCGGTTGGCAGCATCTTCGTCTATATTACACTAAACAGTCCCGTAATGTGCTTGAGGTTTTGCTAGATCTCTTTACAAACAAGTTTTATAAACCAGCTTTACTTCGCGACAGTCAAAACAACGGAATATTGACAAAATTTTGACAATCCGAATCGATTTTATTGCGGTTGGTTTGAAACCGTAGAAGAGAGGTGTGAACATGCGCGTAATAGACTGTATCATTCATGAAACTACTTGATCTTCCTTTTGTGAAGAGATCATGGTTGATGCTTCATCAAAATATTGCAGGAACAACTTTTCCGGCACCTCATCAACAAGAATAAAGAATATAACATGAATTAAAGAGTTGGCAGTTAAAGGGTTAAATAACCGCTAACATAAACTTGACATAACACGGACAGCACGTGGACCGAAATGTCGTGCTCCTAAAGTATTACGAAAGAGACGGGTTTACAGAGCACTGCTTCCACATCTAAACAATACGCCAAGCTTTACATGGGGCCTCGTTATCACGGACAGCGCGGGCTTGAAAAACCCTGTTACCATGTCTTCAAGAGACACAGAGGCATGCACACTTTGCCGCCGCTACACCCTTCCCGTATTAAGCCTTTGAGTGAACTATACGTAAAGCAATGCGTAAAACTAAGAATTGACCCATCAATTTTACACTTCACAATAAAATTTGTCAAAATATGTTTAAAATCAGCGGTTGGCAGCATTTTCGTCTATATTACACTAAACAGTCCCGAAATGTGCTTGAGGTTTTGCTAGATCTCTTTACAAACAAGTTTTATAAACCAGCTTTAGTTCGCGACAGTCAAAACAACGGAATATTGACAAAATTTTGACAATCCCGAATCGATTTTATTGCAGTTTGGTTTGAAACCGTAGAAGAAAGTGTGAACATGCATAATAGACTGTAGCATTTATAGAAACTACTTCATCTTCACTTTTGTAAGAAGATCATGGTTGATGCTTCATCAAAATATTGCAGGAACAACTTTTCCGGCACCTACATCAACAAGAATAAAAGAATATAACATGAATTAAAGGAGTTGGCAGTTAAAGGGTTAAATAACCGCTAACGCCAAACTTGACATAGCACGGACAGCACGTGGACCACGAAATATTCGTGCTCCTAAGTATTGCACGAAAGAGACGGGTACAGAGCGCCGCTTCCACATCCTAACCACGGCCGCCAAGCTTTACATGGGGCCTCGTTATCACGGACAGCACGAGGAGCTTGAAAAACCCATGTTACCATGTCTTACAAGAGACACATAGGTATGCACTGTGCCGCCGCTACACCATTCCCTCTATTAAGCCTTCGAGTGAACTAAACGTAAAGCAATGCGTAAAACTAAGAATTGACCCATCAATTTTACACTTCACAATAAAAATTGTCAAAATATAGTTAAAATCAGCGGTGGGCAGCATCTTCGTATATATTACACTAACAGGCCTGTAATGTGCTTGAGGTTTTGCTAGATCTCTTCACAAACTTGTTGTATAAACCAGCTTTACTTCGCGACAGTCAAAACAACGGAATATTGACAAAATTTTGACAATCCCGAATCGATTTTATTGCAGTTTGGTTTGAAACCGTAGAAGAAAGTGTGAACATGCATAATAGACTGTATCATTCATAGAAACTACTTGATCTTCACTTTTGTACGAAGATCATGGTTGATGCTTCATCAAAATATTGCAGGAACAACTTTTCCGGCACCTACATCAACAAAGAATAAAATATAACATGAATTAAAGGAGTTGGCAGTTAAAGGGTTAAATAACCGCTAACGCCAAACTTGACGCTTTGGACAGCACGTGGACCACGAAATATTCGTGCTCCTAAGTATTGCACGAAAGAGACGGGTACAAGGCACTGCTTCCACATCTAAACACAGCAGCCAAAGCTTTACATGGGCCTCGTTATCACGGACAGCACGAGGAGCTTGAAAAACCCATGTTACCATGTCTTACAAGAGACACAGAGGTATGCACACTGTGCCGCCGCTACACCCTTCCCTGTATTAATGCTTCGAGTGAACTATACGTAAAGCAATGCGTAAAACTAAGAATAGACCCATCAATTTTACACTTCACAATAAAATTTGTCAAAATATGTTTAAAATCAGCGGTTGGCAGCATCTTCGTCTATATTACACTAAACAGTCTCGTAATGTGCTTGAGGTTTTGCTAGATCTCTACAAACTTGTTTTATAAACCATCATTACTTCGCGACAGTAAAAAACCACGAAATATTGAAAAATTTTGACAATCCCCAATCGATTTTATTGCAGTTTGGTTTGAAACCGTAGAAGAAAGTGTGAACATGCATAATAGACTGCATTTATAGAAACTACTTGATCTTCACTTTTGTAAAGAAGATCATGGTTGATGCTTCATCAAAATATTGCAGGAACAACTTTTCCGGCACCTACATCAACAAGAATAAAGAATATAACATGAATTAAAGGAGTTGGCAGTTAAAGGGTTAAATAACCGCTAACGCCAAACTTGACATAGCACGGACAGCACGTGGACCACGAAATATTCGTGCTCCTAAGTATTGCACGAAAGAGACGGGTACAGAGCACTGCTTCCACATCCTAAACACAGCCGCCAAGCTTTACATGGGGCCTCGTTATCACGGACAGCACGAGGAGCTTGAAAAACCCATGTTACCATGTCTTACAAAAGACACAGAGGTATGCACACTGTGCCGCCGCTACACCCTTCCCTGTATTAAGCCTTTGAGTGAACTATACGTAAAGCAATGCGTAAAACTAAGAATTGACCCATCAATTTTACACTTCACAATAAAATTTGTCAAAATATGTTTAAAATCAGCGGTTGGCAGCATCTTCGTCTATATTACACTAAACACTCCCGTTATGTGCTTGAGGTTTTGCTAGATCTCTTTACAAACAAGTTTTATAAACCAGCTTTACTTCGCGACAGTCAAAACAACGGAATATTGACAAAATTTTGACAATCCCGAATCGATTTTATTGCAGTTTGGTTTGAAACCGTAGAAGAAAGTGTGAACATGCATAATAGACTGTAGCATTTATAGAAACTACTTCATCTTCACTTTTGTAAGAAGATCATGGTTGATGCTTCATCAAAATATTGCAGGAACAACTTTTCCGGCACCTACATCAACAAGAATAAAGAATATAACATGAATTAAAGGAGTTGGCAGTTAAAGGGTTAAATAACCGCTAACGCCAAACTTGACATAGCACGGACAGCACGTGGACCACGAAATATTCGTGCTCCTAAGTATTGCACGAAAGAGACGGGTACAGAGCACTGCTTCCACATCCTAACCACAGCCGCCAAGCTTTACATGGGGCCTCGTTATCACGGACAGCACGAGGAGCTTGAAAAACCCATGTTACCATGTCTTACAAGAGACACAGAGGCATGCACACTGTGCCGCCGCTACACCCTTCCCTGTATTAAACCTTTGAGTGAACTATACGTAAAGCAATGCGTAAAACTAAGAATTGACCCATCAATTTTACACTTCACAATAAAATTTGTCAAAATATGTTTAAAATCAGCGGTTGGCAGCATCTTCGTCTATATTACACTTAACAGTCCCGTAATGTGCTTGAGGTTTTGCTAGATCTCTTAACAAACTTGTTTTATAAACCAGCTTTACTTCGCGACAGTCAAAACAACGGAATATTGACAAAATTTTGACAATCCCGAATCGATTTTATTGCAGTTTGGTTTGAAACCGTAGAAGAAAGTGTGAACATGCATAATAGACTGTATCATTCATAGAAACTACTTGATCTTCACTTTTGTACGAAGATCATGGTTGATGCTTCATCAAAATATTGCAGGAACAACTTTTCCGGCACCTACATCAACAAGAATAAAGAATATAACATGAATTAAAGGAGTTGGCAGTTAAAGGGTTAAATAACCGCTAACGCCAAACTTGACATAGCACGGACAGCACGTGGACCACGAAATATTCGTGCTCCTAAGTATTGCACGAAAGAGACGGGTACAGAGCACTGCTTCCACATCCTAACCACAGCCGCCAAGCTTTACATGGGGCCTCGTTATCACGGACAGCACGAGGAGCTTGAAAAACCCATGTTACCATGTCTTACAAGAGACACAGAGGCATGCACACTGTGCCGCCGCTACACCCTTCCCTGTATTAAGCCTTTGAGTGAACTATACGTAAAGCAATGCGTAAAACTAAGAATTGACCCATCAATTTTACACTTCACAATAAAATTTGTCAAAATATGTTTAAAATCAGCGGTAGGCAGCATCTTCGTCTATATTACACTTAACAATCTCGTGATGTGCGTTAGGTTTTGCTAGATCTCTTTACAAACTTGTTTTATAAACCAGCGTTACTTCGCGACAGTCAAAAAGACAATCCGGAAAAGATTTTATTGCAGTTTGGTTTGAAACCGTAGAAGAAAGTGTGAACATGCATAATAGACTGTACCATTCATAGAAACTACTTGATCTTCACTTTTGTAAGACGATCATGGTTGATGCTTCATCAAAATATTGCAGGAACAACTTTTCCGGCACCTCCATCAACAAGAATAAAGAATATAACATGAATTAAAGGAGTTGGCAGTTAAAGGGTTAAATAACCGCTAACGCCAAACTTGACATAGCACGGACAGCACGTGGACCACGAAATATTCGTGCTCCTAAGTATTGCACGAAAGAGACGGGTACAGAGCACTGCTTCCACATCCTAACCACAGCCGCCAAGCTTTACATGGGGCCTCGTTATCACGGACAGCACGAGGAGCTTGAAAAACCCATGTTACCATGTCTTACAAGAGACACAGAGGCATGCACACTGTGCCGCCGCTACACCCTTCCCTGTATTAAGCCTTTGAGTGAACTATACGTAAAGCAATGCGTAAAACTAAGAATTGACCCATCAATTTTACATTTCACAATAAAATTTGTCAAAATATGTTTAAAATCAGCGGTTGGCAGCATCTTCGTCTATATTACACTTAACAGTCCCGTAATGTGCTTGAGGTTTTGCTAGATCTCTTAACAAACTTGTTTTATAAACCAGCTTTACTTCTCGACAGTCAAAACAACGGAATATTGACAAAATTTTGACAATCCCGAATCGATTTTATTGCAGTTTGGTTTGAAACCGTAGAAGAAAGTGTGAACATGCATAATAGACTGTAGCATTTATAGAAACTACTTCATCTTCACTTTTGTACGAAGATCATGGTTGATGCTTCATCAAAATATTGCAGGAACAACTTTTCCGGCACCTCCATCAACAAGAATAAAGAATATAACATGAATTAAAGGAGTTGGCAGTTAAAGGGTTAAATAACCGCTAACGCCAAACTTGACATAGCACGGACAGCACGTGGACCACGAAATATTCGTGCTCCTAAGTATTGCACGAAAGAGACGGGTACAGAGCACTGCTTCCACATCCTAACCACAGCCGCCAAGCTTTACATGGGGCCTCGTTATCACGTACAGCACGAGGAGCTT
Organism: Marisa cornuarietis; assembly: GCA_004794655.1. Classification (NCBI taxonomy): domain Eukaryota; kingdom Metazoa; phylum Mollusca; class Gastropoda; order Architaenioglossa; family Ampullariidae; genus Marisa; species Marisa cornuarietis. The sequence continues at coordinate 248,114 of SMMW01000587.1, read as the reverse complement.
GAAAAACCCATGTTACCATGTCTTACGAGACACAGAGGCATGCACACTGTGCCGCCGCTACACCCTTCCCTGTATTAAGCCTTTGAGTGAACTATACGTAAAGCAATGCGTAAAACTAAGAATTGACCCATCAATTTTACACTTCACAATAAAATTTGTCAAAATATGTTTAAAATCAGCGGTAGGCAGCATCTTCGTCTATGTTACACTAAACAGTCCCGTAATGTGCTTGAGGTTTTGCTAGATCTCTTAACAAACTTGTTTTATAAACCAGCTTTACTTCTCGACAGTCAAAACAACGGAATATTGACAAAATTTTGACAATCCCGAATAGATTTTATTGCAGTTTGGTTTGAAATCGTAGAAGAAAGTGTGAACATGCATAATAGACTGTACCATTCATAGAAACTACTTGATCTTCAATTTTGTAAGAAGATCATGGTTGATGCTTCATCAAAATATTGCAGGAACAACTTTTCCGGCACCTACATCAACAAGAATAAAGAATATAACATGAATTAAATGAGTTGGCAGTTAAAGGGTTAAATAACCGCTAACGCCAAACTTGACATAGCACGGACAGCACGTGGACCACGAAATATTCGTGCTCCTAAGTATTGCACGAAAGAGACGGGTACAGAGCACTGCTTCCGCATCCAAAACACAGCCGCCAAGCTTTACATGGGGCCTCGTTATCACGGACAGCTTTGAGGAGCTTGAAAAACCATATTACCATGTCTTACAGGGACACGAGGCATGCACTGTGCCGCCGCTACACCCTTCCTATTAAAGCCTTTGGAGTGAACTATACGTAAAAGCAATGCGTAAAACTAAGAATTGACCCATCAATTTTACACTTCACAATAAAATTTGTCAAAATATGTTTAAAATCAGCGGTTGGCAGCATCTTCGTCTATATTACACTTAACAATCCTCGTAATGGCGCGTTAGGTTTTTGCTAAGATCTTTACAAACTTGTTTTATAAATAGCTTTACTTCGCGACAGTCAAAAGGCAATCGGAAAAAGGAATTTTATTGCAGTTTGGTTTTGAAACCGTAGAAAGTGTGAACATGCATAATGAACTGTATCATTCGCAGAAACTTCTTGATCTTCACTTTTTACGAAGATCATGGTTGATCTTCATCAAAATATTGCAGGAACAACTTTTCCGGCACCTACATCAACAAGAATAAAGAATATAACATGAATTAAAGGAGTTGGCAGTTAAAGGGTTAAATAACCGCTAACGCCAAACTTGACATAGCACGGACAGCACGTGGACCACGAAATATTCGTGCTCCTAAGTATTGCACGCAAGAGACGGGTACAGAGCACTGCTTCCACATCCTAACCACAGCTGCCAAGCTTTACATGGGGCCTCGTTATCACGGACAGCACGAGGAGCTTGAAAAACCCATGTTACCATGTCTTACAAGAGACACAGAGGCATGCACACTGTGCCGCCGCTACACCCTTTCCTGTATTAAGCCTTTGAGTGAACTATACGTAAAGCAATGCGTAAAACTAAGAATTGACCCATCAATTTTACACTTCACAATAAAATTTGTCAAAATATGTTTAAAATCAGCGGTTGGCAGCATCTTCGTCTATATTACACTAAACAGTCCCGTAATGTGCTTGAGGTTTTGCTAGATCTCTTTACAAACTTGTTTTATAAACCAGCGTTACTTCGCGACAGTCAAAAAGACAATCCGGAAAAGATTTTATTGCAGTTTGGTTTGAAACCGTAGAAGAAAGTGTGAACATGCATAATAGACTGTACCATTCATAGAAACTACTTGATCTTCGTTTTTGTACGAAGATCATGGTTGATGCTTCATCAAAATATTGCAGGAACAACTTTTCCGGCACCTACATCAACAAGAATAAAGAATATAACATGAATTAAAGGAGTTGGCAGTTAAAGAGTTAAATAACCGCTAACGCCAAACTTGACATAGCACGGACAGCACGTGGACCACGAAATATTCGTGCTCCTGAATATTGCACGAAAGAGACGGGTACAGAGCACTGCTTCCACATCCTACCCACAGCCGCCAAGCTTTACATGGGGCCTCGTTATTACGGACAGCACGAGGAGCTTGAAAAACCCATTTAACCATGTCTTACAAGAGACACAGAGGTATGCACACTGTGCCGCCGCTACACCCTTCCCTCTATTAAGCCTTCGAGTGAACTATACGTTAAGCAATGCGTAAAACTAAGAATTGACCTATCAATTTTACACTTCACAATAAAATTTGTCAAAATATGTTTAAAATCAGCGGTTAGCAGCATCTTCGTCTATATTACACTAAACAGTCCCGTAATGTGCTTGAGGTTTTGCTAGATCTCTTCACAAACTTGTTTTATAAACCAGCGTTACTTCGCGACAGTCAAAAAGACAATCCGGAAAAGATTTTATTGCAGTTTGGTTTGAAACCGTAGAAGAAAGTGTGAACATGCATAATAGACTGTACCATTCATAGAAACTACTTGATCTTCACTTTTGTACGAAGATCATGGTTGATGCTTCATCAAAATATTGCAGGAACAACTTTTCCGGCACCTACATCAACAAGAATAAAGAATATAACATGAATTAATTGAGTTGGCAGTTAAAGGGTTAAATAACCGCTAACGCCAAACTTGACATAGCACGGACAGCACGTGGACCACGAAATATTCGTGCTCCTAAGTATTGCACGAAAGAGACGGGTACAGAGCACTGCTTCCACATCCTAACCACAGCTGCCAAGCTTTACATGGGGCCTCGTTATCACGGACAGCACGAGGAGCTTGAAAAACCCATGTTACCATGTCTTACAAGAGACACAGAGGTATGCACACTGTGCCGCCGCTACACCCTTCCCTGTATTAAGCCTTTGAGTGAACTATACGTAAAGCAATGCGTAAAACTAAGAATTGACCCATCAATTTTACACTTCACAATAAAAATTGTCAAAATATGTTTAAAATCACCGGTTGGCAGCATCTTCGTCTATATTACACTAAACAGTCCCGTAATGTGCTTGAGGTTTTGCTAGATCTCTTTACAAATTTGTTTTTATAAACCAGCTTTACTTCGCGACAGTCAAAACAACGGAATATTGACAAAATTTTGACAATCCCTAATCGATTTTATTGCAGTTTGGTTTGAAACCGTAGAAGAAAGTGTGAACATGCATAATAGACTGTACCATTCATAGAAACTACTTGATCTTCACTTTTGTACGAAGATCATGGTTGATGCTTCATCAAAATATTGCAGGAACAACTTTTCCGGCACCTCCATCAACAAGAATAAAGAATATAACATGAATTAATTGAGTTGGCAGTTAAAGGGTTAAATAACCGCTAACGCCAAACTTGACATAGCACGGACAGCACGTGGACCACGAAATATTCGTGCTCCTAAGTATTGCACGAAAGAGACGGGTACAGAGCACTGCTTCCACATCCTAACCACAGCTGCCAAGCTTTACATGGGGCCTCGTTATCACGGACAGCACGAGGAGCTTGAAAAACCCATGTTACCATGTCTTACAAGAGACACAGAGGTATGCACACTGTGCCGCCGCTACACCCTTCCCTGTATTAAGCCTTTGAGTGAACTATACGTAAAGCAATGCGTAAAACTAAGAATTGACCCATCAATTTTACACTTCACAATAAAATTTGTCAAAATATGTTTAAAATCAGCGGTTGGCAGCATCTTCGTCTATATTACACTAAACAGTCCCGAAATGTGCTTGAGGTTTTGCTAGATTTCTTTACAAACAAGTTTTATAAACCAGCTTTACTTCGCGACAGTCAAAACAACGGAATATTGACAAAATTTGACAATCCCGAATCGATTTTATTGAAGTTTGGTTTGAAACAGTAGGAGTAAGTGTAAACATGCATAATAGACTGTATCATTCATAGAAACTACTTGATCTTCACTTTTGCACGAAGATCATGGTTGATGCTTCATCAAAATATTGCAGGAACAACTTTTCCGGCACCTACATCAACAAGAATAAAGAATATAATATGAATTAAAAGGAGTTGGCAGTTAAAGGGTTAAAAAACCGCTAACGCCAAACTTGACATAGCACGGACAGCACGTGGACCACGAAATATTCGTGCTCCTAAGTATTGCACGAAAGAGACGGGTACAGAGCGCTGCTTCCACATCCTAACCACAGCCACAAAGCTTTACATGGGGCCTCGTTATCACGGACAGCACGAGGAGCTTGAAAAACCCATGTTACCATGTCTTACAAGAGACACAGAGGCATGCACACTGTGCCGCCGCTACACCCTTCCCTGTATTAAACCTTTGAGTGAACTATACGTAAAGGAATGCGTAAAACTAAGAATTGACCCATCAATTTTACACTTCACAATAAAATTTGTCAAAATATGTTTAAAATCAGCGGTTGGCAGCATCTTCGTCTATATTACACTAAACAGTCCCGTAATGTGCTTGAGGTTTTGCTAGATCTCTTTACAAACTTGTTTTATAAACCAGCTTTACTTCGCGACAGTCAAAACAACGGAATATTGACAAAATTTTGACAATCCCGAATCGATTTTATTGCAGTTTGATTTGAATCCGTAGAAGAAAGTGTGAACATGCATAATAGACTGTACCATTCATAGAAACTACTTGATCTTCACTTTTGTAAGACGATCATGGTTGATGCTTCATCAAAATATTGCAGGAACAACTTTTCCGGCACCTACATCAACAAGAATAAAGAATATAACATGAATTAAATGAGTTGGCAGTTAAAGGGTTAAATAACCGCTAACGCCAAACTTGACATAGCACGGACAGCACGTGGACCACGAAATATTCGTGCTCCTAAGTATTGCACGCAAGAGACGGGTACAGGGCACTGCTTCCACATCCTAACCACAGCCGCCAAGCTTTACATGGGGCCTCGTTATCACGTACAGCACGAGGAGCTTGAAAAACCCATGTTACCATGTCTTACGAGACACAGAGGCATGCACACTGTGCCGCCGCTACACCCTTCCCTGTATTAAGCCTTTGAGTGAACTATACGTAAAGCAATGCGTAAAACTAAGAATTGACCCATCAATTTTACACTTCACAATAAAATTTGTCAAAATATGTTTAAAATCAGCGGTAGGCAGCATCTTCGTCTATATTACACTTAACAATCTCGTGATGTGCGTTAGGTTTTGCTAGATCTCTTTACAAACTTGTTTTATAAACCAGCGTTACTTCGCGACAGTCAAAAAGACAATCCGGAAAAGATTTTATTGCAGTTTGGTTTGAAACCGTAGAAGAAAGTGTGAACATGCATAATAGACTGTACCATTCATAGAAACTACTTGATCTTCACTTTTGTACGAAGATCATGGTTGATGCTTCATCAAAATATTGCAGGAACAACTTTTCCGGCACCTACATCAACAAGAATAAAGAATATAACATGAATTAAAGGAGTTGGCAGTTAAAGGGTTAAATAACCGCTAACGCCAAACTTGACATAGCACGGACAGCACGTGGACCACGAAATATTCGTGCTCCTAAGTATTGCACGAAAGAGACGGGTACAGAGCACTGCTTCCACATCCTAACCACAGCTGCCAAGCTTTACATGGGGCCTCGTTATCACGGACAGCACGAGGAGCTTGAAAAACCCATGTTACCATGTCTTACAAGAGACACAGAGGCATGCACACTGTGCCGCCGCTACACCCTTCCCTGTATTAAGCCTTTGAGTGAACTATACGTAAAGCAATGCGTAAAACTAAGAATTGACCCATCAATTTTACACTTCACAATAAAATTTGTCAAAATATGTTTAAAATCAGCGGTTGGCAGCATCTTCGTCTATATTACACTAAACAGTCCCGTAATGTGCTTGAGGTTTTGCTAGATCTCTTTACAAACTTGTTTTATAAACCAGCTTTACTTCGCGACAGTCAAAACAACGGAATATTGACAAAATTTTGACAATCCCGAATCGATTTTATTGCAGTTTGGTTTGAAACCGTAGAAGAAAGTGTGAACATGCATAATAGACTGTACCATTCATAGAAACTACTTGATCTTCACTTTTGTACGAAGATCATGGTTGATGCTTCATCAAAATATTGCAGGAACAACTTTTCCGGCACCTACATCAACAAGAATAAAGAATATAACATGAATTAAAGGAGTTGGCAGTTAAAGGGTTAAATAACCGCTAACGCCAAACTTGACATAGCACGGACAGCACGTGGACCACGAAATATTCGTGCTCCTAAGTATTGCACGAAAGAGACGGGTACAGAGCACTGCTTCCACATCCTAACCACAGCTGCCAAGCTTTACATGGGGCCTCGTTATCACGGACAGCACGAGGAGCTTGAAAAACCCATGTTACCATGTCTTACAAGAGACACAGAGGTATGCACACTGTGTCGCCGCTACACCCTTCCCTGTATTAAACCTTTGAGTGAACTATACGTAAAGCAATGCGTAAAACTAAGAATTGACCCATCAATTTTACACTTCACAATAAAATTTGTCAAAATATGTTTAAAATCAGCGGTTGGCAGCATCTTCGTCTATATTACACTAAACAGTCCCGTAATGTGCTTGAGGTTTTGCTAGATCTCTTTACAAACTTGTTTTATAAACCAGCTTTACTTCGCGACAGTCAAAACAACGGAATATTGACAAAATTTTGACAATCCCGAATCGATTTTATTGCAGTTTGGTTTGAAACCGTAGAAGAAAGTGTGAACATGCATAATAGACTGTAGCATTTATAGAAACTACTTGATCTTCACTTTTGTACGAAGATCATGGTTGATGCTTCATCAAAATATTGCAGGAACAACTTTTCCGGCACCTACATCAACAAGAATAAAGAATATAACATGAATTAAAGGAGTTGGCAGTTAAAGGGTTAAATAACCGCTAACGCCAAACTTGACATAGCACGGACAGCACGTGGACCACGAAATATTCGTGCTCCTAAGTATTGCACGAAAGAGACGGGTACAGAGCACTGCTTCCACATCCTAACCACAGCTGCCAAGCTTTACATGGGGCCTCGTTATCACGGACAGCACGAGGAGCTTGAAAAACCCATGTTACCATGTCTTACAAGAGACACAGAGGTATGCACACTGTGCCGCCGCTACACCCTTCCCTGTATTAAGCCTTTGAGTGAACTATACGTAAAGCAATGCGTAAAACTAAGAATTGACCCATCAATTTTACACTTCACAATAAAATTTGTCAAAATATGTTTAAAATCAGCGGTTGGCAGCATCTTCGTCTATATTACACTAAACAGTCCCGTAATGTGCTTGAGGTTTTGCTAGATCTCTTTACAAACTTGTTTTATAAACCAGCTTTACTTCGCGACAGTCAAAACAACGGAATATTGACAAAATTTTGACAATCCCGAATCGATTTTATTGCAGTTTGGTTTGAAACCGTAGAAGAAAGTGTGAACATGCATAATAGACTGTATCATTCATAGAAACTACTTGATCTTCACTTTTGTAAGACGATCATGGTTGATGCTTCATCAAAATATTGCAGGAACAACTTTTCCGGCACCTACATCAACAAGAATAAAGAATATAACATGAATTAAATGAGTTGGCAGTTAAAGGGTTAAATAACCGCTAACGCCAAACTTGACATAGCACGGACAGCACGTGGACCACGAAATATTCGTGCTCCTAAGTATTGCACGAAAGAGACGGGTACAGAGCACTGCTTCCACATCCTAACCACAGCCGCCAAGCTTTACATGGGGCCTCGTTATCACGGACAGCACGAGGAGCTTGAAAAACCCATGTTACCATGTCTTACGAGACACAGAGGCATGCACACTGTGCCGCCGCTACACCCTTCCCTGTATTAAGCCTTTGAGTGAACTATACGTAAAGCAATGCGTAAAACTAAGAATTGACCCATCAATTTTACACTTCACAATAAAATTTGTCAAAATATGTTTAAAATCAGCGGTTGGCAGCATCTTCGTCTATATTACACTAAACAGTCCCGTAATGTGCTTGAGGTTTTGCTAGATCTCTTTACAAACTTGTTTTATAAACCAGCTTTACTTCGCGACAGTCAAAACAACGGAATATTGACAAAATTTTGACAATCCCGAATCGATTTTATTGCAGTTTGATTTGAATCCGTAGAAGAAAGTGTGAACATGCATAATAGACTGTACCATTCATAGAAACTACTTGATCTTCACTTTTGTACGAAGATCATGGTTGATGCTTCATCAAAATATTGCAGGAACAACTTTTCCGGCACCTCCATCAACAAGAATAAAGAATATAACATGAATTAAAGGAGTTGGCAGTTAAAGAGTTAAATAACCGCTAACGCCAAACTTGACATAGCACGGACAGCACGTGGACCACGAAATATTCGTGCTCCTAAGTATTGCACGAAAGAGACGGGTACAGAGCACTGCTTCCACATCATAACCACAGCCGCCAAGCTTTACATGGGGCCTCGTTATCACGGACAGCACGAGGAGCTTGAAAAACCCATGTTACCATGTCTTACAAGAGACACAGAGGTATGCACACTGTGCCGCCGCTACACCCTTTCCTGTATTAAGCCTTTGAGTGAACTATAAGTAAAGCAATGCGTAAAACTAAGAATTGACCCATCAATTTTACACTTCACAATAAAATTTGTCAAAATATGTTTAAAATCAGCGGTTGGCAGCATCTTCGTCTATATTACACTTAACAATCTCGTGATGTGCGTTAGGTTTTGCTAGATCTCTTTACAAACTTGTTTTATAAACCAGCGTTACTTCGCGACAGTCAAAAAGACAATCCGGAAAAGATTTTATTGCAGTTTGGTTTGAAACCGTAGAAGAAAGTGTGAACATGCATAATAGACTGTACCATTCATAGAAACTACTTGATCTTCACTTTTGTACGAAGATCATGGTTGATGCTTCATCAAAATATTGCAGGAACAACTTTTCCGGCACCTACATCAACAAGAATAAAGAATATAACATGAATTAAATGAGTTGGCAGTTAAAGGGTTAAATAACCGTTAACGCCAAACTTGACATAGCACGGACAGCACGTGGACCACGAAATATTCGTGCTCCTAAGTATTGCACGAAAGAGACGGGTACAGAGCACTGCTTCCACATCCTAACCACAGCCGCCAAGCTTTACATGGGGCCTCGTTATCACGGACAGCACGAGGAGCTTGAAAAACCCATGTTACCATGTCTTACAAGAGACAGAGGCATGCACACTGTGCCGCCGCTACACCCTTCCCTGTATTAAACCTTTGAGTGAACTATACGTAAAGCAATGCGTAAAACTAAGAATTGACCCATCAATTTTACACTTCACAATAAAATTTGTCAAAATATGTTTAAAATCAGCGGTTGGCAGCATCTTCGTCTATATTACACTTAACAGTCCCGTAATGTGCTTGAGGTTTTGCTAGATCTCTTAACAAACTTGTTTTATAAACCAGCTTTACTTCGCGACAGTCAAAACAACGGAATATTGACAAAATTTTGACAATCCCGAATCGATTTTATTGCAGTTTGGTTTGAAACCGTAGAAGAAAGTGTGAACATGCATAATAGACTGTAGCATTTATAGAAACTACTTCATCTTCACTTTTGTACGAAGATCATGGTTGATGCTTCATCAAAATATTGCAGGAACAACTTTTCCGGCACCTACATCAACAAGAATAAAGAATATAACATGAATTAAATGAGTTGGCAGTTAAAGGGTTAAATAACCGCTAACGCCAAACTTGACATAGCACGGACAGCACGTGGACCACGAAATATTCGTGCTCCTAAGTATTGCACGCAAGAGACGGGTACAGAGCACTGCTTCCACATCCTAACCACAGCCGCCAAGCTTTACATGGGGCCTCGTTATCACGGACAGCACGAGGAGCTTGAAAAACCCATGTTACCATGTCTTACGAGACACAGAGGCATGCACACTGTGCCGCCGCTACACCCTTCCCTGTATTAAGCCTTTGAGTGAACTATACGTAAAGCAATGCGTAAAACTAAGAATTGACCCATCAATTTTACACTTCACAATAAAATTTGTCAAAATATGTTTAAAATCAGCGGTAGGCAGCATCTTCGTCTATATTACACTTAACAATCTCGTAATGTGCGTGAGGTTTTGCTAGATCTCTTTACAAACTAGTTTTATAAACCAGCTTTACTTCGCGACAGTCAAAATGACAATCCGGAAAAGATTTTATTGCAGTTTGGTTTGAAACCGTAGAAGAAAGTGTGAACATGCATAATAGACTGTATCATTCATAGAAACTACTTGATCTTCACTTTTGTACGAAGATCATGGTTGATGCTTCATCAAAATATTGCAGGAACAACTTTTCCGGCACCTCCATCAACAAGAATAAAGAATATAACATGAATTAAAGGAGTTGGCAGTTAAAGGGTTAAATAACCGCTAACGCCAAACTTGACATAGCACGGACAGCACGTGGACCACGAAATATTCGTGCTCCTAAGTATTGCACGAAAGAGACGGGTACAGAGCACTGCTTCCACATCCTAACCACAGCCGCCAAGCTTTACATGGGGCCTCGTTATCACGGACAGCACGAGGAGCTTGAAAAACCCATGTTACCATGTCTTACAAGAGACACAGAGGCATGCACACTGTGCCGCCGCTACACCCTTCCCTGTATTAAACCTTTGAGTGAACTATACGTAAAGCAATGCGTAAAACTAAGAATTGACCCATCAATTTTACACTTCACAATAAAATTTGTCAAAATATGTTTAAAATCAGCGGTAGGCAGCATCTTCGTCTATGTTACACTAAACAATCTCGTGATGTGCTTGAGGTTTTGCTAGATCTCTTTACAAACTTGTTTTATAAACCAGCGTTACTTCGCGACAGTCAAAAAGACAATCCGGAAAAGATTTTATTGCAGTTTGGTTTGAAACCGTAGAAGAAAGTGTGAACATGCATAATAGACTGTACCATTCATAGAAACTACTTGATCTTCACTTTTGTACGAAGATCATGGTTGATGCTTCATCAAAATATTGCAGGAACAACTTTTCCGGCACCTACATCAACAAGAATAAAGAATATAACATGAATTAAATGAGTTGGCAGTTAAAGGGTTAAATAACCGCTAACGCCAAACTTGACATAGCACGGACAGCACGTGGACCACGAAATATTCGTGCTCCTAAGTATTGCACAAAAGAGACGGGTACAGAGCGCTGCTTCCACATCCTAACCACAGCTGCCAAGCTTTACATGGGGCCTCGTTATCACGGACAGCACGAGGAGCTTGAAAAACCCATGTTACCATGTCTTACAAGAGACACAGAGGTATGCACACTGTGCCGCCGCTACACCCTTTCCTGTATTAAGCCTTTGAGTGAACTATACGTAAAGCAATGCGTAAAACTAAGAATTGACCCATCAATTTTACACTTCACAATAAAATTTGTCAAAATATGTTTAAAATCAGCGGTTGGCAGCATCTTCGTCTATATTACACTAAACAGTCCCGTAATGTGCTTGAGGTTTTGCTAGATCTCTTTACAAACTTGTTTTATAAACCAGCTTTACTTCGCGACAGTCAAAACAACGGAATATTGACAAAATTTTGATAATCCCGAATCGATTTTATTGCAGTTTGGTTTGAAATCGTAGAAGAAAGTGTGAACATGCATAATAGACTGTACCATTCATAGAAACTACTTGATCTTCAATTTTGTAAGAAGATCATGGTTGATGCTTCATCAAAATATTGCAGGAACAACTTTTCCGGCACCTACATCAACAAGAATAAAGAATATAACATGAATTAAATGAGTTGGCAGTTAAAGGGTTAAATAACCGCTAACGCCAAACTTGACATAGCACGGACAGCACGTGGACCACGAAATATTCGTGCTCCTAAGTATTGCACGAAAGAGACGGGTACAGAGCACTGCTTCCACATCCTAACCACAGCCGCCAAGCTTTACATGGGGCCTCGTTATCACGGACAGCACGAGGAGCTTGAAAAACCCATGTTACCATGTCTTACAAGAGACACAGAGGCATGCACACTGTGCCGCCGCTACACCCTTCCCTGTATTAAACCTTTGAGTGAACTATACGTAAAGCAATGCGTAAAACTAAGAATTGACCCATCAATTTTACACTTCACAATAAAATTTGTCAAAATATGTTTAAAATCAGCGGTTGGCAGCATCTTCGTCTATATTACACTTAACAGTCCCGTAATGTGCTTGAGGTTTTGCTAGATCTCTTAACAAACTTGTTTTATAAACCAGCTTTACTTCGCGACAGTCAAAACAACGGAATATTGACAAAATTTTGACAATCCCGAATCGATTTTATTGCAGTTTGGTTTGAAACCGTAGAAGAAAGTGTGAACATGCATAATAGACTGTACCATTCATAGAAACTACTTGATCTTCACTTTTGTACGAAGATCATGGTTGATGCTTCATCAAAATATTGCAGGAACAACTTTTCCGGCACCTACATCAACAAGAATAAAGAATATAACATGAATTAAAGGAGTTGGCAGTTAAAGGGTTAAATAACCGCTAACGCCAAACTTGACATAGCACGGACAGCACGTGGACCACGAAATATTCGTGCTCCTAAGTATTGCACGCAAGAGACGGGTACAGAGCACTGCTTCCACATCCTAAACACAGCCGCCAAGCTTTACATGGGGCCTCGTTATCACGGACAGCACGAGGAGCTTGAAAAACCCATGTTACCATGTCTTACAAGAGACACAGAGGCATGCACACTGTGCCGCCGCTACACCCTTCCCTGTATTAAGCCTTTGAGTGAACTATACGTAAAGCAATGCGTAAAACTAAGAATTGACCCATCAATTTTACACTTCACAATAAAATTTGTCAAAATATGTTTAAAATCAGCGGTAGGCAGCATCTTCGTCTATATTACACTTAACAATCTCGTGATGTGCGTTAGGTTTTGCTAGATCTCTTTACAAACTTGTTTTATAAACCAGCGTTACTTCGCGACAGTCAAAAAGACAATCCAGAAAAGATTTTATTGCAGTTTGGTTTGAAACCGTAGAAGAAAGTGTGAACATGCATAATAGACTGTACCATTCATAGAAACTACTTGATCTTCACTTTTGTACGAAGATCATGGTTGATGCTTCATCAAAATATTGCAGGAACAACCTTTCCGGCACCTACATCAACAAGAATAAAGAATATAACATGAATTAAATGAGTTGGCAGTTAAAGGGTTAAATAACCGCTAACGCCAAACTTGACATAGCACGGACAGCACGTGGACCACGAAATATTCGTGCTCCTAAGTATTGCACGAAAGAGACGGGTACAGAGCACTGCTTCCACATCCTAACCACAGCTGCCAAGCTTTACATGGGGCCTCGTTATCACGGACAGCACGAGGAGCTTGAAAAACCCATGTTACCATGTCTTACAAGAGACAGAGGCATGCACACTGTGCCGCCGCTACACCCTTCCCTGTATTAAACCTTTGAGTGAACTATACGTAAAGCAATGCGTAAAACTAAGAATTGACGCATCAATTTTACACTTCACAATAAAATTTGTCAAAATATGTTTAAAATCAGCGGTTGGCAGCATCTTCGTCTATATTACACTTAACAGTCCCGTAATGTGCTTGAGGTTTTGCTAGATCTCTTAACAAACTTGTTTTATAAACCAGCTTCACTTCGCGACAGTCAAAACAACGGAATATTGACAAAATTTTGACAATCCCGAATCGATTTTATTGCAGTTTGGTTTGAAACCGTAGAAGAAAGTGTGAACATGCATAATAGACTGTATCATTCATAGAAACTACTTGATCTTCACTTTTGTACGAAGATCATGGTTGATGCTTCATCAAAATATTGCAGGAACAACTTTTCCGGCACCTACATCAACAAGAATAAAGAATATAACATGAATTAAATGAGTTGGCAGTTAAAGGGTTAAATAACCGCTAACGCCAAACTTGACATAGCACGGACAGCACGTGGACCACGAAATATTCGTGCTCCTAAGTATTGCACGAAAGAGACGGGTACAGAGCACTGCTTCCACATCCTAACCACAGCCGCCAAGCTTTACATGGGGCCTCGTTATCACGGTCAGCACGAGGAGCTTGAAAAACCCATGTTACCATGTCTTACAAGAGACACAGAGGTATGCACACTGTGCCGCCGCTACACCCTTCCCTGTATTAAGCCTTTGAGTGAACTATACGTAAAGCAATGCGTAAAACTAAGAATTGACCCATCAATTTTACACTTCACAATAAAATTTGTCAAAATATGTTTAAAATCAGCGGTAGGCAGCATCTTCGTCTATATTACACTTTAACAATCTCTCGTAATGTGCTAGGTTTTACAGATCTCTTTACAAACTTGTTTTATAAACCAGCAGCTACTTCGCGACAGTCAAAAAGACAATCCGGAAAAGAACCCATACACCATGTCTTACAAGAGACAGAGGCATGCACACTGTGCCGCCGCTACACCCTTCCCTGTATTAAACCTTTGAGTGAACTATACGTAAAGCAATGCGTAAAACTAAGAATTGACGCATCAATTTTACACTTCACAATAAAATTTGTCAAAATATGTTTGAAATCAGCGGTTGGCAGCATCTTCGTCTATATTACACTAAACAGTCCCGTAATGTGTTTGAGGTTTTGCTAGATCTCTTTACAAACTTGTTTTATAAACCAGCTTTACTTCGCGACAGTCAAAACAACGGAATATTGACAAAATTTGACAATCCTGAATCGATTTTATTGCAGTTTGGTTTGAAACCGTAGAAGAAAGTGTGAACATGCATAATAGACTGTATCATTCATAGAAACTACTTGATCTTCACTTTTGTACGAAGATCATGGTTGATGCTTCATCAAAATATTGCAGGAACAACTTTTCCGGCACCTACATCAACAAGAATAAAGAATATAACATGAATTAAAGGAGTTGGCAGCAAGGGTTAAATAACCGCTAACGCCAAACTTGACATAGCACGGACAGCACGTGGACCACGAAATATTCGTGCTCCTGGCATTGCACGAAAGAGACGGGTACAGAGCACTGCTTCCACATCCTAACCACAGCCGCAAGCTTTACATGGGGCCTCGTTATCACGGACAGCACGAGGAGCTTGAAAACCCATGTTACCATGTCTTACGAGACACAGAGGCATGCACACCGTGCCGCCGCTACACCCTTCCTGTATTAAGCCTTTGAGTGAACTATACGTAAAGCAATGCGTAAAACTAAGAATTGACCCATCAATTTTACACTTCACAATAAAATTTGTCAAAATATGTTTAAAATCAGCGGTAGGCAGCATCTTCGTCTATATTACACTTAACAGTCTCGTAATGTGCTTGAGGTTTTGCTAGATCTCTTTACAAACTTGTTTTATAAACCAGCTTTACTTCGCGACAGTCAAAACAACGGAATATTGACAAAATTTTGACAATCCCGAATCGATTTTATTGCAGTTTGATTTGAATCCGTAGAAGAAAGTGTGAACATGCATAATAGACTGTACCATTCATAGAAACTACTTGATCTTCACTTTTGTAAGACGATCATGGTTGATGCTTCATCAAAATATTGCAGGAACAACTTTTCCGGCACCTACATCAACAAGAATAAAGAATATAACATGAATTAAATGAGTTGGCAGTTAAAGGGTTAAATAACCGCTAACGCCAAACTTGACATAGCACGGACAGCACGTGGACCACGAAATATTCGTGCTCATGAGTATTGCACGAAAGAGACGGGTACAGAGCGCTGCTTCCACATTCTAACCATAGCCGCCAAGCTTTACATGGGGCCCCGTTATCAAGGACAGCACGAGGAGCTTGAAAAATCCATGATACCATGTCTTACAATAGACACATAGGTATGCACACTGTTCCGCCGCTACACCATTCCCTCTATTAAGCCTTCGAGTGAACTATACGTAAAGCAATGCGTAAAACTAAGAATTGACCCATCAATTTTACACTTCACAATAAAATTTGTCAAAATATGTTTAAAATCAGCGGTTGGCAGCATCTTCGTCTATATTACACTTAACAATCTCGTGATGTGCGTTAGGTTTTGCTAGATCTCTTTACAAACTTGTTTTATAACCCAGCGTTACTTCGCGACAGTCAAAAAGACAATCCGGAAAAGATTTTATTGCAGTTTGGTTTGAAACCGTAGAAGAAAGTGTGAACATGCATAATAGACTGTACCATTCATAGAAACTACTTGATCTTCACTTTTGTAAGAAGATCATGGTTGATGCTTCATCAAAATATTGCAGGAACAACTTTTCCGGCACCTACATCAACAAGAATAAAGAATATAACATGAATTAAATGAGTTGGCAGTTAAAGGGTTAAATAACCGCTAACGTCAAACTTGACATAGCACGGACAGCACGTGGACCACGAAATATTCGTGCTCCTAAGTATTGCACGAAAGAGACGGGTACAGAGCACTGCTTCCACATCCTAACCACAGCCGCCAAGCTTTACATGGGGCCTCGTTATCACGGACAGCACGAGGAGCTTGAAAAACCCATGTTACCATGTCTTACAAGAGACAGAGGCATGCACACTGTGCCGCCGCTACACCCTTCCCTGTATTAAACCTTTGAGTGAACTATACGTAAAGCAATGCGTAAAACAGAATTGACCCATCAATTTTACACTTCACAATAAAATTTGTCAAAATATGTTTAAAATCAGCGGTTGGCAGCATCTTCGTCTATATTACACTTAACAGTCCCGTAATGTGCTTGAGGTTTTGCTAGATCTCTTAACAAACTTGTTTTATAAACCAGCTTTACTTCTCGACAGTCAAAACAACGGAATATTGACAAAATTTTGACAATCCCGAATCGATTTTATTGCAGTTTGGTTTGAAACCGTAGAAGAAAGTGTGAACATGCATAATAGACTGTATCATTCATAGAAACTACTTGATCTTCACTTTTGTACGAAGATCATGGTTGATGCTTCATCAAAATATTGCAGGAACAACTTTTCCGGCACCTCCATCAACAAGAATAAAGAATATAACATGAATTAAAGGAGTTGGCAGTTAAAGGGTTAAATAACCGCTAACGCCAAACTTGACATAGCACGGACAGCACGTGGACCACGAAATATTCGTGCTCCTGAATATTGCACGCAAGAGACGAGTACAGAGCACTGCTTCCACATCCTAACCACAGCCGCCAAGCTTTACATGGGGCCGCGTTATCACGGACAGCACGAGGAGCTTGAAAAACCCATGTTACCATGTCTTACAAGAGACACAGAGGCATGCACACTGTGCCGCCGCTACACCCTTCCCTGTATTAAGCCTTTGAGTGCACTATACGTAAAGCAATGCGTAAAACTAAGAATTGACCCATCAATTTTACACTTCACAATAAAATTTGTCAAAATATGTTTAAAATCAGCGGTTGGCAGCATCTTCGTCTATATTACACTTAACAATCTCGTGATGTGCGTTAGGTTTTGCTAGATCTCTTTACAAACTTGTTTTATAAACCAGCGTTACTTCGCGACAGTCAAAAAGACAATCCGGAAAAGATTTTATTGCAGTTTGGTTTGAAACCGTAGAAGAAAGTGTGAACATGCATAATAGACTGTATCATTCATAGAAACTACTTGATCTTCACTTTTGTATGAAGATCACGTTTGATGCCTCATCAAAATATTGCAGGAACAATTTTTCGGGCACCTACATCAACAAAAATAAAGAATATAACATGAATTAAAGGAGTTGGCAGTTAAAGGTTAAATAACCGCTAACGCCAAACTTGACATCGGACAGCACGTGGACCACGAAATATTCGTGCTCCTGGCATTGCACGAAAGAGACGGGTACAGAGCACTGCTTCCACATCCTAACCACAGCCGCCAAGCTTTACATGGGGCCCGTTATCACGGACAGCACGAGGAGCTTGAAAACCCATGTTTACCATGTCTTACGAGACACAGAGGTATGCACACTGTGCCGCCGCTACACCCTTCCCTGTATTAAGCCTTTGAGTGAACTATACGTAAAGCAATGCGTAAAACTAAGAATTGACCCATCAATTTTACACTTCACAATAAAATTTGTCAAAATATGTTTAAAATCAGCGGTTGGCAGCATCTTCGTCTATATTACACTTAACAGTCTCGTAATGCGTTAGGTTTTGCTAGATCTCTTTACAAACTTGTTTTATAAACCAGCTTTACTTCGCGACAGTCAAAAAAAGACAATCTGGAAAAGATTTTATTGAAGTTTGGTTTGAAACAGTAGAAGTAAGTGTGAACATGCACAATAGACTGTAAGATTCATAGAAACTACTTGATTTTCACTTTTGTATGAAGATCATGGTTGATGCTTCATCAAAATATTGCAGGAACAACTTTCCCAGCACCTACATCAACAAGAATAAAGAATATAACATAAATTAAAGGAGTTGGGAGTTAAAGGGTTAAATAACCGCTAACGCCAAACTTGACATAGCACTGACAGCACGTGGACCACGAAATATTCGTGCTTCTAAGTATTGCACAAAAGAGACGGGTACAGAGCGCTGCTTCCACATCCTAACCACAGCCGCGAAGCTTTGCATGGGGCCTCATTATCACGGACAGCACGAGAAGCTTGAAAAACCCATGTTACCATGTCTTGCAAGAGACACAGGTATGCACACTGTGCCGCCGCTACACCCTTCCCTGTATTAATGCTTCGAGTGAACTATACGTAAAGCAATGCGTAAAACTAAGAATTGACGCATCAATTTTACACTTCACAATAAAATTTGTCAAAATATGTTTTAAAACAGCGGTGGGCAGCATCTTCGTTTATATTACACTAAACATTCCCGTAATGTGCTGGAGGTTTTGCTAGATCTCTTCACAAACTTGTTTTATATTACAGCTTTACTTCGCGAGAGTCAAAACAACGGAATATTGACAAAATTTGACAATCCCGAATCGATTTTATTGAAGTTTGGTTTGAAACAGTAGGAGTAAGTGTAAACATGCATAATAGACTGTATCATTCATAGAAACTACTTGATCTTCACTTTTGTACGAAGATCATGGTTGATGCTTCATCAAAATATTGCAGGAACAACTTTTCCGGCACCTCCATCAACAAGAATAAAGAATATAACATGAATTAAAGGAGTTGGATGTTAAAGAGTTAAATAACCGCTAACGCCAAACTTGACATAGCACGGACAGCACGTGGACCACGAAATATTCGTGCTCCTAAGTATTGCACGCAAGAGACGGGTACAGAGCACTGCTTCCACATCCTAAACACAGCCGCCAAGCTTTACATGGGGCCTCGTTATCACGTACAGCACGAGGAGCTTGAAAAACCCATGTTACCATGTCTTACGAGACACAGAGGCATGCACACTGTGCCGCCGCTACACCCTTCCCTGTATTAAGCCTTTGAGTGAACTATACGTAAAGCAATGCGTAAAACTAAGAATTGACCCATCAATTTTACACTTCACAATAAAATTTGTCAAAATATGTTTAAAATCAGCGGTAGGCAGCATCTTCGTCTATATTACACTTAACAATCTCGTGATGTGCGTTAGGTTTTGCTAGATCTCTTTACAAACTTGTTTTATAAACCAGCGTTACTTCGCGACAGTCAAAAAGACAATCCGGAAAAGATTTTATTGCAGTTTGGTTTGAAACCGTAGAAGAAAGTGTGAACATGCATAATAGACTGTACCATTCATAGAAACTACTTGATCTTCACTTTTGTAAGAAGATCATGGTTGATGCTTCATCAAAATATTGCAGGAACAACTTTTCCGGCACCTACATCAACAAGAATAAAGAATATAACATGAATTAAATGAGTTGGCAGTTAAAGGGTTAAATAACCGTTAACGCCAAACTTGACATAGCACGGACAGCACGTGGACCACGAAATATTCGTGCTCCTGAATATTGCACGAAAGAGACGGGTACAGAGCACTGCTTCCACATCCTAACCACAGCCGCCAAGCTTTACATGGGGCCTCGTTATCACGGTCAGCACGAGGAGCTTGAAAAACCCATGTTACCATGTCTTACAAGAGACACAGAGGCATGCACACTGTGCCGCCGCTACACCCTTCCCTGTATTAAACCTTTGAGTGAACTATACGTAAAGCAATGCGTAAAACTAAGAATTGACCCATCAATTTTACATTTCACAATAAAATTTGTCAAAATATGTTTAAAATCAGCGGTTGGCAGCATCTTCGTCTATATTACACTTAACAGTCCCGTAATGTGCTTGAGGTTTTGCTAGATCTCTTAACAAACTTGTTTTATAAACCAGCTTTACTTCGCGACAGTCAAAACAACGGAATATTGACAAAATTTTGACAATCCCGAATCGATTTTATTGCAGTTTGGTTTGAAACCGTAGAAGAAAGTGTGAACATGCATAATAGACTGTAGCATTTATAGAAACTACTTCATCTTCACTTTTGTACGAAGATCATGGTTGATGCTTCATCAAAATATTGCAGGAACAACTTTTCCGGCACCTCCATCAACAAGAATAAAGAATATAACATGAATTAAAGGAGTTGGCAGTTAAAGGGTTAAATAACCGCTAACGCCAAACTTGACATAGCACGGACAGCACGTGGACCACGAAATATTAGTGCTCCTAAGTATTGCACGAAAGAGACGGGTACAGAGCACTGCTTCCACATCCTAACCACAGCCGCCAAGCTTTACATGGGGCCTCGTTATCACGTACAGCACGAGGAGCTTGAAAAACCCATGTTACCATGTCTTACGAGACACAGAGGCATGCACACTGTGCCGCCGCTACACCCTTCCCTGTATTAAGCCTTTGAGTGAACTATACGTAAAGCAATGCGTAAAACTAAGAATTGACCCATCAATTTTACACTTCACAATAAAATTTGTCAAAATATGTTTAAAATCAGCGGTAGGCAGCATCTTCGTCTATATTACACTTAACAATCTCGTGATGTGCGTTAGGTTTTGCTAGATCTCTTTACAAACTTGTTTTATAAACCAGCGTTACTTCGCGACAGTCAAAAAGACAATCCAGAAAAGATTTTATTGCAGTTTGGTTTGAAACCGTAGAAGAAAGTGTGAACATGCATAATAGACTGTACCATTCATAGAAACTACTTGATCTTCACTTTTGTACGAAGATCATGGTTGATGCTTCATCAAAATATTGCAGGAACAACTTTTCCGGCACCTACATCAACAAGAATAAAGAATATAACATGAATTAAATGAGTTGGCAGTTAAAGGGTTAAATAACCGCTAACGCCAAACTTGACATAGCACGGACAGCACGTGGACCACGAAATATTCGTGCTCCTAAGTATTGCACGAAAGAGACGGGTACAGAGCACTGCTTCCACATCATAACCACAGCCGCCAAGCTTTACATGGGGCCTCGTTATCACGGACAGCACGAGGAGCTTGAAAAACCCATGTTACCATGTCTTACAAGAGACACAGAGGCATGCACACTGTGCCGCCGCTACACCCTTCCCTGTATTAAGCCTTTGAGTGAACTATACGTAAAGCAATGCGTAAAACTAAGAATTGACCCATCAATTTTACACTTCACAATAAAATTTGTCAAAATATGTTTAAAATCAGCGGTTGGCAGCATCTTCGTCTATATTACACTAAACAGTCCCGTAATGTGCTTGAGGTTTTGCTAGATCTCTTTACAAACTTGTTTTATAAACCAGCTTTACTTCGCGACAGTCAAAACAACGGAATATTGACAAAATTTTGACAATCCCTAATCGATTTTATTGCAGTTTGGTTTGAAACCGTAGAAGAAAGTGTGAACATGCATAATAGACTGTACCATTCATAGAAACTACTTGATCTTCAATTTTGTAAGAAGATCATGGTTGATGCTTCATCAAAATATTGCAGGAACAACTTTTCCGGCACCTCCATCAACAAGAATAAAGAATATAACATGAATTAAAGGAGTTGGCAGTTAAAGGGTTAAATAACCGCTAACGCCAAACTTGACATAGCACGGACAGCACGTGGACCACGAAATATTCGTGCTCCTAAGTATTGCACGAAAGAGACGGGTACAGAGCACTGCTTCCACATCCTAAACACAGCCGCCAAGCTTTACATGGGGCCTCGTTATCACGGACAGCACGAGGAGCTTGAAAAACCCATGTTACCATGTCTTACAAGAGACACAGAGGCATGCACACTGTGCCGCCGCTACACCCTTCCCTGTATTAAGCCTTTGAGTGAACTATACGTAAAGCAATGCGTAAAACTAAGAATTGACCCATCAATTTTACACTTCACAATAAAATTTGTCAAAATATGTTTAAAATCAGCGGTTGGCAGCATCTTCGTCTATATTACACTAAACAGTCCCGTAATGTGCTTGAGGTTTTGCTAGATCTCTTTACAAACAAGTTTTATAAACCAGCTTTACTTCGCGACAAAACAAAATATTGACAATTTTGAAAAAGATTTTATTGCAGTTTGGTTTGAAACCGTAGAAGAAAGTGTGAACATGCATAATAGACTGTATCATCATAGAAACTACTTGATCTTCACTTTGTAACGAAGATCATGGTTGATGCTTCATCAAAATATTGCAGGAACAACTTTTCCGGCACCTACATCAACAAGAATAAAGAATATAACATGAATTAAAGGAGTTGGCAGTTAAAGGGTTAAATAACCGCTAACGCCAAACTTGACATAGCACGGACAGCACGTGGACTCACGAAATATTCTGTGCTCCTAAGTATTGCACGAAAGAGACGGGTACAGAGCACTGCTTCCACATCCCAAACCACAGCCGCAAGCTTTACATGGGGCCTCGTTATCACGGACAGCACGAGGAGCTTGAAAACCCATGTTACCATGTCTTACAAGAGACACAGAGGTATGCACACCGTGCCGCCGCTACACCCTTTCCTGTATTAAGCCTTTGAGTGAACTATACGTAAAGCAATGCGTAAAACTAAGAATTGACCCATCAATTTTACACTTCACAATAAAATTTGTCAAAATATGTTTAAAATCAGCGGTTGGCAGCATCTTCGTCTATATTACACTTAACAGTCTCGTAATGTGCGTTGAGGTTTTGCTAGATCTCTTTACAAACTTGTTTTATAAACCAGCTTTACTTCGCGACAGTCAAAATGACAATCCGGAAAAGATTTTATTGCAGTTTGGTTTGAAACCGTAGAAGAAAGTGTGAACATGCATAATAGACTGTATCATTCATAGAAACTACTTGATCTTCACTTTTGTACGAAGATCATGGTTGATGCTTCATCAAAATATTGCAGGAACAACTTTTCCGGCACCTCCATCAACAAGAATAAAGAATATAACATGAATTAAAGGAGTTGGCAGTTAAAGGGTTAAATAACCGCTAACGCCAAACTTGACATAGCATGGACAGCACGTGGACCACGAAATATTCGTGCTCCTAAGTATTGCACGAAAGAGACGGGTACAGAGCACTGCTTCCACATCCTAACCACAGCTGCCAAGCTTTACATGGGGCCTCGTTATCACGGACAGCACGAGGAGCTTGAAAAACCCATGTTACCATGTCTTACAAGAGACACAGAGGCATGCACACTGTGCCGCCGCTACACCCTTCCCTGTATTAAGCCTTTGAGTGAACTATACGTAAAGCAATGCGTAAAACTAAGAATTGACCCATCAATTTTACACTTCACAATAAAATTTGTCAAAATATGTTTAAAATCAGCGGTTGGCAGCATCTTCGTCTATATTACACTAAACAGTCCCGTAATGTGCTTGAGGTTTTGCTAGATCTCTTTACAAACTTGTTTTATAAACCAGCTTTACTTCGCGACAGTCAAAACAACGGAATATTGACAAAATTTTGACAATCCCTAATCGATTTTATTGCAGTTTGGTTTGAAACCGTAGAAGAAAGTGTGAACATGCATAATAGACTGTACCATTCATAGAAACTACTTGATCTTCACTTTTGTACGAAGATCATGGTTGATGCTTCATCAAAATATTGCAGGAACAACTTTTCCGGCACCTCCATCAACAAGAATAAAGAATATAACATGAATTAAATGAGTTGGCAGTTAAAGGGTTAAATAACCGCTAACGCCAAACTTGACATAGCACGGACAGCACGTGGACCACGAAATATTCGTGCTCCTAAGTATTGCACGTAAGAGACGGGTACAGAGCACTGCTTCCACATCCTAACCACAGCTGCCAAGCTTTACATGGGGCCTCGTTATCACGGACAGCACGAGGAGCTTGAAAAACCCATGTTACCATGTCTTACAAGAGACACAGAGGCATGCACACTGTGCCGCCGCTACACCCTTCCCTGTATTAAACCTTTGAGTGAACTATACGTAAAGCAATGCGTAAAACTAAGAATTGACCCATCAATTTTACACTTCACAATAAAATTTGTCAAAATATGTTTAAAATCAGCGGTTGGCAGCATCTTCGTCTATATTACACTAAACAGTCCGTAATGTGCTTGAGGTTTTGCTAGATCTCTTCACAAACTTGTTTTATAAACCAGCTTTACTTCGCGAGAGTCAAAACAACGGAATATTGACAAAATTTTGACAAATTCGAATAGATTTTATTGAAGTTTGGTTTGAAACAGTAGAAGTAAGTGTGAACATGCATAATAGACTGTATCATTCATAGAAACTACTTGATCTTCACTTTTGTACGAAGATCACGGTTGATGCTTCATCAAAATATTGCAGGAACAACTTTTCCGGCACCTCCATCAACAAGAATAAAGAATATAACATGAATTAAAGGAGTTGGCAGTTAAAGGGTTAAATAACCGCTAACGCCAAACTTGACATAGCACGGACAGCACGTGGACCACGAAATATTCGTGCTCCTAAGTATTGCACGCAAGAGACGGGTACAGAGCACTGCTTCCACATCCTAAACACAGCCGCCAAGCTTTACATGGGGCCTCGTTATCACGGACAGCACGAGGAGCTTGAAAAACCCATGTTACCATGTCTTGCAAGAGACACAGAGGCATGCACACTGTGCCGCCGCTACACCCTTCCCTGTATTAAGCCTTTGAGTGAACTATACGTAAAGCAATGCGTAAAACTAAGAATTGACCCATCAATTTTACACTTCACAATAAAATTTGTCAAAATATGTTTAAAATAAGCGGTGGGCAGCATCTTCGTCTATATTACTTAACAATCTCGTGATGTGCGTTAGGTTTTGCTAGATCTCTTTACAAACTTGTTTTATAAACCAGCGTTACTTCGCGACAGTCAAAAAGACAATCCGGAAAAGATTTTATTGCAGTTTGGTTTGAAACCGTAGAAGAAAGTGTGAACATGCATAATAGACTGTACCATTCATAGAAACTACTTGATCTTCACTTTTGTAAGACGATCATGGTTGATGCTTCATCAAAATATTGCAGGAACAACTTTTCCGGCACCTACATCAACAAGAATAAAAGAATATAACATGAATTAAAGGAGTTGGCAGTTAAAGGGTTAAATAACCGCTAACGCCAAACTTGACATAGCACGGACAGCACGTGGACCACGAAATATTCGTGCTCCTAAGTATTGCACGAAAGAGACGGGTACAGAGCACTGCTTCCGCATCCTAAACACAGCCACCAAGCTTTACATGGGGCCTCGTTATCACGGACAGCACGAGGAGCTTGAAAAACCCATGTTACCATGTCTTACAAGAGACACAGAGGCATGCACACTTTGCCGCCGCTACACCCTTCCCGTATTAAGCCTTTGAGTGAACTATACGTAAAGCAATGCGTAAAACTAAGAATTGACCCATCAATTTTACACTTCACAATAAAATTTGTCAAAATATGTTTAAAATCAGCGGTTGGCAGCATCTTCGTCTATATTACACTAAACACTCCCGTAATGTGCTTGAGGTTTAGCTAGATCTCTTTACAAACAAGTTTTATAAACCAGCTTTACTTCGCGACAGTCAAAACAACGGAATATTGACAAAATTTTGACAATCCCGAATCGATTTTATTGCAGTTTGGTTTGAAACCGTAGAAGAAAGTGTGAACATGCATAATAGACTGTAGCATTTATAGAAACTACTTCATCTTCACTTTTGTACGAAGATCATGGTTGATGCTTCATCAAAATATTGCAGGAACAACTTTTCCGGCACCTACATCAACAAGAATAAAGAATATAACATGAATTAAAGGAGTTGGCAGTTAAAGGGTTAAATAACCGCTAACGCCAAACTTGACATAGCACGGACAGCACGTGGACCACGAAATATTCGTGCTCCTAAGTATTGCACGAAAGAGACGGGTACAGAGCACTGCTTCCACATCCTAAACACAGCCGCCAAGCTTTACATGGGGCCTCGTTATTACGGACAGCACGAGAAGCTTGAAAAACCCATGTTACCATGTCTTACAAAAGACACAGAGGTATGCACACTGTGCCGCCGCTACACCGTTCCCTGTATTAAGCCTTCGAGCGACCTATACGTAAAGCAATGCGTAAAACTAAGAATTGACCCATCAATTTTACACTTCACAATAAAATTTGTCAAAATATGTTTAAAATCAGCGGTTGGCAGCATCTTCGTCTATATTACACCAACACCATTTTGAGATTTCGAATACTGTTCATTTACACATCGATAAACAAATTTGACAATCCTGAATCGATTTTTATTGCAGTTGGTTTGAAACCGTAGAAGAAAGTGTGAACATGCATAATAGACTGTATCATTCATAGAAAACTTTGATCTTCACTTTGTAAGAAGATCATGGTTGATGCTTCATCAAAAATGCAGGAACAACTTTTCCGGCACCTCCATCAACAAGAATAAAGAATATAACATGAATTAAAGGAGTTGGCAGTTAAAGGTTAAATAACCGCTAACGCCAAACTTGACATAGCACGGACAGCATGTGGACCACGAAATAAAGTGCTCCTAAGCATTGCACGAAAGAGACGGGTACAGAGCACTGCTTCCACATCCTAACCACAGCCGCCAGCTTTACATGGGGCCTCGTTATCACGGACAGCACGAGGAGCTTGAAAACCCATGTTACCATAAGTTCTACAAGAGACACAGAGGTATGCACACTGTGCCGCCGCTACACCCTTCCCTGTATTAAACCTTTGAGTGAACTATACGTAAAGCAATGCGTAAAACTAAGAATTGACCCATCAATTTTACACTTCACAATAAAATTTGTCAAAATATGTTTAAAATCAGCGGTTGGCAGCATTTTCGTCTATATTACACTAAACAGTCCCGAAATGTGCTTGAGGTTTTGCTAGATCTCTTTACAAACAAGTTTTATAAACCAGCTTTAGTTCGCGACAGTCAAAACAACGGAATATTGACAAAATTTTGACAATCCCGAATCGATTTTATTGCAGTTTGGTTTGAAACCGTAGAAGAAAGTGTGAACATGCATAATAGACTGTAGCATTTATAGAAACTACTTCATCTTCACTTTTGTAAGAAGATCATGGTTGATGCTTCATCAAAATATTGCAGGAACAACTTTTCCGGCACCTACATCAACAAGAATAAAGAATATATTATGAATTAAAGGAGTTGGCAGTTAAAGGGTTAAATAACCGCTAACGCCAAACTGGTCATAGCACGGACAGCACGTGGACCACGAAATATTCGTGCTCCTAAGTATTGCACGAAAGAGACGGGTACAGAGCACTGCTTCCACATCCTAACCACAGCTGCCAAGCTTTACATGGGGCCTCGTTATCACGGACAGCACGAGGAGCTTGAAAAACCCATGTTACCATGTCTTACAAGAGACACAGAGGTATACACACTGTGCCGCCGCTACACCCTTTCCTGTATTAAGCCTTTGAGTGAACTATACGTAAAGCAATGCGTAAAACTAAGAATTGACCCATCAATTTTACACTTCACAATAAAATTTGTCAAAATATGTTTAAAATCAGCGGTAGGCAGCATCTTCGTCTATATTACACTTAACAATCTCGTAATGTGCGTGAGGTTTTGCTAGATCTCTTTACAAACTAGTTTTATAAACCAGCTTTACTTCGCGACAGTCAAAACAACGGAATATTGACAAAATTTTGACAATCCTGAATCGATTTTATTGCAGTTTGTTTGAAACCGTAGAAGAAAGCATGCATAATAGATCATCATTCATAGAAACTACTTGATCTTCACTTTGTAACGAAGATCATGGTTGATGCTTCATCAAAATATTGCAGGAACAACTTTTCCGGCACCTACATCAACAAGAATAAAGAATATAACATGAATTAAAGGAGTTGGCAGTTAAAGAGTTAAATAACCGCTAACGCCAAACTTGACATAGCACGGACAGCACGTGGACCACGAAATATTCGTGCTCCTAAGTATTGCACAAAAGAGACGGGTACAGAGCACTGCTTCCACATCCTAAACACAGCCGCCAAGCTTTACATGGGGCCGCGTTATCACGTACAGCACGAGGAGCTTGAAAAACCCATGTTACCATGTCTTACGAGACACAGAGGCATGCACACTGTGCCGCCGCTACACCCTTCCCTGTATTAAGCCTTTGAGTGAACTATACGTAAAGCAATGCGTAAAACTAAGAATTGACCCATCAATTTTACACTTCACAATAAAATTTGTCAAAATATGTTTAAAATCAGCGGTTGGCAGCATCTTCGTTTATATTACACTAAACAGTCCCGTAATGTGCTTGAGGTTTTTCTAGATCTCTTTACAAACTTGTTTTATAAACCATCTTTACTTCGCGACAGTCAAAACAACGGAATATTGACAAAATTTTGACAATCCCTGAATCGATTTTATTGCAGCTTGGTTTGAACCGTAGAAGAAAGTGTGAACATGCATAATAGACTGTATCATTCATAGAAACTACTTGATCTTCACTTTGTACGAAGATCATGGTTGATGCTTCATCAAAATATTGCAGGAACAACTTTTCCGGCACCTACATCAACAAGAATAAAGAATATAACATGAATTAAAGGAGTTGGCAGTTAAAGGGTTAAATAACCGCTAACGCCAAACTTGACATAGCACGGACAGCACGTGGACCACGAAATATCTGTGCTCCTAAGCATTGCACGAAAGAGACGGGTACAGAGCACTGCTTCCACATCCCAAACACAGCCGCCAAGCTTTACATGGGGCCTCGTTATCACGGACAGCACGAGGAGCTTGAAAACCCATGTTACCACATGTCTTGTAAGAGACACAGAGGTATGCACACCTGCCGCCGCTACACCCTTCCCTGTATTAAGCCTTTGAGTGAACTATACGTAAAGCAATGCGTAAAACTAAGAATTGACCCATCAATTTTACACTTCACAATAAAATTTGTCAAAATATGTTTAAAATCAGCGGTAGGCAGCATCTTCGTCTATATTACACTTAACAATCTCGTAATGTGCGTGAGGTTTTGCTAGATCTCTTTACAAACTAGTTTTATAAACCAGCTTTACTTCGCGACAGTCAAAATGACAATCCGGAAAAGATTTTATTGCAGTTTGGTTTGAAACCGTAGAAGAAAGTGTGAACATGCATAATAGACTGTATCATTCATAGAAACTACTTGATCTTCACTTTTGTACGAAGATCATGGTTGATGCTTCATCAAAATATTGCAGGAACAACTTTTCCGGCACCTCCATCAACAAGAATAAAGAATATAACATGAATTAAAGGAGTTGGCAGTTAAAGAGTTAAATAACCGCTAACGCCAAACTTGACATAGCACGGACAGCACGTGGACCACGAAATATTCGTGCTCCTAAGTATTGCACGAAAGAGACGGGTACAGAGCACTGCTTCCGCATCCTAAACACAGCCACCAAGCTTTACATGGGGCCTCGTTATCACGGACAGCACGAGGAGCTTGAAAAACCCATGTTACCATGTCTTACAAGAGACACAGAGGCATGCACACTTTGCCGCCGCTACACCCTTCCCGTATTAAGCCTTTGAGTGAACTATACGTAAAGCAATGCGTAAAACTAAGAATTGACCCATCAATTTTACACTTCACAATAAAATTTGTCAAAATATGTTTAAAATCAGCGGTTGGCAGCATCTTCGTCTATATTACACTAAACACTCCCGTAATGTGCTTGAGGTTTTGCTAGATCTCTTTACAAACAAGTTTTATAAACCAGCTTTACTTCGCGACAGTCAAAACAACGGAATATTGACAAAATTTTGACAATCCCGAATCGATTTTATTGCAGTTTGGTTTGAAACCGTAGAAGAAAGTGTGAACATGCATAATAGACTGTAGCATTTATAGAAACTACTTCATCTTCACTTTTGTACGAAGATCATGGTTGATGCTTCATCAAAATATTGCAGGAACAACTTTTCCGGCACCTACATCAACAAGAATAAAGAATATAACATGAATTAAAGGAGTTGGCAGTTAAAGGGTTAAATAACCGCTAACGCCAAACTTGACATAGCACGGACAGCACGTGGACCACGAAATATTCGTGCTCCTAAGTATTGCACGAAAGAGACGGGTACAGAGCACTGCTTCCACATCCTAAACACAGCCGCCAAGCTTTACATGGGGCCTCGTTATTACGGACAGCACGAGAAGCTTGAAAAACCCATGTTACCATGTCTTACAAAAGACACAGAGGTATGCACACTGTGCCGCCGCTACACCCTTCCCTGTATTAAGCCTTTGAGTGAACTATACGTAAAGCAATGCGTAAAACTAAGAATTGACCCATCAATTTTACACTTCACAATAAAATTTGTCAAAATATGTTTAAAATCAGCGGTTGGCAGCATTTTCGTCTATATTACACTAAACAGTCCCGAAATGTGCTTGAGGTTTTGCTAGATCTCTTTACAAACAAGTTTTATAAACCAGCTTTACTTCGCGACAGTCAAAACAACGGAATATTGACAAAATTTTGACAATCCCGAATCGATTTTATTGCAGTTTGGTTTGAAACCGTAGAAGAAAGTGTGAACATGCATAATAGACTGTACCATTCATAGAAACTACTTGATCTTCACTTTTGTAAGACGATCATGGTTGATGCTTCATCAAAATATTGCAGGAACAACTTTTCCGGCACCTACATCAACAAGAATAAAGAATATAACATGAATTAAAGGAGTTGGCAGTTAAAGGGTTAAATAACCGCTAACGCCAAACTTGACATAGCACGGACAGCACGTGGACCACGAAATATTCGTGCTCCTAAGTATTGCACGAAAGAGACGGGTACAGAGCACTGCTTCCACATCCTAAACACAGCCGCCAAGCTTTACATGGGGCCTCGTTATCACGGACAGCACGAGGAGCTTGAAAAACCCATGTTACCATGTCTTGCAAGAGACACAGGTATGCACACTGTGCCGCCGCTACACCGTTCCCTGTATTAATGCTTCGAGTGAACTATACGTTAAGCAATGCGTAAAACTAAGAATTGACCCATCAATTTTACACTTCACAATAAAATTTGTCAAAATATGTTTAAAATCAGCGGTTGGCAGCATCTTCGTCTATATTACACTAAACAGTCCCGTAATGTGCTTGAGGTTTTGCTAGATCTCTTTACAAACAAGTTTTATAAACCAGCTTTACTTCGCGACAGTCAAAACAACGGAATATTGACAAAATTTTGACAATCCCGAATCGATTTTATTGCAGTTTGGTTTGAAACCGTAGAAGAAAGTGTGAACATGCATAATAGACTGTAGCATTTATAGAAACTACTTCATCTTCACTTTTGTAAGACGATCATGGTTGATGCTTCATCAAAATATTGCAGGAACAACTTTTCCGGCACCTACATCAACAAGAATAAAGAATATAACATGAATTAAAGGAGTTGGCAGTTAAAGAGTTAAATAACCGCTAACGCCAAACTTGACATAGCACGGACAGCACAAGGACCACGAAATATTCGTGCTCCTAAGTATTGCACGAAAGAGACGGGTACAGAGCGCTGCTTCCACATCCTAACCACAGCCGCCAAGCTTTACATGGGGCCTCGTTATCACGGACAGCACGAGGAGCTTGAAAAACCCATGTTACCATGTCTTACAAGAGACACAGAGGCATGCACACTTTGCCGCCGCTACACCCTTCCCGTATTAAGCCTTTGAGTGAACTATACGTAAAGCAATGCGTAAAACTAAGAATTGACCCATCAATTTTACACTTCACAATAAAATTTGTCAAAATATGTTTAAAATCAGCGGTTGGCAGCATCTTCGTCTATATTACACTCAACAGTCCCGTAATGTGCTTTGAGGTTTTGCTAGATCCTACAAACAAGTTTTATAAACCAGCTTTACCAAGACAGTCAAACAACGGGAATATTGACAAAATTTTGACAACCCGAGTAGATTTTATTGAAGTTTGGTTTGAAACAGTAGAAGTAAGTGTGAACATGCATAATAGACTAAATCATTCATAGAAACTACTTGATCTTCACTTTTGTACTAAGATCACGGTTGATGCTCCATCAAAATATTACAGGAACAACTTTTTCGGCACCTACATCAACAAGAATAAAGAATATAACATGAATTTAATGAGTTGGCAGTTAAAGGGTTAAATAACCGCTTACGCCAAACCCTAACCCTGACATAGCACGGACAGTTAACGCGGGACCACGGAAATATCTTGTGCTCCTAAGCATTGTAACGAAAGAGACGGGTACAGAGCACCGTTCAATATCCTAAACCACAGCCGCTAAGCTTTTACATAATTCGCTGGTCACGGGGTCAGCACGAGGGAGCTTGAAACCCATGTTACCATGTTCTTTACAGACACAGAGGTATACCCAAAGTTGCCACAAGCAAGCACCCTTCGTATTTTCAAGAACCTTTGAAAGTGAACTATACCTAAAGCAAAGCGTAAAACTAAGAATTGACCCATCAATTTTGCACTTCACAATAAAATTTGTCAAAATATGTTTAAAATCAGCGGTTGGCAGCATCTTCGTCTATATTACACTAAACAGTCCCGTAATGTGCTTGAGGTTTTGCTAGATCTCTTTACAAACAAGTTTTATAAACCAGCTTGACTTCGCGACAGTCAAAACAACGGAATATTGACAAAATTTTGACAATCCCGAATCGATTTTATTGCAGTTTGATTTGAATCCGTAGAAGAAAGTGTGAACATGCATAATAGACTGTACCATTCATAGAAACTACTTGATCTTCACTTTTGTAAGAAGATCATGGTTGATGCTTCATCAAAATATTGCAGGAACAACTTTTCCGGCACCTACATCAACAAGAATAAAGAATATAACATGAATTAATTGAGTTGGCAGTTAAAGGGTTAAATAACCGCTAACGCCAAACTTGACATAGCACGGACAGCACGTGGACCACGAAATATTCGTGCTCCTAAGTATTGCACGCAAGAGACGGGTACAGAGCACTGCTTCCACATCCTAACCACAGCCGCCAAGCTTTACATGGGGCCGCGTTATCACGGACAGCACGAGGAGCTTGAAAAACCCATGTTACCATGTCTTACAAGAGACACAGAGGCATGCACACTGTGCCGCCGCTACACCCTTCCCTGTATTAAGCCTTTGAGTGAACTATACGTAAAGCAATGCGTAAAACTAAGAATTGACCCATCATTTTTACACTTCACAATAAAATTTGTCAAAATATGTTTAAAATCAGCGGTTGGCAGCATCTTCGTCTATATTACACTAAACAGTCCCGTAATGTGCTTGAGGTTTTGCTAGATCTCTTTACAAACTTGTTTTATAAACCAGCTTTACTTCGCGACAGTCAAAACAACGGAATATTGACAAAATTTTGACAATCCCTAATCGATTTTATTGCAGTTTGGTTTGAAACCGTAGAAGAAAGTGTGAACATGCATAATAGACTGTACCATTCATAGAAACTACTTGATCTTCACTTTTGTACGAAGATCATGGTTGATGCTTCATCAAAATATTGCAGGAACAACTTTTCCGGAACCTCCATCAACAAGAATAAAGAATATAACATGAATTAAAGGAGTTGGCAGTTAAAGGGTTAAATAACCGCTAACGCCAAACTTGACATAGCACGGACAGCACGTGGACCACGAAATATTCGTGCTCCTAAGTATTGCACGTAAGAGACGGGTACAGAGCACTGCTTCCACATCCTAACCACAGCTGCCAAGCTTTACATGGGGCCTCGTTATCACGGACAGCACGAGGAGCTTGAAAAACCCATGTTACCATGTCTTACAAGAGACACAGAGGCATGCACACTGTGCCGCCGCTACACCCTTCCCTGTATTAAACCTTTGAGTGAACTATACGTAAAGCAATGCGTAAAACTAAGAATTGACCCATCAATTTTACACTTCACAATAAAATTTGTCAAAATATGTTTAAAATCAGCGGTTGGCAGCATCTTCGTCTATATTACACTTAACAGTCCCGTAATGTGCTTGAGGTTTTGCTAGATCTCTTAACAAACTTGTTTTATAAACCAGCTTTACTTCTCGACAGTCAAAACAACGGAATATTGACAAAATTTTGACAATCCCGAATCGATTTTATTGCAGTTTGGTTTGAAACCGTAGAAGAAAGTGTGAACATGCATAATAGACTGTAGCATTTATAGAAACTACTTCATCTTCACTTTTGTACGAAGATCATGGTTGATGCTTCATCAAAATATTGCAGGAACAACTTTTCCGGCACCTACATCAACAAGAATAAAGAATATAACATGAATTAAAGGAGTTGGCAGTTAAAGGGTTAAATAACCGCTAACGCCAAACTTGACATAGCACGGACAGCACGTGGACCACGAAATATTCGTGCTCCTAAGTATTGCACGAAAGAGACGGGTACAGAGCACTGCTTCCACATCCTAACCACAGCCGCCAAGCTTTACATGGGGCCTCGTTATCACGGACAGCACGAGGAGCTTGAAAAACCCATGTTTCCATGTCTTGCAAGAGATACAGAGGTATGCACACTATGCCGCCGCTACACCCTTCCCTGTATTAAGCCTTCGAGGGAACTATACGTAAAGCAATGCGTAAAACTAAGAATTGACCCATCAATTTTACACTTCACAATAAATTTTGTCAAAATATGTTTAAAATCAGCGGTTGGCAGCATCTTCGTCTATATTACACTTAACAATCTCGTGATGTGCGTTAGGTTTTGCTAGATCTCTTTACAAACTTGTTTTATAAACCAGCGTTACTTCGCGACAGTCAAAAAGACAATCCGGAAAAGATTTTATTGCAGTTTGGTTTGAAACCGTAGAAGAAAGTGTGAACATGCATAATAGACTGTACCATTCATAGAAACTACTTGATCTTCACTTTTGTAAGAAGATCATGGTTGATGCTTCATCAAAATATTGCAGGAACAACTTTTCCGGCACCTACATCAACAAGAATAAAAGAATATAACATGAATTAAAGGAGTTGGCAGTTAAAGGGTTAAATAACCGCTAACGCCAAACTTGACATAGCACGGACAGCACGTGGACCACGAAATATCGTGCCCTGGCATTGCACGAAAGAGACGGGTACAGAGCACTGCTTCCACATCCTAAACACAGCCGCCAAGCTTTACATGGGGCCCCGTTATCACGGACAGCACGAGGAGCTTGAAAACCCATGTTACCAAGGTTCAAGAAGAGACACAGAGGTATGCACACCGTGCCGCCGCTACACCCTTCCTGTATTAAGCCTTTGAGTGAACTATACGTAAAGCAATGCGTAAAACTAAGAATTGACCCATCAATTTTACACTTCACAATAAAATTTGTCAAAATATGTTTAAAATCAGCGGTTGGCATCTTCGTCTATATTACACTAAACAGTCCCGTATGTGCTTGAGGTTTTGCTAGATCTCACAAACAAGTTTTATAAACCAGCTTTACTTCGCGACAGTCAAAACAACGGAATATTGACAAAATTTTGACAATCCCGAATCGATTTTATTGCAGTTTGGTTTGAAACCGTAGAAGAAAGTGTGAACATGCATAATAGACTGTAGCATTTATAGAAACTACTTCATCTTCACTTTTGTAAGAAGATCATGGTTGATGCTTCATCAAAATATTGCAGGAACAACTTTTCCGGCACCTACATCAACAAGAATAAAGAATATAACATGAATTAAAGGAGTTGGCAGTTAAAGGGTTAAATAACCGCTAACGCCAAACTTGACATAGCACGGACAGCACGTGCACCACGAAATATTCGTGCTCATGAGTATTGCACGAAAGAGACGGGTACAGAGCGCCGCTTCCACATCCTAACCACGGCCGCCAAGCTTTACATGGGGCCTCGTTATCACGGACAGCACGAGGAGCTTGAAAAACCCATGTTACCATGTCTTACAAGAGACACAGAGGCATGCACACTGTGCCGCCGCTACACCCTTCCCTGTATTAAACCTTTGAGTGAACTATACGTAAAGCAATGCGTACAACTAAGAATTGACCCATCAATTTTACACTTCACAATAAAATTTGTCAAAATATGTTTAAAATCAGCGGTTGGCAGCATCTTCGTCTATATTACACTAAACACTCCCGTAATGTGCTTGAGGTTTAGCTAGATCTCTTTACAAACAAGTTTTATAAACCAGCTTTACTTCGCGACAGTCAAAACAACGGAATATTGACAAAATTTTGACAATCCCGAATCGATTTTATTGCAGTTTGGTTTGAAACCGTAGAAGAAAGTGTGAACATGCATAATAGACTGTATCATTCATAGAAACTACTTGATCTTCACTTTTGTATGAAGATCATGGTTGATGCTTCATCAAAATATTGCAGGAACACCTTTTCCGGCACCTACATCAACAAGAATAAAGAATATAACATGAATTAAATGAGTTGGCAGTTAAAGGGTTAAATAACCGTTAACGCCAAACTTGACATAGCACGGACAGCACGTGGACCACGAAATATTCGTGCTCCTAAGTATTGCACGAAAGAGACGGGTACAGAGCACTGCTTCCACATCCTAACCACAGCCGCCAAGCTTTACATGGGGCCTCGTTATCACGGTCAGCACGAGGAGCTTGAAAAACCCATGTTACCATGTCTTACAAGAGACACAGAGGTATGCACACTGTGCCGCCGCTACACCCTTCCCTGTATTAAGCCTTTGAGTGAACTATACGTAAAGCAATGCGTAAAACTAAGAATTGACCCATCAATTTTACACTTCACAATAAAATTTGTCAAAATATGTTTAAAATCAGCGGTTGGCAGCATCTTCGTCTATATTACACTAAACAGTCCCGTAATGTGCTTGAGGTTTTGCTCGATCTCTTCACAAACTTGTTTTATAAACCAGCTTTACTTCGCGACAGTTAAAACAACGGAATATTGACAAAATTTTGACAATCCCGAGTAGATTTTATTGAAGTTTGGTTTGAAACAGTAGAAGTAAGTGTGAACATGCATAATAGACTGTATCATTCATAGAAACTACTTGATCTTCACTTTTGTACGAAGATCACGGTTGATGCTTCATCAAAATATTGCAGGAACAACTTTTCCGGCACCTCCATCAACAAGAATAAAGAATATAACATGAATTAAAGGAGTTGGCAGTTAAAGGGTTAAATAACCGCTAACGCCAAACTTGACATAGCATGGACAGCACGTGGACCACGAAATATTCGTGCTCCTAAGTATTGCACGAAAGAGACGGGTACAGAGCACTGCTTCCACATCCTAAACACAGCCGCCAAGCTTTACATGGGGCCTCGTTATCACGGACAGCACGAGGAGCTTGAAAAACCCATGTTACCATGTCTTACAAGAGACACAGAGGCATGCACACTTTGCCGCCGCTACACCCTTCCCGTATTAAGCCTTTGAGTGAACTATACGTAAAGCAATGCGTAAAACTAAGAATTGACCCATCAATTTTACACTTCACAATAAAATTTGTCAAAATATGTTTAAAATCAGCGGTTGGCAGCATCTTCGTCTATATTACACTAAACAGTCCCGTAATGTGCTTGAGGTTTTGCTAGATCTCTTTACAAACTTGTTTTATAAACCAGCTTTACTTCGCGACAGTCAAAACAACGGAATATTGACAAAATTTTGACAATCCCTAATCGATTTTATTGCAGTTTGGTTTGAAACCGTAGAAGAAAGTGTGAACATGCATAATAGACTGTACCATTCATAGAAACTACTTGATCTTCACTTTTGTAAGACGATCATGGTTGATGCTTCATCAAAATATTGCAGGAACAACTTTTCCGGCACCTACATCAACAAGAATAAAGAATATAACATGAATTAAATGAGTTGGCAGTTAAAGGGTTAAATAACCGCTAACGTCAAACTTGACATAGCACGGACAGCACGTGGACCACGAAATATTCGTGCTCCTAAGTATTGCACGAAAGAGACGGGTACAGAGCACTGCTTCCACATCCTAACCACAGCCGCCAAGCTTTACATGGGGCCTCGTTATCACGGACAGCACGAGGAGCTTGAAAAACCCATGTTACCATGTCTTACAAGAGACACAGAGGCATGCACACTGTGCCGCCGCTACACCCTTCCCTGTATTAAACCTTTGAGTGAACTATACGTAAAGCAATGCGTAAAACTAAGAATTGACCCATCAATTTTACACTTCACAATAAAATTTGTCAAAATATGTTTAAAATCAGCGGTTGGCAGCATCTTCGTCTATATTACACTAAACACTCCCGTTATGTGCTTGAGGTTTTGCTAGATCTCTTTACAAACAAGTTTTATAAACCAGCTTTACTTCGCGACAGTCAAAACAACGGAATATTGACAAAATTTTGACAATCCCGAATCGATTTTATTGCAGTTTGGTTTGAAACCGTAGAAGAAAGTGTGAACATGCATAATAGACTGTATCATTCATAGAAACTACTTGATCTTCACTTTTGTACGAAGATCATGGTTGATGCTTCATCAAAATATTGCAGGAACAACTTTTCCGGCACCTACATCAACAAGAATAAAGAATATAACATGAATTAAAGGAGTTGGCAGTTAAAGGGTTAAATAACCGCTAACGCCAAACTTGACATAGCACGGACAGCACGTGGACCACGAAATATTCGTGCTCCTAAGTATTGCACGCAAGAGACGGGTACAGAGCACTGCTTCCACATCCTAAACACAGCCGCCAAGCTTTACATGGGGCCTCGTTATCACGGACAGCACGAGGAGCTTGAAAAACCCATGTTACCATGTCTTGCAAGAGACAGAGAGGCATGCACACTGTGCCGCCGCTACACCCTTCCCTGTATTAAGCCTTTGAGTGAACTATACGTAAAGCAATGCGTAAAACTAAGAATTGACCCATCAATTTTACACTTCACAATAAAATTTGTCAAAATATGTTTAAAATCAGCGGTAGGCAGCATCTTCGTCTATATTACACTTAACACTCTCGTGATGTGCGTTAGGTTTTGCTAGATCTCTTTACAAACTAGTTTTATAAACCAGCTTTACTTCGCGACAGTCAAAATGACAATCCGGAAAAGATTTTATTGCAGTTTGGTTTGAAACCGTAGAAGAAAGTGTGAACATGCATAATAGACTGTATCATTCATAGAAACTACTTGATCTTCACTTTTGTACGAAGATCATGGTTGATGCTTCATCAAAATATTGCAGGAACAACTTTTCCGGCACCTCCATCAACAAGAATAAAGAATATAACATGAATTAAAGGAGTTGGCAGTTAAAGAGTTAAATAACCGCTAACGCCAAACTTGACATAGCACGGACAGCACGTGGACCACGAAATATTCGTGCTCCTAAGTATTGCACGAAAGAGACGGGTACAGAGCACTGCTTCCACATCCTAAACACAGCCGCCAAGCTTTACATGGGGCCTCGTTATTACGGACAGCACGAGAAGCTTGAAAAACCCATGTTACCATGTCTTACAAAAGACACAGAGGTATGCACACTGTGCCGCCGCTACACCCTTCCCGTATTAAGCCTTTGAGTGAACTATACGTAAAGCAATGCGTAAAACTAAGAATTGACCCATCAATTTTACACTTCACAATAAAATTTGTCAAAATATGTTTAAAATCAGCGGTTGGCAGCATCTTCGTCTATATTACACTAAACAGTCCCGTAATGTGCTTGATGTTTTGCTAGATCTCTTTACAAACTTGTTTTATAAACCAGCTTTACTTCGCGACAGTCAAAACAACGAAATATTGACAAACTTTTGACAATCCCGAATCGATTTTATTGAAGTTTGGTTTGAAACAGTAGAAGTAAGTGTGAACATGCATAATAGACTGTATCATTCATAAAAACTACTTGATCTTCACTTTTGTACGAAGATCATGGTTGATGCTTCATCAAAATATTGCAGGAACAACTTTTCCGGCACCTACATCAACAAGAATAAAAGAATATAACATGAATTAAAGGAGTTGGCAGTTAAAGGGTTAAGTAACCGCTAACGCCAAACTTGACATAGCACGGACAGCACGTGGACCACGAAATATTCGTGCTCGTAAGTATTGCACGAAAGAGACGGGTACAGAGCGCTGCTTCCACATCCTAACCACGGCCGCCAAGCTTTACATGGGGCCTCGTTATCACGGACAGCACGAGGAGCTTGAAATACCCATGTTACCATGTCTTACAAGAGACACAGAGGTATGCACACTGTGCCGCCGCTACACCCTTTCCTGTATTAAGCCTTTGAGTGAACTATACGTAAAGCAATGCGTAAAACTAAGAATTGACCCATCAATTTTACACTTCACAATAAAAATTGTCAAAATATGTTTAAAATCAGCAGTTGGCAGCATCTTCGTCTATATTACACTAAACAGTCCCGTTATGTGCTTGAGATTTTGCTAGATCTCTTTACAAACTTGTTTTATAAACCAGCTTTACTTCGCGACAGTCAAAACAACGGAATATTGACAAAATTTTGACAATCCCGAATCGATTTTATTGAAGTTTGGTTTGAAACAGTAGAAGTAAGTGTGAACATGCATAATAGACTGTATCATTCATAGAAACTACTTGATCTTCACTTTTGCACGAAGATCATGGTTGATGCTTCATCAAAATATTGCAGGAACAACTTTTCCGGCACCTACATCAACAAGAATAAAGAATATAACATGAATTAAAGGAGTTGGCAGTTAAAGGGTTAAATAACCGCTAACGCCAAACTTGACATAGCACGGACAGCACGTGGACCACGAAATATTCGTGCTCCTGAATATTGCACGAAAGAGACGGGTACAGAGCACTGCTTCCACATCCTAACCACAGCCGCCAAGCTTTACATGGGGCCTCGTTATCACGGACAGCACGAGGAGCTTGAAAAACCCATGTTACCATGTCTTACAAGAGACACAGAGGTATGCACACTGTGCCGCCGCTACACCCTTCCCTGTATTAAGCCTTCGAGTGAACTATACGTAAAGCAATGCGTAAAACTAAGAATTGACCCATCAATTTTACACTTCACAATAAAATTTGTCAAAATATGTTTAAAATCAGCGGTTGGCAGCATCTTCGTCTATATTACACTAAACAGTCCCGTAATGTGCTTGAGGTTTTGCTAGATCTCTTTACAAACTTGTTTTATAAACCAGCTTTACTTCGCGACAGTCAAAACAACGGAATATTGACAAAATTTTGACAATCCCGAATCGATTTTATTGCAGTTTGGTTTGAAACCGTAGAAGAAAGTGTGAACATGCAT
This sequence comes from Marisa cornuarietis, assembly GCA_004794655.1. Lineage (NCBI taxonomy): Eukaryota > Metazoa > Mollusca > Gastropoda > Architaenioglossa > Ampullariidae > Marisa > Marisa cornuarietis. The sequence goes on along the minus strand of SMMW01000587.1, from coordinate 206,253 downwards.
AATAGACTGTACCATTCATAGAAACTACTTGATCTTCACTTTTGTAAGACGATCATGGTTGATGCTTCATCAAAATATTGCAGGAACAACTTTTCCGGCACCTACATCAACAAGAATAAAGAATATAACATGAATTAAAGGAGTTGGCAGTTAAAGGGTTAAATAACCGCTAACGCCAAACTTGACATAGCACGGACAGCACGTGGACCACGAAATATTCGTGCTCCTAAGTATTGCACGAAAGAGACGGGTACAGAGCACTGCTTCCACATCCTAAACACAGCCGCCAAGCTTTACATGGGGCCTCGTTATCACGGACAGCACGAGGAGCTTGAAAAACCCATGTTACCATGTCTTACAAGAGACACAGAGGCATGCACACTGTGCCGCCGCTACACCCTTCCCTGTATTAAACCTTTGAGTGAACTATACGTAAAGGAATGCGTAAAACTAAGAATTGACCCATCAATTTTACACTTCACAATAAAATTTGTCAAAATATGTTTAAAATCAGCGGTTGGCAGCATCTTCGTCTATATTACACTTAACAGTCCCGTAATGTGCTTGAGGTTTTGCTAGATCTCTTAACAAACTTGTTTTATAAACCAGCTTTACTTCTCGACAGTCAAAACAACGGAATATTGACAAAATTTTGACAATCCCGAATCGATTTTATTGCAGTTTGGTTTGAAACCGTAGAAGAAAGTGTGAACATGCATAATAGACTGTATCATTCATAGAAACTACTTGATCTTCACTTTTGTACGAAGATCATGGTTGATGCTTCATCAAAATATTGCAGGAACAACTTTTCCGGCACCTCCATCAACAAGAATAAAGAATATAACATGAATTAAAGGAGTTGGCAGTTAAAACTAAGAATTGACCCATCAATTTTACACTTCACAATAAAATTTGTCAAAATATGTTTAAAATCAGCGGTTGGCAGTTAAAGGGTTAAATAACCGCTAACGCCAAACTTGACATAGCACGGACAGCACGTGGACCACGAAATATTCGTGCTCCTAAGTATTGCACAAAAGAGACGGGTACAGAGCACTGCTTCCACATCCTAAACACAGCCGCCAAGCTTTACATGGGGCCTCGTTATCACGGACAGCACGAGGAGCTTGAAAAACCCATGTTACCATGTCTTACAAGAACCGGAACAGCTTTCTTATAGGTGGTTTTGCGACGCCATAACAAAAATGGCTTATCTGTAGGCGGAGCTATGCAAATTATTGACGTCACTATTACGTCAATCATCTTCATCTCTCTCCCCTCGCTAAACTCTCCTTCATCTTCTTCCAAACCTTGCTCCAATTATTCCGAGAAATATTATCCAGAAATGAACAAAATTTTTCCTGAAGTTGCCTTCCCCATCTTCTTCGGATCCTTTTTCCGATTATTCCGAGAAATAATATCCAGAAATGAACGAAATTTTTCCTGAAGTCGCCTCCCTCATCTTCTTAAAATCCTTTCTCCACTTTTTCCGATAAATAATATCCGAAAATATACAGAATTTCTCCTCCCCCCCCAAAAAAAAAAAAAATTGCGTAAAACTACCAAATCACTTAACTTCTTCTGTCTCCTCGCTACAAACTCCTGAGATGTATTCCTCTTCTTCATCGATCCACATTCACGTAAAAACTCAAAAAACAAATGAAAGTCTTCGACTAAACTCAACACAAACAACCTTGTCACTTCTGCATCCATCCTAAACTTCTTTCTGCTATACTTTCCAGAATCTGCACCTTTCAACCTTTCCTTGAATTCCAGAACTGCACCACAAATTTTCACGAAATTTCCACGCACACTCGCCATCTTCAATCCTCTCGAATTTCTATCGTCTGCTCACATCAAATCAAAACTATTCCGCGCCAAATATCACATGACTAAAACAAGCCAATAATTTAACGACTAAAACCAGCCAATAATTTATCACAACTCCATGTCAATCACCATCACGTCACTCAACCAGTCCTGAACATTTCTCCTGTACAACAAAACCTACTCCTACCCCACACCCCTAACCCCACTTCATAAATCACACACAACACCAACCAATGCCCAACCTCACACCCCTCTGAAATATCGATCCTACCCGGTCTCCCCTTCCACAAAATAGCACAGCCCGCCGTGACCTAGTAAAACCACCCATATGAAAGTCCTGCCGTTTTATAAACCAAAGTCTTACATAACTTTGGGATTTCTGTGCGATATGAAGTTCCCAAGGCTACGACTCCGCGGAGCATTGTTTGCGCGCTTACCACGCATCAGCTGCAACTGTAGATCAGTTTTGCATTACGAGCATTTGGCAAAATCTGAACAGCAATTTTGATAGCTATCATGTCTATTGCGACGAATCAGACAAGAAAGCCCTGTGAATCTGGGGTACCTATCAAGGAATATCCTAACTTGCTGGTATGGATATATTTGTCAAATTTCAGACTTCATGTGCACGTTTACGTACATTTCTTGCGATTTAAAATTAATCCCAGAGAGACTAGCTTTTGATCGGGGAGGTTTAGAAAAATAGGTTTGCCTTATACTTTTTTTTCTTCACACAAAACCGTATAATTGTCTTGCTCTATTAATTTTGGCCAGCAAAAATATATCAGATGTACATTTGACTATATATATATATATATATCAGGCTCTCAAATAAAGGTTCAGTTCTTTTTCCTATGGTTTCAGAATGAGAGACTGATACTTTGTGTTGTCTCAGTATTGCATAAAATCATTTCTTAACTCATTAACAACAATTGTTAAATCAAAAATATGATTAAATGGTAATTGTTATTAAGAATGTTTAAAAAATGATGGAAAGAAAACAAATCTTGAGAATTTATAACATTTTAGAAAACAACAGAATCATCCACAAAGTAATGTATTACTATTATGTAATTAGCATGACTGTTCTCTGCTTTTCTAATTATCATGCAACAACAGCATCTAATGGTATTAAGAAAATGAAGGGAACGCTAAATACAGCACTATGCTATTTTTTGCTTCCCCTAACATTTCCCAACCTCAATGCTGTCAGCTGTGACTATGTAGATTACTGCTGTATTATTAACAAAACACTATTTTCATTGTAATATCAAATTAACTAACCATATTTAATAAACTACTCTATTTTAAACTTATAATTTTTTTATTTTTGACAATAGGCTGTTTTAGGTTTATAATTAGCATTTAAATATTCAAAATGCTTTTACATCATTGTTGTAAACAAGAACATCCTTCCTAAAGGACAGGAATATCATGTTTGCTGGTACTCAGCAATGGAAGATGGCAAATTTAAGTGTGAAATACGATTGCCCATCACTACTGCAGAAGATGCAAGAGCTTGGTTTGACCAACACAAGAAAAAGGCCCAGATTACATGGTGCGTAAAAACAACTGTCAAAGTTACTGGGAAAGGAACCCTACTGAAACCTATTACAGGTGTCAGCACAACACTTTATCAAGAAGTAAAACAGCAGATGAGAAGCCAAACTCCAAAAATACAAATTGCCCAGCTCAAATGACCTTGACAGTCAAAGCAACTACCATGTAAGTTCTGTTTTAATATCAGTGTTATTTTGTGTCTGTATATTGTGAGCATAATATGTCATACATGTCATACATGTCATCTCATATCTACAGAAATGTTATTCAACCTTTTGTGTGATTTTGCAACACATATAGATACATAGCTAAATATACTGTTCCAGGAAAAACAGCAGTGACCATCATTTGCCAGCTCTGCCGATGATTGAGCATATGCATAATCATCCAATCATGGGGAATGCCAAAGTAATGCAGCACCGGGATGTCTCAGAGGACACAATTCAGAAATTCAAAGACTTGTTTGCTAGAGGGCACACTCCAGCATCTGCTCTCAATCTGTACAAATTTAATCTTCACATGGAGCACACGGAGAATTACATGTATTTGGCCTCTGACCGTTCAGTTTGTCCAGACCTGAGCTTTGTTTACAGGTAAGTAAAGTATAGCATAACGTATAAAGCATAACATTAAGTGTCTTCATTCATTGGGCATTGATTGGGCAACTCTCTAATGTTGCAACGCACATGGTTAGACTTTCAAGGTCATTTTCTGTGGTTTCTTTTGGAAAGAAGCAACGTATATGTGGTCAACTTAAATGTAGAAACTTATCATAGATCAGAAAGTTGTAATATAAGGTAAAACTGGAATAAGATGAGGATTTTTCCTCTTGGTACCAAAATTTACTTTGAACATTAAAAAATAAGTTCATGAGGCAATGCAGTGCTCTGAAGTGGCAGTTTAATTCTCCGAGAAGCTATACTCTGTATACATATACATGCACAAATATGTCTTTTTTCCAGACTGTATACCAAAGTATTTCAGAAGAGCTATGGTGCAGCTTCAGGAAAAGGCCTTCTGACTGCTGTTAATAGCGTGATTGAGAAATATAACAATGAACAGAAAATGAAGTGTGCATCAATGGAGCTGATTAAGGACAAAATTGTGATTGCTGTATATACTCCTTTAATGAGGCAAGACAAGACAAAGACAAAGTTCTTTATTTCAGTAGGCTCATGCCCATAACCAATGTTGGGGAGTGTGTGTAGGGGGAATCAAAAATGAAAGTACAAAATACCTAAATACACTGTCATTACTTCATTAAAAATACAACATTTTTAATGTGCTATTTAATCATATAATATAATAATATCAGTAGTTCACAAATTATTTGTTTTCTCTAATCTGCAGTGCTTTATACAGATAGTAGGCAACATTTTGGATCAAGTTTAAACAGTTGCTTGCAAATAAAATAGACAAACGAAACTGAGACGGATTCTGTTAGCCGCAGAAAAATGCCTCTTGGGGGTAGGCGATGTATACAATCAGGCAGGCCACCAAAAAATCGTGACACCGAGAATAAAGGGTTAAAACGATCAAACAGTGAAGACGGGAGTGTGCATATGATGCCCAAGCGGCGGCCTCAGCAAGCTCCCCACAACTTAAGCAAATGTATTCTACAGAATGAGAACATTGGAAAAAAACACACATCTAAATGGTAGTTTTAGAGATCCAGCAAACATGACATGCATATTGTCAAAAATGGTATATGTGGAAAAATCATTAAGCTAGAGCTTAATGTGTAACGTTATCAAAAGAATGTATAAAGTAGTTAAAGCCTGAGTAAGGGTTGGTGGGGATCTCACTTTAGGTCTTGATTGCCCAAAAGGATTAAAACAGGGTGAAATCTGCACCCCCAACCTATTCTCTTTATTTATCCATGATTTAACAAAGACAAAAGGGACAACATGGTATTCAACTCACACCTGATTTGATGCAGCTGTTCATTTTATTGTTTGCTGATGATATTTTTCTCTGATACAATATATATTGTAGGTCTGCAAAACCAGCTTAATATCATGTATTGTGTTGCCAAAAACTTAGCCCCTAGTGAGAGTGGTATAGACCAACAGTGTCTTACTACTTTATGTGATTTCCACAGATGCTCTGCTGATGTAACAATTAACTCTTTTGGACGCTACTTGCTGCAGGTTTGCAATGAATTTAACCTAGTAATTGTTAATGGTTTGGAAACATTGCACTCTTCTAGTCATGGTGCTTTTAGTGGAAACTTTACATATATCTCTAACACAGGTTCTAACATTATTTTATTGTTTCTGAAACCTTACTGAGAATGTGCCATCTTTCAGTTTTATCTATGGTGGAATCTAAACACATGCCTGTAGAGTTAACGTTCTTAACTTGTTTGGATAGCGGGGGTCAAGACAAGCAAAACTCAGAATGTAAATTTGAAAATTTATATGGAAAGATGATAAAATCTTAGAGTTTCAGAATAACCTTCAAAGTGATTTGTGCAAATTCTCTTTAGGGAGGCTGAGAATCTTATTGTAAAAGACATAAATACTGATTTGGATTACGTCCTGTCTTTTCTCACCACATACTTTAACTACCTGTTTGACAACAGCCTATTTCCTGACCAGTCAACCGAATCACTAATAGAACCATTACACAAAAAAGGTGATCCCAGTAAACCAGAAAATTATCAAGGCATTCCTCTACTAAATGTCTGTAGCAAAATATATAGTGCTATTGGATGGAGGACAATGAAATAATCAGGGAAGAACAAGCAGGGTTCAGGAAAGGGTACAGTACCACAGACCAAAAGTTTGTCCTCATGGCATTAATTCAGAAACAGTTACTTAACTATAAAAAATTGTATGTTGCTTTCATAGACTTTCGTCAAGTGTTTGATATGGTTTCAAGAAACAAGCTATGGAAGGTACTTAAAAAAAATAGTTTAAAAGGAAAAATGTTTTTAGCAATTCAAAGCATGTACAATAATTTAAAGGGTAGGGTGCGAGCTGGTGCAAAGCTGTCTGATTATATTGAATGCCCCTGTGGCCCTAAACAAGGTGAAATTTGTAGCCCTGTATTATTTACTTTGTTTATAAATGAACTACCAAAGGACATAAATGAGTATGGGAAACATGGTGTTTAGTTAACCCCAGAACTTATTGAGGTATTTTTTTACTTCTTGCTGATGATGTTGCCCTTGTATCAGATACAATCCTCGGACTGCAGAACCAGTTGAACATTCTTTTTCAGTGCTCAAGGTCTTTAAACCTTGCTGTTAACCTTGATAAATCAAATGTCTTGATTTTTCGAAATGGTGGTTTTATATCTTGTAAAGAAAAATAGTTTTTTGGTAACTCTTCTTTAAAAATTGTGAATGTATACAAATACTTGGGTATAGTTTTCTCTACAAGGTGTATTTTTATACATGCATTAGAAGACATAGCCGAAAAAGCAAAGAGGGGAGTTATAAGCATTCTTAAACTGTGATGGTACATTGGTGATACTTCACCTAACCTGTTTTTCAAACTTTTTGATGCACAGGTCCAGCCAATACTTTTATATGGCTCTGAGATATGGGGTCTGTGTACCAGTAATGATAGCATAGAGAAGGTTCACACCTTCGCAATGAAAAGATTTTTAGGAGTCACAACAAGGACACCTAACTCGTTGACATATGAGGAATGTGGTAGATTCCCTTTGTTAATGTATCAGTGCGGTGTGTTGGATATTGGCTCCACCTGCTAAGAATGCCACAAACTAGACTCCAGAAAAAAGCTTATTTAATGTTAACATTACTGCATGAGCAAAAGAAGAAAACATGGCTACACTTTATTATGATATCTTTGTATAAATATGGTTTTGCTATGTTGTGGGAAAGTCAAGGTACCGGAGATGATAAACTCTTTTTACAAATCGTGAAACAGACTGATAAACTGTCACCACCAGCAGTGGCACAATGCTATTCAAAGCAGTTCAAGATATTTCCCTTATAACACATTCAAGACTCATATTGTTTTACGCAACTTCCTTGTCTGGTTGAAACACAGAAGCATAAGAGATACCTTCATAAAATTTAGAATGGGTATAACTGTAAATTTCTCAATGTTTCAAATCTTTTAAATCTAATAAATCCCAGTAAATGTGGGCGTTATCCATTATATATCAATGTATATGTAAAATGCATTGCATATTGGCTTAAAGTATTGCAGCTGCCACAAGAAACGTTTTCCCAGAAAAAAATTTGAAATTTTACTTCATTTACACCATGACAATAAGGCTAAATTATTTGATGATTTTTGTGTTTAAATATGGGTTTGGTTTCATATGGAATAGTCAAGGGATTTGTGTTCTACTTCATGATATTTTATGCTATTCTATAGAATAGTTTTAATGACACTGAGGAGTCTTGCATGCCAATTGACCTTCTCTAATTTTTACACTTGAAAGTCTACATTTTGAAGGCATTAAGCAGCATGGGGAAAATCTGCATGCTTGAAGCAGTTTCATAAGTAATGGTTACACTTCAGCCTAGAATTTTCATAAACTTAATGGCCCCATATTTTTCTCTAATCGTTAAGTCATTTATAATATATTAACACTTAGCACAGTTCTAGAAATCAGAGCCCTGAGCATTTGAATATTAAAACTACCTCAAGTTTATCATCCTCATTGCTCCTAATTGAACTATCTTGACAAGTTTGCTCTAGATGTTAAACTGTCATGCTTTTCAAACCAATTCTCTGGGTTGCTTTGTGTAGAATATTTCACCTGTGTTGGTGACTAGTGAGTGTGGAAAATGATATCAGGTCAGGACATAGCAAGGAAATCTTGTAAATCTTTTGTTTGTTACTACTATTCAGATGGTTTTCAGTATAAGGTTTGCACCGCTCAAGGAAAAGACAGTAGTTACTATCAGTAGTTACATCATTTTCAAAATAAAAGGAAACACAATTAGTGAAACACAACCTGACATTGAAATGAAGAATATTCATAAAAATGATAGGACTAGAGGCTATACCACAAGATATGCACTAAATATGGAATGATTGTGTATTTGTCAGAATGGTCAAATTTGAATTAGTTCATGACTATGCTGAATGTTTAGTAAAATATACAAAGAAGTTTAAGAAGAGTTTTCTTTTGCCAAACCCTGGCATTTTAAGTGTATATGCTAGTGTATGCTTCAATTTGTCCGTTTTAAAGTATGTACATTTTTACTAACAAGAAATTATATATATATATATATATCAAACCTTAATTTGTTCATTGTTACACAGATTGTTAATGATACTAATGTACTGCCAGTAGAATGTAATAGAACCGATTAATTTTATGTCCAGAAGCAGATTTTGTATGTAGAAACCATTTATGCGTGACTTCTTCATTTAAGTGGACTGTTGTCCTTAGTAAATTTTCTGTTCTTAGTTCAGATTAGTTTATGCATTAAAATACTAAATTAAAAAATATTTCCATTTTTATTTGCTAAGAAATTATGTTTATAACTTACATAGAGAAGTACCTCTTGTTCTGACAAGTGGTCACCACAAAACATGTAAATAAAACTTGGACAGCAGCTATCCATGAGCTTGTGTGTCTCTGTTTAAGGAATTTATCACGATTTTGCAAGTTCTGCATGAATAGTCAAAATGACCTTGAACAATATAGACTATAAGAAAGCTGTTTCTTTTGAAAAGATTTAAAAAACAAAACAGCTCTTGGCAGCCACTAACTGTTGCATTGTTCATCAAAACAGATCACAAAAATTAACTGACCATACCAGAACTTGAAAACTTGCCTAACTTTTTGGGGAGAAAGTTGGCATGGAGAGAAACTCTTAATCTGGATGTTGAAGTACATATATACTGCTAGTCAATATTTCCTAAGCAGGATGGGATGTTATTTTACATATACTATTTAACAGTACAGAATTATCAGAATATCTGAAGTACATGGGTTAACAAGTGAAGAACAAGAACTGGTTGCTCGTGTTAATTGTGTTGAAAAAGCATCATCAGTGCATGGGATAAAAAATGCAGAAAAGCAAAGCTGATGACCAACAACAGTAAGCAGAGTCAAGGGAGAAAGCTGACAAGTCTCAAATACTAGGGTTCACTAGTCTCACTTGAGATAAGTTTTTTTTTTTTACATTTTGGTACATGATTGCAGTTAGGACACATTACAATATTAATGATTTAATTATTTTATTAGTAACAGCAGCATCCTAAAAGCACATGATAAATTTGGATATAGTAAGATTAGTAAGTATTCCTAAAATTCAATATTTTCACTCAGTTATTTTGGACCTGTAGGTGAGATACCTATACAACTACCTACTCCATTCTTCTATCGACGTACAGGAACCTATGATTTGTCATTTAATTAAATATCAGATAATCTGAAAGATGTATATGACAAATAATGCGCAGTATTCCAATCCCAGTATAAAGTCAATGATCGTCCTGATAGATTCGAGTTCCCAAAATATCATAAACTGTGATCATGAACCAAAATTGTTTTCCCTTTCTAATTATATTGACAACTCGATCAGCTCCCATGCAACTTCTGTTATTAGGTAAAGCTATAGCTAAGCTCTTTGAAATGACAAAATTTTAAATTTTTAAAAGAAAATTATGTAAAAAAAAAAAAAAAACTACGATCAAACAATGGCTTGGTGTATCCGCATGTGATTATAGCGGAAGTGGAAGTGGAGACTAAGAGCTTGAAACAATCGACTGACATTAAAACATCGATGTTTATCGTTAACTACGATAATCTACACCACACAAATATTGGCGTCTTCCATAAACTTTATTAGCATACAAAGGTGCACCTCAGCGGATGTACAATTTCACCTTTATTGAAGCGCAGCAGTCGCTAGTCCACATCAGCGAGTCAAGATACGAAAACCTAAAACGCGGCGATGTGTGTATTTGCAAAGCTTTGTGGGTTCGAGATTAAGTCACATGCGCTAGTGGCCAATCAGACGGCTCTCATAGGGTCGCTTAGGAAAAAAACAAATTCGCGGGAGGGCTAACAGTGCACATTTTTCTGTCCATAATTCTAAGAATGATCAGCATTGAAGTGATCCTCCACAGCAAAGTTTTGATTTCTTTTAAATGTATAAAAAAAAATCACATTGAAGGGGGGGGGGCCATGATGCTTTGACACACATGATGTAACCATTATACTTCATTTACCTACAGCACTGCACACACTTACTGGATACATATTCAATAGCGACTATACACATTCTATGTGAAATGTTGATGCCAGTGTGCACTATATAATAATAAAATGAATAAGAATGCTAATGAAAATCTCTTATATGGAGCATTTTCTCACAGGGCATCAAGCTATATGCGTTCCAGAAGACGAAACTAAAAAGTACATAATTCAATATAAAATTTTACCTGAAGATTTATTGAATGAAAGTTTTTCGGACAAACGAATTCATGTTCGTTTGCCCTTGGAGCTGTAATCGTATGTGGGTGCCATAGATGCATTCCCCAACATTTGGAAATCCTCCTTGGTTGAAAAATTTAGTTTTTTGTTTGTTGGCTTCTTGCTGAATGGGAACTATAATCCATCGGCACACACATTTTGAAAGGCACCGGTGTCATAAGAACGACACACATGCAATGTTGTTGTTGACATTGCGTCCCCCTATCCGCAATTTCCAAGTCCGCTCTCATATCATCGACGATCTCCAAGATATCGTGACAGCGAAATCTTAATCGCTGGTAGAGTGTTAAATCGTCCCATGCATCGACAGGATGCGCTCTATCTCGAAATATTCTTTTTTTTCTGTGCGCATTGTTTTGTTTTTTTAAGTTTTGCATTTCTTTAATAATTAAGGACATTCACATTTATAAATTATATAAATTATTAGTATGCCTAAAGTACTAACAGTAGTAACAGTAATCATTTACAGTACACATAAGTATGGACATTTTTTTTCTCATGTATGAGAAGAAGAAAAGGAGATGTTTTTTTTTTTTTTCACATCCTCAAGTGACATTCTTGTTTGCACTTCAATTAAGAATGCATACACAACTTTCATGTGTACCCTTCATGTACCTTACCTAGTCCTATTTAGAGATGGTCAACATGACCAGATCAATTGCTTTGCAAGGACCAAAAAATTAAATTTAAGATAACAAAAATATTAGCACCAGTATCCAAAATGGAGCATTTCCTAAGCTATTAGTAATTACAGATTGCTTCTAGTAATTACATAACAAATTCCCACATGGAGGTATGCAAGTCTATCATGCACTTATGTCAAAACAAATTCCTGTGTACACACAAAATTACTTAGCGTGAATAGATGGCTGCCATGTATAAAGGTAAATTTTTGAATCATTCCCTCATCAATGCACAGCATCTCTAGAATGACCCATACAAAAGTATTTGTACAACTGACAGCCCAACCATATCTATTTATGTTAAATGATAAGCCATCTAGATTGCAAAAAGGTGACAAAAAAGATATGTAGTTTTACTGACAGTACTCCAAGGCAAATCCCATCTGCTTATTTATGCTGTGATAAGTGCTTTACAGCCTGGAGAGAGCTGGTGCTCAAAGTAACTCCTTGTTTGTTTTTGTTTTTTTTTTGTTGTGCACTAGACTACACTTAGTGACAATTTATTAAAGAATCACAAGAGACGTGTAACACGATTTCTAACACATTAACACCCTTGCCACCAAGGAATTAACTGTGTAATACTAACCACTATGAGAACAGGCAATGGCAAACTCAGTGTTAGTGAAACCAGAATAGCAAAGAAATATCTTACTGGCAACATTTATCACACTCCTAAACATACTCAATGTCAAATCTGTGCATGTATGATCATGCACATGTTCACAGGATGAGATTATGTGAGTGCTATAAAAGTATGTTTAACCAACAAATTATATATAAGGCTTTTACACAGTTTTTCTAAAGAGCAGTCCAACACCATTTGTGTCAAAAAAACCTGATGTTAAAAGAGTTTGGACACAATTTCTTTGAAGAATTAACCAGTTTACACAGTCTAAAACATAATATTTTCCATGTAACAAGTATAACTGAATCGACAACACAGACCCTAATTACAGATAGTGTTGTCGTTCAGAGAGACACATGGCTAAATGGGAGCCACTGACTCCAAAAGGATATTTGTGTGTTATTAATAAATGCTGCATATTGCTCTACAATATATCGTGACTTTAAAAAAGGCCTAAACTTATCCACTGTTGGTATTGCCTTCAGGTATCTGCATTTATAGATGAAAAATTTTGCTAGGAGAATAATAAAGTTCAAAGCTTTGTCAACCCCCTCAAATTTACCAATGCCAAACAACACCATTTCTTTACATAGCTGGATTTCTTCTAAATAATTCTGGTTATTTAACATATTCCACAGTTGGTCCCAAAAGGTTTTGCTTAGTGGACAATGCCAGAATGTATGTTCAATGGTTTCTCTGTCTTGTTTACAAAAACAACAAGAGGGAGATGTAATGAGCTTACATTTAAAAAGAAACAAGTTTGTGGGTAAGATCCGGTGTAAAAGTCGTAGCTGAAACCATCTCAATTGGGTATCCATAGTGGTATAGAAGGGCTTTTGAAATATATCAGCCCAGTCACAGTCCTTAAATTCAGCCTCCCATTTTCTAAGTGCAGTTGGGTACGTTTTAGTGTCTAGGATAATTTTTGAAACCTCCTTATTTCCTTTTTTAATAATAGCCCATCCCCTATTAACATATTCATTCTGAGACACTAAGTGACAATTGCATTTGGTTTGGTATTGTTTTATAGATTGTATCAAACCCATATAGGTTAAAGAGTCTGTGCTAATTAAGGCAGGGTACTTAACATGGAATTCATCAAGATTCAGAAATGTACCATTGACATTAGTGAGGTCCCCTATTTTTATGACTTTTGCATCCACCCATTTCTTAATATATATAACTTTTCTGTCTCTAATAATATTACCATTAAAGCGGATGGGTTCCCCTAGAAATTCCTCACTGCATGTTGGAATACATTTGCTAATAAACTTTTTATAATGCCTAATCACGTCTTGTCAGAATGGATTTTGATTTTTTTTTCATTGCCAAATAGGCATATTCACCACCATAAGAATCAAGTTTCACTATCTCAGGAGAAATAGCTGACATCAGGCTCGTAAGACTCCCATTTTTAAGTTTCAGCCGTCTTAGCCAGCTAATTTTGAGTGTGGCTATGAAAGAGTTAAGATCTAACATTTTTAGTCCTCCTTCCCGATATGGTTTACAACCTACAGCTCTTTTGATTTTTGCAGGTTTTCCATTCCAAACAAAGGAAAATAATTTCTTATCAATTCTTTGTATCACTTCCATGGGGGGATCCGGTAAGGTAGTTAACAGGTGAACTATTTTAGCTACTACTAGGGATTTCACTACTGTTATTTTCCCCAGGGGTGTTAAATACCTCTTTTCCCAACATTGTAGGGTTCTTTCCATTTCCTGTATTTTGTCCGTAAAATTTAAAGTAACAATTTCCTCCATGTTTACAGAGAATTTAATACCCAGAACTTTAAAGATTCCCGGGTCCCACTGGAAATTCCTGTCTCTCTTATATTTAATATGGCTATTTTTCATACTACCTATCCAAACCACTTGAGTCTTGTCATTGTTAATTTTTAATCCTGAGATGTCGGCAAATTTATCTAGCGTGTTAACCGCTTCATTAAAAGATTTTTCACTACCATCTAAAAAACACGTAGTATCATCTGCGAACAAAGCCAATAGCACTTCTTCCTCCTTTAACTTTATTCCCCTTATATTATTATTTTTTCTTATCATTAGTGACAGTACCTCTGCACAGATTAAGTATAAATAAGGTGAAATTGGATCCCCTTGCCTGCAGCCTCTTTTTAAGCCAAACCAACCTGAGTATTGCCCGTTGAAATATATACAGGAGGATGTATTATTATACAATGTGACAAACCATTTTATGATAGACTCTGGGAAGCCAAACAACTTGAGAGATCTTTCAATAAATGACCAGGACACAGAATCGAACGCTTTCTCAAAGTCTACAGTTAGCAGTAGTCCAGGGATCTTGTTAACTTGTGTAAAGTAAAGTACATCATAGATCATCCGAATATTGTCTCCCATATATCTACCCTTCATAAATCCTCTCTGACATTCGTCAATAACCAAAGGTAGCACATGTTGTATTTGTTTAGCAATACATGCTGATGCAATCTTGTAGGCTACATTCAACAGAGAAATTGGCCTCCAATTTTGGATAAACTGTTTTGGTTTCTGATCTTTGGGTAAACAAGTAATTATGCCTTGCCTTTGCGAGACTGATAACTGACCTTTTTCAAAGCCTTCATTATATGACCTAACAAGAAAGGTTCCGATGTCCACAAAGAAAAATTTAAAGAATTCAACAGTAAAACCATCTGGGCCAGGACTTTTGTTGTTTTTCATATTCTTTAGTGCTGAACCCGCCTCCTGCAATGTAATAGGGCCCTCCAAAGATTCTGAGTTCTCAATGGTTAACATGGGGACATCGTATAGCAGGCTACATAGTTTCACATTGTCTACCGGTCGGAATTTGTACAGTTCTTCATAAAAGTGTTGGACCTCTCTTAGGATTTCATCCTGATCTATAATAATATTACCATTTCCCTTATCCAAGTATCCCATGGATTTATTCACAAAGTTTCTATTCTCCAAATTGCAAAAATACTTGGTAGTTTTTTCTCCTTCTAGGACCCATTTTACTCTGGATCTCACAGCCACACCTTCCATCCTTTTGTTTCTTAATTCTTGCAACTCTTTTCTTAAGTTTTCAATTTCAGTTAAATTAGATTCCGAGGCTTTGTTTTCCAAACTTGCTATATTACTTAACAGTTGTTGTTCTGTTCTCATATCTTCTTTCTTCTTGAATGATGCATATGAGATAGTTTTGCCCCTAATCTCCATTAACAGGGTCTCAAGGAAAAGCTGGTCAGAAATAATAAACTCGATTTCTTCCAGTGGTATTTCTCCAATTTTCTCCAAGTTGTACACTGGAAGGGCATACTGTCTTTTTACCTCTAATATTACATTTTTAATTAACTCTATAAAGTTCTTGTCTTTTAACAAAGAGTTATTAAATTTCCAAAAAGGTTTATGTCGTTTGAACTGTTGTTTTGTTAATGTTAGTAAAACTAAAGAATGGTCTGTTCTATATCCTGGATTAATGGAGCATCCAGCTACTATGTTGTATAGTTCGGCGGAAATTAAGAAGTAATCTAGACGACCTTTTTTCCAAGTATTAAATTTGCGCCAAGTATAGGCCCGTTTATCTGGATATAATTCCCTCCATATATCTACAAGATCTAATTTTACCATGGCATCTGTAATTGTCTTGCGAGTACCGGGCCGGCTGCTGTTGCTGGTATAGTTCCTAACATCTAGTTGTCTATTTAGTGGGCAGTTCCAATCTCCCGCAGCTATGACATAATCATTTCCTATTGTCTCAATCCGGGCAAAAACTTGATCAAAGAATTCAGGTTTGTCTCCACTACTAGGCCCATATAAGTTTGCTACTGTCAGGTGTTTATTTAAAAATTCAATATCCAGGATAAGAAAACACCCATTTGGATCTCTTATAACATTATGTAGTTTGTATTCAAAGTTATTATTAAGCAATACTGCCACACCATTTTGATTGGAACTATTCCCCGCCAACCACACGTCGAAACCCCAGGCTGCTCGAATAAATTTTTCCATTTTTTCGGTAAGATGAGTTTCTTGTAAAAAATAAATACTATAGTTCTGCTGTCTAAGAAAGTCAAATACATCTCTTCTTTTACCCATGTCATTTAGGCCATTAACATTCAATGTAGCTATGTTCAATCCAGAGGAAATCTTAATGCTAGTCATGTTTAACGTGTTTAATATTATGATTCATTTGTCTTAGGAAGTTGAATATATCTTTTCTTTTGCTGCTATTACTTAATCCATTAACATTAAAAGTACTTATCCTAAAAGACTCTTGAGTTATCATTGGAATTGGTTGGGTACATTCCCATAATTGTTTTACATGGCGTGCTAACATAATAGGTCTCCTAGTGAAAAATATGACACCAGTATAACAAAATAAGTGGTCTATAGAGGTATGTGTGAATAAGTTATGACAGTATGGAGCAGTAGAGGATAGTAGAGCTATTAGGGTTAAGAGTAGTAGCACATAAAACACACACACACATTGGTACACACAACTATCTTCACTCACCCTCGCTGGCAATACACACTTGCACTTGCAAACCATTTAGAAGGGCTTCGCCGCTCTCCAGCCCAAATCCAACAGTCTCTGGAATATGATGGTGTATTATGAATAGTCCGTTACAGAGTACTTGGAATACATTTCCGTCCCGGTTGTTGAACAAGTCGCCGCTCTCTGTTGCTTGTGGAGGGGGGTCGTGTCAAAAAGGTGAACACATTCAGTGAAAGATTTAGTCTTATAGAAAGGTACAAAGTTTACCTTCTAAACACACATACTATTCTTATTCCTGTACGCTCCCAGTGGAGCATAGGGCCGCAACCACACCCCGCCAACGGACCCGGTTCTGGGCACTCCTTTCTAGTTGGGACCATGTCATGCCAGCTGTCTCTGCCTCTCTGTGGACTGATCTCCTCCACGTCTCTCTGGGTCTCCCAGCCCTGCGCCTCCCCTGTGGGTTCCAGCCCAGAGCTTGTCTTGTTAAGTTGTCGGCTGGCTTTCGTAAGGTGTGACCAATCCAGCCCCACTTCCGCTTCCTGATGTCTTGGCTAGCAGGTTTTGATTGGTTCTCTCCCACAGGTCTATATTGGAGATCTTATCAGGCCATCTGATGTTGAGGATGTGGCGCAGACATCTGTTGACGAATGTCTGTATCTTGTTAGTAATGGCATTTGTCACCCGCCATGTCTCGGATCCATATAGAAGTATTGCCTTTACATTTGTGTTAAAGATGCGGATCTTGGTGTGTAAAGATAGAGCTTTGGAGTTCCAGATAGGTCGTAGGGTGTGGAATGCAAGCCTGGCTTTGTTTGTTCGGCTTCTTGCATCCTCATCTGAACCTCCATTTTGCTGACTATGCTGCCAAGGTAGGTGAAACGGTCAGACTCTGTAATGCATTCCCCATGCAGTTGTAGTGGGGCTTCTTGCTTGTTGTTGACCCGCATTACTTCCGTTTTCTTGATGTTGATGGTCAGGCCCGTCATTGCTGCTTCTTCTGCGAGCCGAGTGAGCTTTGTTTGTGCGTGTTGTTGTTTGTGGGACAGCAGGCTGATGTCGTCTGCAAAGTCGAGGTCTTCAAGTTGCCTGGCGAAGGTCCACTGAATGCCCGTGTTACTGTTAAAGGTTGTTCTTCTCATGATCCAGTCTATGACGATCAGGAAGATTGTCGGTGAGAGCATACATCCTTGCCTCACTCCAGTCCTCACTGTGAAGGGGTCAGTCAGCTTTCCGTTGTGGATCACCTGGCATTTCGAGTCCTCATACAGCTGTTGGATGATGGCAATAAACTTTGGTGGAAATCCGTAGTGCTGCATCAGTTTCCAGATGGTTTCCCTGTCTACGGAGTCAAAGGCTTTCTCAAAATCCACAAAGGTTATGTATAGTGGTGCCTGCCATTCAATGGACTGTTCAATAATATTTCGTAGTGTAGCGATTTGGTCTATGCATGATTTTCCCTGCCGAAAGCCTGCCTGTTCTTGCCGCAGTCTCTTGTCTAGGGCATTTTTTAGTCTCTCCAGGATGATTCTGGTCAGCACCTTGCTAGGAGTGGACAACAGCATAATCCCACGCCAATTGCTGCACTGTGTAAGGTCGCCTTTTTTGGGTAGCTTTACTAGGTAGCCAAGCTTCCAGTCTGCTGGAACTTGTTCCTGTTCCCAAATTTTCTTCAGCAGTGGGTGTAACATCTCTCCTGCGGCTGTTGGATCTGCCTTTAGTGCTTCAGCAGGAATGCCATCTGGGCCTGCCGCCTTGCCAGACTTCAAGGACTTGATGGCTTTGATGATTTCTGCCTTGGTTGGTGGGCTGGTGTTTACTTGAAGCTGTTCGGCAGCTGGGGGAATGTCCAAGGTGGTTGTTGGTGATGGTCGGTTAAGTATTTCATCAAAATGTTCCACCCAGCGTGATCTTGTTTCTGCATCTCCGGTGATGGCGCTGCCATTCTTATCCTTTATTGGTCTGCACGCATTGGTGTTTTTTCTTCCTGCCAGAATTCTTGTAATTTCATATAGTCTCTTTGTGTTATTTTGCCCAGCTGCTTGTTCTGCCTCTTCTGCCATCTTGTGTGTGAACTGCCTCTTGTCATCTCTTGCGCTCTTTTTACTTCTCTGTTTATCTCCCAGTATTTTGCTCTGAGTTCTTCTTTTTCCTGCTGGTCTTGACATTGGTTGATCTTCTGCTTCAGCTCTTTCCTTTGCTCTATTTTTTGCTAGGTCTTTATATTCAGCCATTCCTTATGCTGTTTTCCTTTCTTCCCCAGAACGTGTGTGCAGGAAGTTTTCCAGGTCTCTTGTATTCTTGTCCAGTGGTTGGTCACTGTTTCTTCCAAGAGTCCTTCCAGTGCCGCAAACCTGTTTTTTACTTCGCAGTTGAACTCTTCTTGTTTATTCCGATCTCTGAGGAACTGCACGTTGAATTTGTGGTGCGGTCTGTCCGATGAGTCATGGAAGGACCTCAGCTTTATCTTCATGGTTGCCACCAGTAGATGGTGGTCTGTGGCTGCATCTGCACCTCGCTTTACTCTGACGTCCAGCAGACTTCTTCGAAACTGTCGATCGATGGTGATGTGATCGATCTGGTTTTCTGTATTTCCATCTGGTGAAGTCCAGGTGGTCTTGTGAATGGTTTTGTGAGGAAAGACTGTGCCTCCGATTACAAGGTCGTTGAACAAGCAGAAGTCTGTGAACAGCTCACCATTCTCATTGCAGTTGCCCACACCGTGCTTTCCCATTATGTGTTCTTTGTCCGTGTTGTTATCTCCAACTTTGGCATTCATGTCGCCCATGATGATCTTCAGGTCTCGTCTTGGAGTACGATCAACCAGCGCTTGTAGGGAGTTGTAAAAGTCCTCCTTCTCCTCTTCTTTTGCTGCGTTGGTAGGTGCATAGCACTGGATGATGGTGATCTTTCTTCCTTTGGAGTTGAACCGAGCTGACATGAGTCGTGGAGAAACTGGTTCCCATGTTATTAGTGCCCTTGCAGCCTCCTGTGTCATCAGTACTGCTACTCCTTGTGAGTGGTCATGGTCAGGATCTTCATGTCCAGAGTAGATGATAGTCTCCCCTGATGAGAGTCTGGTCTGAGCGCTACCATTCCATCTGGTCTCGCACAGGCCAAGGAGCTTGATGCCATAGTTCTTCATCTCCTGTGCTACCTGAGCTGATTTACCTTGCTCGTATAGGGTTCTGATGTTCCAGGTCCCTATCCTGGTTTTTGCCTTGGCCGTGAGGATAGGTCGGCGAGCTGACTTCCCGAGGGCTTTCGTCAGCACACGTCATAGGCCCCTCCAAGGAGGGATCTTCCCGTCCAGGCTCTCGTTGTGGTAATGTTCTTTTTGCGGTTTCTGTAGCAGGGTTGTTTTACAGGGTGGGGTTGCTAACCCCACGCCCAACCCTCCTCCTTCATCCGGGCTTGGGACCGGCAGGTTACCCGGGGGGGTTTCCAGGCGGAGTTAAACACACATACTATACACATTTAAATTACTGGAATCTGGTTACCTCGTCCCCTTCGCTATCACCTTGAGAGATCCATTCGCTGTCACTTATGTCACTCTGACTGTCCGCTCTGCTCCGAGAAACGTCGCACGACTTTTGACACCGCCCCTTGTGTAGTCCGCGGCCTCGCACACCTTGACTGTTCATTGTTGTTCTTGTTGTAGCCTCTCGTTGGAATCGGATAGATCTTTCCGCCTGGTCAGTCAGTTCGGGCTGAAATATTCTGTTTCTTCGAAGATTTTCTTCCTCTTCACACATCATGAAGAATACCGCAGCCATCTTTCCCAAGCTTCGCGCGAGTTATAGACGGGGGCAGAATTCTAGAGCTTGTAGCGCCGTTCGGCGGGCGGAAGTGGCCGAAAGTTGCGACGAGACTAACCTATAACCACGGACCTTCATCTTCTGGATAAGTGTCTCAGGTTTATATCCAGTGTAAGTCTCGGCTTTCCTTATCAGCCCGCCCGTGTTTCCGGTTCCGGTTTGCTGTTGCGAAGAGACACGGACCTTCATTTAATTTTAATAAATGCCAGTGGTTTGCAGACGTAAATGGATTTGAAAGAAATGGACAGGTGCAAATTGTTGCATTGTTGGATGTCATACCAATAAAGCGAGATGTCGTTATCCTCAACAAAAAGTAAACATCTATCCTCGTCGCCATCATAGCTTACAATACCAACCGACCTTAGCAACGGGGGACTTCCCTATTGTCGTCTGCTAGTAAATGGCGTTGTCGTGAACTCAGTGCTACCACGAACCTTCATATGTGGCATTTATTAAATTAATTCTTAAAGTATAGGCTTTTTGTAACAGAATAATCTATATAATTGTGTCCGAAAAATCAAAAACAATGCTTTTTTTAAAAAAAATTGTTAGTGGTAGAGCAAGTCAATAGCATCTGTTGTGACGATGTTTTTATATGATAAAATTGACGAAAGACCAACATGCGTTTTCTATAAACAACCAAAATACATTTTACAGAAAATACTACTGTTGATTTTGCAATCAGTCTTCTTTAACAAGGTTCTTATGACAGAAAAGCTTAATTACTTCTAAAATTTCTTCGACGTTTGGAAAACCCGCCATTTTGAAATCGGAAACGGAAGTGAAAACCTAACATTGTAGGGTTTGTTACAATTGGTCACTCCTATGATAGCGAAAAGAGGCAACGAATGAGAGACACTCATCCAGTAGATGAAGGTCCGTGCCTATAACTGTACTTATAGAGTCTATAGCCTTATAGAGTATTTAAGTGGCTTATAGACGCTATGAGACTACGGCCCAAGATTAGGTTTTCCTTCTTTCAGCTATATATTATCACGTGTCTTTTAAGAGTGCAAATAAAACAAGATCAAGCAGCATCAATGAATGATATAGTCAATTTTTGGTGTTGTACTCCTTCAGTCACACTAGGAAACCAAATTTGAAGTAAATCCAATGGGTATTGTGAAAGTAATTGTAAAGATTAGGCTTTCCTTCTTTCAGCTATATATTATCACGTGTCTTTTAAGAGCGGAAATTAAACAAGATCAAGCATCATCTATGAATTATATAGGCTATTTTTGTGTTGTACTCCTTCAGTCACACTAGTAAAACCTAATTTGAAGAAAATCCAATACGTATTGTGAAAGTTATTGTAAACATTAGGTTTTCCTTTTGTCATCTATTTATTATTATGTATATTATAAGAGTGCAAATAAAAAAACATCAAGCAGCATCTATGAATTATATAGGCTATTTTTGTATTGTACTCCTTCAGTCACACTAGGAAACCAAATTTGAAACAAATCCAAAATAGCCTATATAATTCATAGATGCTGCTTGATCTTGTTTTATTTGCACTCTTAAAAGACACGTAATAATATACTAATCTTTACAATAACTTTCACAATACTCATTGGATTTTCTTCAAATTTGTTTTTCAAGTATGACTGAAGGAGTACAACACCAAAAATGCCTATATAATTCATAGATACTGCTTGATCTTGTTTTATTTGCACTCTTAAAAGAAACGTGGTAATATATAGTTGAAAGAAGGAAAACCTAATCTTTACAATATCTTTCACAATAGCCATTGGGTTTTCTTTTTATTTGGTTTACTAGTGTGACATAAGGAGTACAACACAAAAATAGCCTATATAATTCATAGATGCTGCTTGATCTTGTTTTATTTGCACTCTTATACTGCACATAATAATATAAAGCTTAATAATAATAATAATAATAATAATAATAGTGAAGATTTTTATAGCGCATATTCACACTCATAGAGAGCATGCTCTTAGCGCTTAAAACGAGTAAGAGACGTGGACTAAGTAGACACAGAAAAAAGGGACGAAAGAAAACGACAGTACAGACGAAACAGAAAACAAAAGGCATCAAGTAACAGGAACAGAAAAATATAGTGATTCGGCTTACAGATGGAAAACCTAATCTTTACAATAACTTTCACAATACCCATTTAATTTTCTTTAAATTAGGTTTACTAGTGTGACGGAAGGAGTACAACACAAAAATAGCCTATATAATTCATAGATGCTGCTTGATCTTGTTTTATTTGCACTCTTAAAAGACACATGATAATATATAGATGAAAGAAGGAAAACCTCATCTTTACAATAACTTTCACAATACTCACTGAATTTTCTTCAAATTTGGTTTTTTCGTGTGACTGAAGGAGTACAACACAAAAATCTTGTTTTATTTGCACTCTTAAAAAACACGTGGTAATATACAGCTGACAGAGGGAAAACCTAATCATTACAATAACTTTCACAATACTCATTGGGCTTGCTTCGAATTTGGTTTACTAGTGTGACTGAAGGAGTACAACACAAATATAGCCTATATAATTCATAGATGCTGCTTGATCTTGTTTTATTTGCACTCTTACAAAACACGGTGATATTGCTCAAAGAAGGAAAACCTAATCTTTAAGATAACTTTCAAAATACTCATGTGAGTAGCTTGAAATTTGGTTTACTAGTGTGACTAAAGGAGTACAACACAAAAATAGTCTTTATAATTCATAGCTTCTGCTTGATCTTGTTTTATTTGCACTCTTACAACACGTGATAATATAAAGATGACAGAAGGAAACCTAATCTTTAAGATAACTTTCACAATACTCATTGGGCTGGCTTAAAATCTGGTTTACTAGTGTGAATGAAGGAGTACAACACAAAAATAGCCTATATAATTCATAGATGCTGCTTGATCTTGTTTTATTTGCACTCTTACAAAACACGTGATGATATTGCTCATTGAAGGAAAACCTAATCTTTAAGATAACTTTCAAAATACTCATGTGAGTAGCTTCAAATATGGTTTACTAGTGTGACTGAAGGAGTACAACACAAAAATAGTCTATATAATTCATAGCTGCTGCTTGATCTTGTTTTATTTGCATTCTTACAATATACTTGATAATATATAGCTGACAGAAGGAAAACCTAATTTTTAAGATAACTTTCACAATACTCATTGGGCTGGCTTCAAATTTGGTTTACTAGTGTGACTGAAGGAGTACAACACAAAAATAGCCTATATAATTCATTGATACTGCTTGATCTTGTTATGTTTGCCCTTTTACAAAACACGTGGTGATACTGCTCAAAGAAGGAAAACCTAATCTTTAAGATAACTTTCAAAATACTCATGTGAGTAGCTTCAAATTTGGTTTACTAGTGTTTGAAGGAGTACAACACAAAAATAGTCTATATAATTCATAGCTGCTGCTTGATCTTGTTTTATTTGCACTCTTACAATACACGTGATAATATATAGCTGACAGAAGGAAAACCTAATCTTTAAGATAACTTTTACAATACTCATTGGGCTCACTTAAAATCTGGTTTACTTGTGTGAATGAAGGAGTAGAACACAAAAATAGCCTATATACTTCATAGATGCTGCTTGATCTTGTTTTATTTGCACTCTTACAAAACACGTGGTGATATTGCTCAAAGAAGGAAAACCTAATCTTTAAGATAACTTTCAAAATACTCATCTGAGTAGCTTCAAACTTGGTTTACTAGTGTGACTGAAGGAGTTTAACGTAAAAATAGTCTATATAATTCAAAGCTGCTGCTTGATTTTGTTTTATTTGCACTCTTACAATACACGCGATAAAATATAGCTGACAGAAGGAAAACCTAATCTTTAAAATAACTTTCACAATACTCATTGGACTTGTTTTAAATTTGGTTTACTAGTGTGAAAGAAGGAGTACAACACAAAAATATTCTATATAATTCATAGATGCTGCTTGATCTTGTTTTATTTGCACTCTTACAAAACACGTGGTGATTTTGCTGAAAGAAGGAAAACCTAATCTTTAAGATAACTTTCAAAATACTTATGTGAGTAGCTTCAAATTTGGTTTACTTGTGTGACTGAAGGAGTACAACACAAAAATAGTCTATATAATTCATAGCTGCTGCTTGATCTTGCTTTTTTTGCACTCTTACAATACACATGATAATATACAGCTTACAGAAGGAAAACCTAATCTTTTAGATAACTTTCACAATACTCATTGGGCTGGCCTTAAATATGGTTTACTAGTGTGACTGAAGGAGTACAACACAAAAATAGCCTATATAGTTCATAGATGCTGCTTGATCTTGTTTTATTTGCACACTTACAAAACACGTGGTGATTTTGCTCAAAGAAGGAAAACCTAATCTTTATGATAACATTTACAATACTGATGTGAGTAGCTTCAAATTTGGTTTACTAGTGTGACTGAAGGAGTACAACACAAAATAGTCTATATAATTTATAGCTGCTGCTTGATCTTGTTTTATTTGCACTATTACAATACACGTGATAATATATAGCTGACAGAAGGAAAACCTAATCTTTAAGATAACTTTGACAATACTCATTGGACTGGCTTTAAATTTGGTTTACTAGTGTGACTGAAGGAGTACAACACAAAAATAGCCTATATAATTCATAGATGCTGCTTGATCTTGTTTTATTTGCACTCTTATAAAAGACGTGGTGATATTGCTCATAGAAGAAAAACCTAATCTTTAAGATAACTTTCAAAATACTAATGTGAGTAGCTTCAAATTTGGTTTACTAGTGTGACTGAAGGTGTACAACGCAAAAATAGTCTATATAATTCATAGCTGCTGCTTGATCTTGTTTTATTTGCAGTCTTACAATACACGTGATAATATATGGCTGACAGAAGGAAAACCTAATCTTTAAGATAACTTTCACAATACTCATTGGGCTGGCTTCAAATTTGGTTTACTTGTGTGACTGAAGGAGTACAACACAAAAATAGTCTATATAATTCATAGCTGCGGCTTGATCTTGTTTTATTTGCACTCTTACAATACACGTGATAATATATAGCTGACATAAGGAAAACCTAATCTTTAGGATAACTTTCACAATACTCATTGGGCTGGCTTCAAATTTGGTTTACTAGTATGACTGAAGGAGTACAACACAAAAATAGCCTATATAATTCATAGATGCTGGTTTATCTTTTTTTTTTGCACTCTTATAAAACACATGGTGATACTGCTCAAAGAAGGAAAACCTAATCTTAAAGATAACTTTCAAAATACTCATGTGAGTAGCTTCAAATTTGGTTTACTAGTGTGACTGAAGGAGTACAAAACAAAAATAGCTTATATAATTCATAGATGCTGCTTGATCTTATTTTATTTGCTCTCTTACAAAACACTTGGTGATATTGCTCAAAGAAGGAAAACCTAATCTTTTAGATAACTTTCACAATACTCATTGGGCTGGCTTTAAATTTGGTTTACTAGTGTGACTGAAGGAGTACAACATCAAAATAGCATATATAATTCATAGATGCTGCTTGATCTTGTTTTATTTGCACTCTTACAAAACACGTGGTGATTTTGCTCAAAGAAGAAAAACCTAATCTTAAAGATAACTTTGAAAATACTCATGTGAGTAGCTTCAAATTTGGTTTACTAGTGTGACTGAAGAAGCACAACACAAAAATAGTCTATATAATTCATAGCTGCTGCTTCATCTCATTTTATTTGCACTCTTACAATACACGTGATAATATATAGCTGACAGAAGGAAAACCTAATCTTTAAGATAACTTTCACAATACTCATTGGGCTGGCTTCAAATTTGGTTTACTAGTGTGACTGAAGGAGTACAACACAAAAATAGCCTATATAATTCATAGATGCTGCTTGATCTTGTTTTATTTGCACTCTTATATAACACATGGTGATACTGCTCAAAGAAGGAAAACCTAATCTTACAGATAACCTTCAAAATACTCATGTGAGTAGCTTCAAATTTGGTTTACTAGTGTGACTGAAGGAGTACAACACAAAAATAGTCTATATAATTCATAGCTAAAGACCTAATTTTGTACGAGTGACACAGGCATTACACAGAAAACACCAAACAAAGCTTCCCGCGCAGGTCCTGGTACCGACTCCCTCCCTCGATCCTCCGTTCTGGAAAGACAGAACAGGGAACATCACCATCTGCACCACAGTTCCTCACCTCGCAACAAAGGATGAGCATAACAACGTGAGCAAGAGAGCCCTGACACTAGCCATGCTAGAAGAAAGGTACCCCCAGGAATCATGGATAAGGGCCTACACAGATGGGTCAGCCACAGATGCTACCCAAAGAGGAGGGGCTGGTGTCTACATCCAGTTCCCAAATGGACAGCGGCAGGCAGCAGCAATACCAACTGGCCTCCACTGTACAAACTATAGAGCAGAAATAGAAGCCCTGGTCCATGCAGCAAATACCATCAGCAGCAAAGCAGACCACGACAGTCAGGTTGTCTTTCAGACCGATGCTCTGTCTGTGCTGCAGGAAATCAACAACAACAAACTGCCAGACCTGGAGGATGCACTGCTAAACACCAAGTGCCTCAGAACAGCCCTACAATGGATCCCATCACACTGCGGAATAGATGGGAATGAGGAGGCTGACAGGATGGCTAAGTTGGGTGCAGAGGACGAGCAAGAAGACAATGCAGTCCACATGTCAGAGATGAAAACCATCATCAAATCCATGTACAGGCCACAACAACCACGAGACAGTTACCATCAGCTGTCCAGACCGGACCAGGTCGTTATTTTCCGCCTCAGGACCGGGCACAACAGACTGCTTCAACATCTACACAAGAAGCTACACCTCGTACCGTCCCCGAGATGCCCATGTGGAGAAGCAGACCAGACTGCAGAACATATCCTACAGGACTGTGGGAACCTCCGTCCCCTAAGGGAAGAGATTTGGCCACAGCCGGAGACTCTGCTTAAGAAACTGTACGGGCCAGCGGAGACTCTACGAAAAACCAACAGTTTCATCTCAAGAGCTGGCCTCCAGGTGTAACCAGGCGAACGACAAAAAAAAAAAATTCATAGCTGCTGCTTGATCTTGTTTTATTTGCACTCTTACAATACACGTGATAATATATAGCTGACAGAAGGAAAACCTAATCTTTAAGATAACTTTCACAAAACTCATTGGACTGGCTTCAAATTTGGATTACTAGTGTGACTGAAGGAGTACGACAGAAAAATAGCCTATATAATTCATAAATGCTGCTTGATCTTGTTTTATTTGCACTCTTACAAAACACGTGGTGATATTGCTCAAAGAAGGAAAACCTAATCTTTAAGATCACTTTCACAATACTCATGTGAGTAGATTCAAATTTGGTTTACTAGTGTGACTGAAGGAGTACAACACAAAAATAGTCTATATAATTCATAGCTGCTGCATGATCTTGTTTTATTTGCACTATTACAATACACGTGATAATATATAGCTGACAGAAGTAAAAACCTAATCTTTAAGATAACTTTCACAATACTCATTGAACTGGCTTCAAAGTTGGTTTACTAGTGTGACTAAAGGAGTACAACACAAAAATAGCCAATATAATTCATAGATGCTGCTTGATCTTGTTTTATTTGCACTCTTACAAAACACGTGGTTATATTGCTCAAAGAAGGAAAACCTAATCTTTAAGAAAACTTTCAAAATACTCATTGGACTGGCTTCAAATATGGTTTACTAGTGTGACTGAAGGAATACAACACTAAAATAGCCTATATAATTCATAGATGCTGCTTCATCTCATTTTATTTGCACTCTTACAATACACGTGATAATATATAGCTGACATGAGGAAAACCTAATCTTTAAGATAACTTTCACAATACTCATTGGGCTGGCTTCAAATTTGGTTTACTAGTGTGACTGAAGGAGTACAATACAAAAATAGCCTATATAACTCATAGATGCTGCTTGATCTTGTTTTATTTGCACTTTTACAAAACACGTGTTGATATTGCTCAAAGAAGGAAAACCTAATCTTTAAGATAACTTTCAAAATACTCATGTGAGTAGCTTCAAATTTAGTTTACTAGTGTGACTGAAGGAGTACAACACAAAAATAGTCTACATAATTCATAGCTGCTGCTTGATCTTGTTTTATTTGCACTCTTACAATACACGTCATAATATAAAGCTGACAGAAGTAAAACCTAATCTTTAAGATAACATTCACAATACTCATTGGACCGCTTCAAATTTGGTTTACTAGTGTGACTGAAGGAGTTCAACACAAAAATAGCCTATATAATTCATAGATGCTGCTTGATCTTGTTTTATTTGCACTCTTACAAAACACGTGGTGATATTGTTCAAAGAAGGAAAACCTAATCTTTAAGATAACTTTCAAAATACTCATGTGAGTAGCTTCAAATTTGGCTTACTAGTGTGACTGAAGGAGTACAACACAAAAATAGTCTATATAATTCATAGCTGCTGCTTGATCTCATTTTATTTGCACTCTTACAATACACGTGATAATATATATCTAAAAGAAGGAAAACCTTAACTTTAAGATAACTTTCACAATACTCATTGGGCCTGGTTCAAATTTGGTTAACTAGTGTGACTGAAGGAGTACAACACAAAAATAGCCTATATAATTCATAGACGCTGCTTGATCTCTTTTTATTTGCACTCTTAAAAAACACGTGGTGATATTGCTCAAAGAAGGAAAACCTAATCTTTAAGATAACTTTCAAAATACTCATGTGAGTAGCTTCAAATTGGGTTTACTAGTGTGACTGAAGGAGTACAACACAAAAATAGTCTATATAATTCATAGCTGCTGCTTGATCTCATTTTATTTGCACTCTTACAATACACGTGATAATATATATCTAAAAGAAGGAAAACCTTAACTTTAAGATAACTTTCACAATACTCATTGGGCCTGGTTCAAATTTGGTTTACTAGTGTGAATGAAGGAGTACAACACAAAAATAGCCTACATAATTCATAGACGCTGCTTGATCTCTTTTTATTTGCACTCTTAAAAAACACGTGGTGATACTGCTCAAAGAAGGAAAACCTAATCTTTAAGATAACTTTAAAAATACTCATGTGACTAGTTTCAAATTTGGTTTACTAGTGTGACTGAAGAAGCACAACACAAAAATAGTCTATATAATTCATAGCTGCTGCTTCATCTCATTTTATTTGCACTCTTACAATACACGTGATAATATATAGCTGACAGAAGGAAAACCTAATCTTTAAGATAACTTTCACAATACTCATTGGGCTGGCTTCAAATTTGGTTTACTAGTGTGACTGAAGGAGTACAACAGAAAAATAGCCTATATAATTCATAGATGCTGCTTGATCTTGTTTTATTTGCACTCTTACAAAACACATGGTGATACTGCTCAAAGAAGGAAAACCTAATCTTACAGATAACCTTCAAAATACTCATGTGAGTAGCTTCAAATTTGGTTTACTAGTGTGACTGAAGGAAAACAGCACAAAAATAGTCTATATAATTCATAGCTAAAGACCTAATTTTGTACGAGTGACACAGGCATTACACAGAAAACACCAAACAAAGCTTCCCGCGCAGGTCCTGGTACCGACTCCCTCCCTCGATCCTCCGTTCTGGAAAGACAGAACAGGGAACATCACCATCTGCACCACAGTTCCTCACCTCGCAACAAAGGATGAGCATAACAACGTGAGCAAGAGAGCCCTGACACTAGCCATGCTAGAAGAAAGGTACCCCCAGGAATCATGGATAAGGGCCTACACAGATGGGTCAGCCACAGATGCTACCCAAAGAGGAGGGGCTGGTGTCTACATCCAGTTCCCAAATGGACAGCGGCAGGCAGCAGCAATACCAACTGGCCTCCACTGTACAAACTATAGAGCAGAAATAGAAGCCCTGGTCCATGCAGCAAATACCATCAGCAGCAAAGCAGACCACGACAGTCAGGTTGTCTTCCTGACCGATGCTCTGTCTGTGCTGCAGGCAATCAACAACAACAAACTGCCAGACCTGGAGGATGCACTGCTAAACACCAAGTGCCTCAGAACAGCCCTACAATGGATCCCATCACACTGCGGAATAGATGGGAATGAGGAGGCTGACAGGATGGCTAAGTTGGGTGCAGAGGACGAGCAAGAAGACAATGCAGTCCACATGTCAGAGATGAAAACCATCATCAAATCCATGTACAGGCCACAACAACCACGAGACAGTTACCATCAGCTGTCCAGACCGGACCAGGTCGTTATTTTCCGCCTCAGGACCGGGCACAACAGACTGCTTCAACATCTACACAAGAAGCTACACCTCGTACCGTCCCCGAGATGCCCATGTGGAGAAGCAGACCAGACTGCAGAACATATCCTACAGGACTGTGGGAACCTCCGTCCCCTAAGGGAAGAGATTTGGCCACAGCCGGAGACTCTGCTTAAGAAACTGTACGGGCCAGCGGAGACTCTACGAAAAACCAACAGTTTCATCTCAAGAGCTGGCCTCCAGGTGTAACCAGGCGAACGACAAAAAAAAAAATTCATAGCTGCTGCTTGATCTTGTTTTATTTGCACTCTTACAATACACGTGATAATATATAGCTGACAGAAGGAAAACCTAATCTTTAAGATAACTTTCACAAAACTCATTGGACTGGCTTCAAATTTGGATTACTAGTGTGACTGAAGGAGTACAACAGAAAAATAGCCTATATAATTCATAAATGCTGCTTGATCTTGTTTTATTTGCACTCTTACAAAACACGTGGTGATATTGCTCAAAGAAGGAAAACCTAATCTTTAAGATCACTTTCACAATACTCATGTGAGTAGATTCAAATTTGGTTTACTAGTGTGACTGAAGGAGTACAACACAAAAATAGTCTATATAATTCATAGCTGCTGCATGATCTTGTTTTATTTGCACTATTACAATACACGTGATAATATATAGCTGACAGAAGTAAAAACCTAATCTTTAAGATAACTTTCACAATACTCATTGAACTGGCTTCAAAGATGGTTTACTAGTGTGACTAAAGGAGTACAACATAAAAATAGCCAATATAATTCATAGATGCTGCTTGATCTTGTTTTATTTGCACTCTTACAAAACACGTGGTTATATTGCTCAAAGAAGGAAAACCTAATCTTTAAGAAAACTTTCAAAATACTCATTGGACTGGCTTCAAATTTGGTTTACTAGTGTGACTGAAGGAATACAACACTAAAATAGCCTATATAATTCATAGTTGCTGCTTCATCTCATTTTATTTGCACTCTTACAATACACGTGATAATATATAGCTGACATGAGGAAAACCTAATCTTTAAGATAACTTTCACAATACTCATTGGGCTGGCTTCAAATTTGGTTTACTAGTGTGACTGAAGGAGTACAATACAAAAATAGCCTATATAACTCATAGATGCTGCTTGATCTTGTTTTATTTGCACTTTTACAAAACACGTGTTGATATTGCTCAAAGAAGGAAAACCTAATCTTTAAGATAACTTTCAAAATACTCATGTGAGTAGCTTCAAATTTAGTTTACTAGTGTGACTGAAGGAGTACAACACAAAAATAGTCTACATAATTCATAGCTGCTGCTTGATCTTGTTTTATTTGCACTCTTACAATACACGTCATAATATAAAGCTGACAGAAGTAAAACCTAATCTTTAAGATAACATTCACAATACTCATTGGACCGCTTCAAATTTGGTTTACTAGTGTGACTGAAGGAGTTCAACACAAAAATAGCCTATATAATTCATAGATGCTGCTTGATCTTGTTTTATTTGCACTCTTACAAAACACGTGGTGATATTGTTCAAAGAAGGAAAACCTAATCTTTAAGATAACTTTCAAAATACTCATGTGAGTAGCTTCAAATTTGGCTTACTAGGGTGACTGAAGGAGTACAACACAAAAATAGTCTATATAATTCATAGCTGCTGCTTGATCTCATTTTATTTGCACTCTTACAATACACGTGATAATATATATCTAAAAGAAGGAAAACCTTAACTTTAAGATAACTTTCACAATACTCATTTGGCCTGGTTCAAATTTGGTTTACTAGTGTGACTGAAGGAGTACAACACAAAGATAGCCTATATAATTCATAGACGCTGCTTGATCTCTTTTTATTTGCACTCTTAAAAACACGTGGTGATATTGCTCAAAGAAGGAAAACCTAATCTTTAAGATAACTTTTAAAATACTCATGTGAGTAGCTTCAAATTTGGTTTACTAGTGTGACTGAAGGAGTACAACACAAAAATAGTCTATATAATTCATAGCTGCTGCTTGATCTCATTTTATTTGCACTCTTACAATACACGTGGTAATATATATCTAAAAGAAGGAAAACCTTAACTTTAAG
The DNA here is from genome assembly GCA_004794655.1 of Marisa cornuarietis. Classification (NCBI taxonomy): domain Eukaryota; kingdom Metazoa; phylum Mollusca; class Gastropoda; order Architaenioglossa; family Ampullariidae; genus Marisa; species Marisa cornuarietis. The sequence goes on along the minus strand of SMMW01000587.1, from coordinate 173,419 downwards.
ATAACTTTCACAATACTCATTGGGCCTGGTTCAAATTTGGTTTACTAGTGTGACTGAAGGAGTACAACACAAAAATAGCCTATATAACTCATAGACGCTGCTTGATCTCTTTTTATTTGCACTCTTAAAAAACACGTGGTGATATTGCTCAAAGAAGGAAAACCTAATCTTTAAGATAACTTTCAAAATACTCATGTGAGTAGCTTCAAATTGGGTTTACTAGTGTGACTGAAGGAGTACAACACAAAAATAGTCTATATAATTCATAGCTGCTGCTTGATCTCATTTTATTTGCACTCTTACAATACACGTGATAATATATATCTAAAAGAAGGAAAACCTAATCTTTAAGATAACTTTCAAAATACTCATGTGACTAGTTTCAAATTTGGTTTACTACTGTGACTAAAGGAGTACAACACAAAAATAGTCTATATAATTCATAGCTGCTGCTTGATCTTGTTTTATTTGCACTCTTACAATACACGTGATAATATATAGCTGACAGAAGGAAAACCTAATCTTTAAGATAACTTTCACAATAACCATTGGGCTGGCTTCAAATTTGGTTTACTAGTGTGACTGAAGGAGTACAATACTAAAATAGCCTATATAACTCATAGATGCTGCTTGATCTTGTTTTATTTGCACCCTTATAAAACACGTGGTGATATTGCTAAAAGAAGGAAAACCTAATCTTTAAGATAACTTTCAAAATACTCATGTGAGTAGCTTCAAATTTAGTTTACTAGTGTGATTGAAGGAGTACAACACAAAAATAGTCTATATAATTCATAGCTGCTGCTTGATCTTGTTTTATTTGCACTCTTACAATACACGTCATAATATAAAGCTGACTGAAGGAAAACCTAATCTTTAAGATAACATTCCCAATACTCATTGGACCGCTTCAAATTTGGTTTACTAGTGTGACTGAAGGAGTTCAACACAAAAATAGCCTATATAATTCATAGATGCTGCTTGATCTTGTTTTATTTGCACTCTTACAAAACACGTGGTGATATTGTTCAAAGAAGGAAAACCTAATCTTTAAGATAACTTTCAAAATACTCATGTGAGTAGCTTCAAATTTGGTTTACTAGTGTGACTGAAGGAGTACAACACAAAAATAGTCTATATAATTCATAGCTGCTGCTTGATCTCATTTTATTTGCACTCTTACAATACACGTGATAATATATATCTAAAAGAAGGAAAACCTTAACTTTAAGATAACTTTCACAATACTCATTGGGCCTGGTTCAAATTTGGTTTACTAGTGTGACTGAAGGAGTACAACACAAAAATAGCCTATATAATTCATAGACGCTGCTTGATCTCTTTTTATTTGCACTCTTAAAAAACACGTGGTGATACTGCTCAAAGAAGGAAAACCTAATCTTTAAGATAACTTTCAAAATACTCATGTGAGTAGCTTCAAATTTGGTTTACTACTGTGACTAAAGGAGTACAACACAAAAACAGTCTATATAATTGATAGCTGCTGCTTGATCTTGTTTTATTTGCACTCTTACAATACACGTGATAATATATAGCTGACAGAAGGAAAACCTAATCTTTAAGATAACTTTCACAATAATCATTGGGCTGGCTTCAAATTTGGTTTACTAGTGTGACTGAAGGAGTACAACACAAAAATGGCCTATATAATTCATAGATGCTGCTTGATTTTGTTTTAATTGCACTCTTACAAAACACGTGGTGTTATTGCTCAAAGAAGGAAAACATAATCTTTAAGATAACTTTAACAATACTCATGTGAGTAGCTTCAAATTTGGTTTACTAGTGTGACTGAAGAAGTACAACACAAAAATAGTCTATATAATTCATAGCTGCTGCTTGATCTTGTTTTATTTGCACTCTTACAATACACGAGTAATATATAGCTGAAAGAAGGAAAACCTAATCTTTAAGATAACTTTCAATCTACTCATGTGAGTAGCTTCAAATTTGGTTTACTAGTGTGACTGAAGAAGTACAACACAAAAATAGTCTATATAATTCATAGCTGCTGCTTGATCTTGATTTATTTGCACTCTTACAATACACGTGATAATATATAGCTGACAGAAGGAAAACCTAATCTTTCAGATAACTTTCACAATACTCATTGAACTGGCTTTAAATTTGGTTTACTAGTGTGACTGAAGGAGTACAACACAAAAATAGCCTATATAATTCATAGATGCTGCTTGATCTTGTTTTATTTGCACCCTTACAAAACCCTTGGTGATATTGCTCAAAGAAAGAAAACATAATCTTTAAGATCACTTTCACAATACTCATTGGGCTGGCTTCAAATTTGGTTAACTAGTGTGACTGAAGGAGTACAACACAAAAATAGTCTATATAATTCATAGCTGCTGCTTGATCTGTTTTTATTTGCACTCTTACAATACACGTGATAATATATAGCTGACAGAATGAAAACCTAATCTTTAAGATAACTTTCACAATACTCATTGGAGCTGGCTTCAAATTTGGTTTACTAGTGTGACTGAAGGAGTACAACACAAAAATAGCCTATATAATTCATAGATGCTGCTTGATCTTTGTGAAGGACCGCTAAATGTGTAGACAGGTTACACCACACACATGGACTACACGGCACGCTTCACGTGTTCTTTCAATCAACACAAAACACTAAGATCTGCACATGGGTTTCTCGAGCTGTGTACTTAAGGTGGGGTTTCTAACTAATTTGTAAAGTGATCAAGATACATCAGTAATCCTTCAATAAATCCCTAAACATAAATCAATATATCAATAAGAGAACATGAATCACGATACATCTCACCATCTAGCTATCATTACAATCAAAACCAACTCTTACAACTACTGAACTGATTCTCTAAAGTTCCAAGTCATTAGGTATCCGACCGAAAAAGACGTATAAACCAATCGTCCCGCCACGAGAGTCTTTTGTCATTCATTCCGTCTCTAGCACATATATATATATAGAATTATCTCCCTTGCCCCGGTTGGCGCGCAGAATCCTTCAACGGAGGGTCGTATTCCCTGGGGTCAGGCACACAGCAAATTTGAAGTGATCCTTCCAGGTCGTAGGGCACTCAGCTCATGACGACAATGAATTCTAGATCGTAGGGCACACAGCTCACTGACGATTTTACATTCCTGATCGTAGGGCACACAGCTCACTGACGATATTATATACTTCTGGTCGCAGGGCACTCGGCTCACTGACGACAATCTTCATCCAGCCTTCTCGACCCCCTACCTAATTCCTGAAAATACTTATGTTTTCATGAGTACTCACACCACTACATTGTCACATTATATTCTACCTTCATAGCAATCGTACTGATTTCTTAAAACCATCAAATCTCATAAACGCACATCATTCTCTCCAGGCCAAGCATTAAAGGAAAAAGCTATCACAAAGATTAATCAACAAAACAAAACATCCCATACCTTGGCTATGCAAGGAATTAGTTCTGCTCCCCTCTCGCTTTCACACAGTACAATCTCCTATGTCCTTACACTAGGACGTTAGGTCGGGGACTAAAAATCCAATCAACTCAGTTGCCTTACAGGAATTTGGTGACTACTTTACTCAGTCGCACTATGAACCATACTCATATTCATCAAATCTCATTCAAGGGGGACTAGTATTGCTTCTTAATACCTAAAGGGGACTAACTCTCATTCTCACATTCATATTCTCGCGTAAAGGAGAAACTAGCCCTGCCTTACAACCTAGCAGGGAACTAACTCTAGTTTCTCCCTTACTATCACGGGTCGATCCGTGACAATCTTGTTTTATTTGCACTCTTACAAAACACGTAGTGATTTTGCTCAAAGAAGAAAAACCTAATCTTTAAGATAACTTTCAAAATACTCATGTGAGTAATTTCAAATTTGGTTTACTAGTGTGACAGAAGGAGTACAACACAAAAATAGTGTATATAATTCATAGCTGCTGCTTGATCTTGTTTTATTTGCACTCTTACAATACGCGTGATAATATATAGCTGACAGAAGGAAAACCTAATCTTTAAGATAACTTTCACAATACTCATTGGGCTGGCTTCAAATTTGGTTTACAAGTGTGACTGAAGGAGTTCAACAAAAAAATAGCCTATATAATTCATAGATGCTGCTTGATCTTGTTTTATTTGCACTCTTATAAAACACGTGGTGATATTCCTCAAAGAAGGAAAACCTAATCTTTAAGATAACTTTCACAATACTCATGTGAGTAGCTTCAAATTTGGTTTACTAGTGTGACTGAAGGAGTACAACACAAAAATAGTCTATATAATTCATAGCTGCTGCTTGATCTTGTTTTATTTGCACTCTTACAATACACGTGATAATATATAGCTGACAGAAGGAAAACCTAATCTTTAAGATAACTTTCACAATACTCATTGGGCTGGCTTCAAATTTGGTTTACAAGTGTGACTGAAGGAGTTCAACAAAAAAATAGCCTATATAATTCATAGATGCTGCTTGATCTTGTTTTATTTGCACTCTTACAAAACACGTGGTGATATTGCTCAAAGAAGGAAAACCTAATCTTTAAGATAACTTTCACAATACTCATGTGAGTAGCTTCAAATTTGGTTTACTAGTGTGACTGAAGGAGTACAACACAAAAATAGCCTATATAATTCATAGATGCTGCTTGATCTTGTTTTATTTGCACTCTTACAAAACACGTGGTGATATTGCTCAAAGAAAGAAAACCTAATCTTTAAGATAACTTTCACAATACTCATTGGGCTGGCTTCAAATTTGGTTTACTAGTGTGACTGAAGGAGTACAACACAAAAATAGTCTATATAATTCATAGCTGCTGCTTGATCTTGTTTTTTTTGCACTCTTACAATACACGTGATAATATATAGCTGACAGAAGGAAAACCTAATCTTTCGGATAACTTTCACAATACTCATTGGGCTGGCTTCAAATTTGGTTTACTAGTGTGACTGAAGAAGTACAACACAAAAATAGCCTTTATAATTCATAGATGCTGCTTGATCTTGTTTTATTTGCACTCTTACAATACACGTGATAATATATAGCTGACAGAATGAAAACCTAATCTTTCAGATAACTTTCACAATACTCATTGGGCTGGCTTCAAATTTGGTTTACTAGTGTGACTGAAGGAGTAAAACACAAAAAAGCCTATATAATTCATAGATGCTGCTTGATCTTGTTTTATTTGCACTCTTACAAAACACGTGGTGATATTGCTCAAAGAAGGAAAACCTAATCTTTAAGATAACTTTCAAAAAACTCATGTGAGTAGCTTTAAATTTGGTTTACTAGTGTGACTGAAGGAGTACAACACAAAAATAGTCTATATAATTCATAGCTGCTGCTTGATCTTGTTTTATTTGCACTCTTACAATACACGTGATAATATATAGCTGACAGAAGGAAAACCTAATCTTTAAGATAACTTTCACAATACTCATTGGGCTGGCTTCAAATTTGGTTTCCTTGTGTGACTGAAGGAGTTCAACACAAAAATAGCCTATATAATTCATGGATGCTGCTTGATCTTGTTTTATTTGCACTCTTACAAAACACGTGGTGATATTGCTCAAAGAAGGAAAACCTAATCTTTAAGATAACTTTCACAATACTCATTGGGCTGGCTTCAAATTTGGTTTATTAGTGTGACTGACGGAGTACAACAGAAAAATAGCCTATATAATTCATAGCTGCTGCTTGATCTTGTTTTATTTGCACTTTTACAATACACATGTTAATATAAAGCTGACAGAAGGAAAACCTAATCTTTAAGATAACTTTCACAATACTAATTGGGCTGGCTTCAAATTTGGTTTACTAGTGTGACTGAAGGAGTTCAACACAAAAATAGCCTATATAATTCATAGATGCTGCTTGATCTTGTTTTATTTGCTCTCTTATAAAACACGTGGTGATATTGCTTAAAGATGGAAAACCTAATCTTTAAAATAACTTTCAAAATACTCATGTGAGTAGCTTCAAATTTGGTTTACAAGTGTGACAGAAGGAGTACAACACAAAAATAGTCTATATAATTCATAGCTGCTGCTTGATCTCATTTTATTTGCACTCTTACAATACACGTGATAATATATATCTAAAAGAAGGAAAACCTTAACTTTAAGATAACTTTCACAATACTCATTGGGCCTGGTTCAAATTTGGTTTACTAGTGTGACTGAAGGAGTACAACACAAAAATAGCCTATATAATTCATAGACGCTGCTTGATCTCTTTTTATTTGCACTCTTAAAAATCACGTGGTGATACTGCTCAAAGAAGGAAATCCTAATCTTTAAGATAACTTTCAAAATACTCATGTGAGTAGCTTCAAATTTGGTTTACTACTGTGACTAAAGGAGTACAACACAAAAATAGTCTATATAATTGATAGCTGCTGCTTGATCTTGTTTTATTTGCACTCTTACAATACACGTGATAATATATAGCTGACAGAAGGAAAACCTAATCTTTAAGATAACTTTCACAATACTCATTGGGCTGGCTTCAAATTTGGTTTACTAGTGTGACTGAAGGAGTACAACACAAAAATAGCCTATATAATTCATAGATGCTGCTTGATCTTGTTTTATTTGCACTCTTACAAAACACGTGGTGATATTGCTTAAAGAAGGAAAACCTAATCTTTAAGATAACTTTCAAAATACTCATGTGAGTAGCTTCAAATTTGGTTTACTAGTGTCACTGAAGGAGCACAACACAAAAATAGTCTATATAATTCATAGCTGCCGCTTATTCTTGCTTTATTTGCACTCTTACAATACACGTGATAATATATAGCTGACAGAAGGAAAACCTAATCTTTAAGATAACTTTCACAATACTCATTGGGCTGGCTTCAAATTTGGTTTACTAGTGTGACTGAAGGAGTACAACACAAAAATAGCCTATATAATTCATAGATGCTGCTTGATCTTGTTTTATTTGCACTCTTACAAAACACGTGGTGATATTGCTCAAAGAAGGAAAACATAATCTTTAAGATAACTTTCACAATACTCATGTGAGTAGCTTCAAATTTGGTTTACTAGTGTGACTGAAGGAGTACAACACAAAAATAGTCTATATAATTCATAGCTGCTGCTTGATCTTGTTTTATTTGCACTCTTACAATACACGTGATAATATATAGCTGACAGAAGGAAAACCTAATCTTTAAGATAACTTTCACAATACTCATTGAACTGGCTTCAAATTTGGTTTACTAGTGTGACTGAAGGAGTACAACACAAAAATAGCCTATATAGTTCATAGATGCTGCTTGATCTTGTTTTATTTGCACCCTTACAAAACCCTTGGTGATATTGCTCAAAGAAAGAAAACAATCTTTAAGATCACTTTCACAATACTCATTGGGCTGGCTTCAAATTTGGTTTACTAGTGTGACTGAAGGAGTACAACACAAAAATAGTCTATATAATTCATAGCTGCTGCTTGATCTTGTTTTATTTGCACTCTTACAATACACGTGATAATATATAGCTGACAGAAGGAAAACCTAATGTTTTGGATAACTTTCACAATACTCATTGGGCTGGCTTCAAATTTGGTTTACTAGTGTGACTGAAGAAGTACAACACAAAAATAGCCTATATAATTCATAGATGCTGCTTGATCTTGTTTTATTTGCACTCTTACAATACACGTGATAATATATAGCTGACAGAATGAAAACCTAATCTTTAAGATAACTTTCACAATACTCATTGGGGCTGGCTTCAAATTTGGTTTACTAGTGTGACTGAAGGAGTACAACACAAAAATAGCCTATATAATTCATAGATGCTGCTTGATCTTTGTGAAGGACCGCTAAATGTGTAGACAGGTTACACCACACACATGGACTACACGGCACGCTTCATGTGTTCTTTCAATCAACACAAAACACTAAGATCTGCACATGGGTTTCTCGAGCTGTGTACTTAAGGTGGGGTTTCTAACTAATTTGTAAAGTGATCAAGATACATCAGTAATCCTTCAATAAATCCCTAAACATAAATCAATATATCAATAAGAGAACATGAATCACGATACATCTCACCATCTAGCTATCATTACAATCAAAACCAACTCTTACAACTACTGAACCGATTCTCTAAAGTTCCAAGTCATTAGGTATCCGACCGAAAAAGACGTATAAACCAATCGTCCCGCCACGAGAGTCTTTTGTCATTCATTCCGTCTCTAGCACATATATATATATAGAATTATCTCCCTTGCCCCGGTTGGCGCGCAGAATCCTTCAACGGAGGGTCGTATTCCCTGGGGTCAGGCACACAGCAAATTTGAAGTGATCCTTCCAGGTCGTAGGGCACTCAGCTCCTGACGACAATGAATTCTAGATCGTAGGGCACACAGCTCACTGACGATTTTACATTCCTGATCGTAGGGCACACAGCTCACTGACGATATTATATACTTCTGGTCGCAGGGCACTCGGCTCACTGACGACAATCTTCATCCAGCCTTCTCGACCCCCTACCTAATTCCTGAAAATACTTATGTTTTCATGAGTACTCACACCACTACATTGTCACATTATATTCTACCTTCATAGCAATCGTACTGATTTCTTAAAACCATCAAATCTCATAAACGCACATCATTCTCTCCAGGCCAAGCATTAAAGAAAAAAGCTATCACAAAGATTAATCAACAAAACAAAACATCCCATACCTTGGCTATGCAAGGAATTAGTTCTGCTCCCCTCTCGCTTTCACACAGTACAATCTCCTATGTCCTTACACTAGGACGTTAGGTCGGGGACTAAAAATCCAATCAACTCAGTTGCCTTACAGGAATTTGGTGACTACTTTACTCAGTCGCACTATGAACCATACTCATATTCATCAAATCTCATTCAAGGGGGACTAGTATTGCTTCTTAATACCTAAAGGGGACTAACTCTCATTCTCACATTCATATTCTCGCGTAAAGGAGAAACTAGCCCTGCCTTACAACCTAGCAGGGAACTAACTCTAGTTTCTCCCTTACTATCACGGGTCGATCCGTGACAATCTTGTTTTATTTGCACTCTTACAAAACACGTGGTGATTTTGCTCAAAGAAGGAAAACCTAATCTTTAAGATAACTTTCAAAATACTCATGTGAGTAGCTTCAAATTTGGTTTACTAGTGTGACAGAAGGAGTACAACACAAAAATAGTCTATATAATTCATAGCTGCTGCTTGATCTTGTTTTATTTGCACTCTTACAATACGCGTGATAATATATAGCTGAAAGAAGGAAAACCTAATCTTTAAGATAACTTTCACAATACTTATTGGGCTGGCTTCAAATTTGGTTTACAAGTGTGACTGAAGGAGTTCAACAAAAAAATAGCCTATATAATTCATAGATGCTGCTTGATCTTGTTTTATTTGCACTCTTATAAAACACGTGGTGATATTGCTCAAAGAAGGAAAACCTAATCTTTAAGATAACTTTCAAAATACTCATGTGAGTAGCTTCAAATTTGGTTTACTAGTGTCACTGAAGGAGCACAACACAAAAATAGTCTATATAATTCATAGCTGCTGCTTATTCTTGTTTTATTTGCACTCTTACAATACACGTGATAATATATAGCTGACAGAAGGAAAACCTAATCTTTAAGATAACTTTCACAATACTCATTGAACTGGCTTCAAATTTGGTTTACTAGTGTGACTGAAGGAGTACAACACAAAAATAGCCTATATAATTCATAGATGCTGCTTGATCTTGTTTTATTTGCACTCTTACAATACACGTGATAATATATAGCTCAAAGAAGGAAAACCTAATCTTTAAGATAACTTTCACAATACTCATGTGAGTAGCTTCAAATTTGGTTTACTAGTGTGACTGAAGGAGTACAACACAAAAATAGCCTATATAATTCATAGATGCTGCTTGATCTTGTTTTATTTGCACCCTTACAAAACCCTTGGTGATTTTGCTCAAAGAAAGAAAACATAATCTTTTAGATCACTTTCACAATACTCATTGGGCTGGCTTCAAATTTGGTTTACTAGTGTGACTGAAGGAGTACAACACAAAAATAGTCTATATAATTCATAGCTGCTGCTTGATCTTGTTTTATTTGCACTCTTACAATACACGTGATAATATATAGCTGACAGAAGGAAAACCTAATGTTTTGGATAACTTTCACAATACTCATTGGGCTGGCTTCAAATTTGGTTTACTAGTGTGACTGAAGAAGTACAACACAAAAATAGCCTATATAATTCATAGATGCTGCTTGATCTTGTTTTATTTGCACTCTTACAATACACGTGATAATATATAGCTGACAGAATGAAAACCTAATCTTTAAGATAACTTTCACAATACTCATTGGGGCTGGCTTCAAATTTGGTTTACTAGTGTGACTGAAGGAGTACAACACAAAAATAGCCTATATAATTCATAGATGCTGCTTGATCTTTGTGAAGGACCGCTAAATGTGTAGACAGGTTACACCACACACATGGACTACACGGCACGCTTCATGTGTTCTTTCAATCAACACAAAACACTAAGATCTGCACATGGGTTTCTCGAGCTGTGTACTTAAGGTGGGGTTTCTAACTAATTTGTAAAGTGATCAAGATACATCAGTAATCCTTCAATAAATCCCTAAACATAAATCAATATATCAATAAGAGAACATGAATCACGATACATCTCACCATCTAGCCATCATTACAATCAAAACCAACTCTTACAACTACTGAACCGATTCTCTAAAGTTCCAAGTCATTAGGTATCCGACCGAAAAAGACGTATAAACCAATCGTCCCGCCACGAGAGTCTTTTGTCATTCATTCCGTCTCTAGCACATATATATATATAGAATTATCTCCCTTGCCCCGGTTGGCGCGCAGAATCCTTCAACGGAGGGTCGTATTCCCTGGGGTCAGGCACACAGCAAATTTGAAGTGATCCTTCCAGGTCGTAGGGCACTCAGCTCCTGACGACAATGAATTCTAGATCGTAGGGCACACAGCTCACTGACGATTTTACATTCCTGATCGTAGGGCACACAGCTCACTGACGATATTATATACTTCTGGTCGCAGGGCACTCGGCTCACTGACGACAATCTTCATCCAGCCTTCTCGACCCCCTACCTAATTCCTGAAAATACTTATGTTTTCATGAGTACTCACACCACTACATTGTCACATTATATTCTACCTTCATAGCAATCGTACTGATTTCTTAAAACCATCAAATCTCATAAACGCACATCATTCTCTCCAGGCCAAGCATTAAAGGAAAAAGCTATCACAAAGATTAATCAACAAAACAAAACATCCCATACCTTGGCTATGCAAGGAATTAGTTCTGCTCCCCTCTCGCTTTCACACAGTACAATCTCCTATGTCCTTACACTAGGACGTTAGGTCGGGGACTAAAAATCCAATCAACTCAGTTGCCTTACAGGAATTTGGTGACTACTTTACTCAGTCGCACTATGAACCATACTCATATTCATCAAATCTCATTCAAGGGGGACTAGTATTGCTTCTTAATACCTAAAGGGGACTAACTCTCATTCTCACATTCATATTTTCGCGTAAAGGAGAAACTAGCCCTGCCTTACAACCTAGCAGGGAACTAACTCTAGTTTCTCCCTTACTATCACGGGTCGATCAGCTACAATCTTGTTTTATTTGCACTCTTACAAAACACGTGGTGATTTTGCTCAAAGAAGGAAAACCTAATCTTTAAGATAACTTTCAAAATACTCATGTGAGTAGCTTCAAATTTGGTTTACTAGTGTGACAGAAGGAGTACAACACAAAAATAGTCTATATAATTCATAGCTGCTGCTTGATCTTGTTTTATTTGCACTCTTACAATACACGTGATAATATATAGCTGAAAGAAGGAAAACCTAATCTTTAAGATAACTTTCACAATACTCATTGGGCTGGCTTCAAATTTGGTTTACAAGTGTGACTGAAGGAGTTCAACAAAAAAGTAGCCTATACAATTCATAGATGCTGCTTGATCTTGTTTTATTTGCACTCTTATAAAAAACGTGGTGATATTCCTCAAAGAAGGAAAACCTAATCTTTAAGATAACTTTCAAAATACTCATGTAAGTAGCTTCAAATTTGGTTTACTAGTGTCACTGAAGTAGCACAACACAAAAATAGTCTATATAATTCATAGCTGCTGCTTATTCTTGTTTTATTTGCACTCTTACAATACACGTGATAATATATAGCTGACAGAAGGAAAACCTAATCTTTAAGATAACTTTCACAATACTCATTGAACTGGCTTAAATTTTGTTTACTAGTGTGACTGAAGGAGTACAACACAAAAATAGCCAATATAATTCATAGATGCTTCTTGATCTTGTTTTATTTGCACTCTTACAAAACACGTGGTGATATTGCTCAAAGAAGGAAAACATAATCTTTAAGATAACTTTCACAATACTCATGTGAGTAGCTTCAAATTTGGTTTACTAGTGTGACTGAAGGAGTACAATACAAAAATAGTCTATATAATTCATAGCTGCTGCTTGATCTTGTTTTATTTGCACTCTTACAATACACGTGATAATATATAGCTGACAGAAGGAAAACCTAATCTTTAAGATAACTTTCACAATACTCATTGAACTGGCTTCAAATTTGGTTTACTAGTGTGACTGAAGGAGTACAACACAAAAATAGCCTATATAATTCATAGCTGCTGCTTGATCTTGTTTTATTTGCACTCTTACAAAACACGTGGTGATATTGCTCAAAGAAGGAAAACCTAATCTTTAAGATAACTTTCACAATACTCATGTGAGTAGCTTCAAATTTGGTTTACTAGTGTGACTGAAGGAGTACAACACAAAAATAGCCTATATTATTCATAGATGCTGCTTGATCTTGTTTTATTTTCACTCTTACAATACGCGTGATAATATATAGCTGACAGAAGGAAAACCTAATCTTTAAGATAACTTTCACAATACTCATTGGGCTGGCTTCAAATTTGGTTTACTAGTGTGACTGAAGGAGTACAACACAAAAATAGTCTATATAATTCATAGCTGCTGCTTGATCTTGTTTTATTTGCACTCTTACAATACACGTGATAATATATAGCTGACAGAAGGAAAACCTAATCTTTCAGATAACTTTCACAATACTCATTGGGCTGGCTTCAAATTTGGTTTACAAGTGTGACTGAAGGAGTTCAACAAAAAATAGCCTATATAATTCATAGATGCTGCTTGATCTTGTTTTATTTGCACTCTTATAAAACACGTGGTGATATTCCTCAAAGAAGGAAAACCTAATCTTTAAGATCATTTTCACAATACTCATGTGAGTAGCTTTAAATTTGGTTTACTAGTGTGACTGACGGAGTACAACACAAAAAATAGCCTATATAATTCATAGATGCTGCTTGATCTTGTTTTATTTGCACTCTTACAAAACCCGTGGTATTATTGCTCAAAGAAAGAAAACATAATCTTTAAGATCACTTTCACAATACTCATTGGGCTGGCTTCAAATTTGGTTTACTAGTGTGACTGAAGGAGTACAACACAAAAATAGTCTATATAATTCATAGCTGCTGCTTGATCTTGTTTTTTTTGCACTCTTACAATACAAGTGATAATATATAGCTGACAGAAGGAAAACCTAATCTTTCGGATAACTTTCACAATACTCATTGGGCTGGCTTCAAATTTGGTTTACTAGTGTGACTGAAGGAGTACAACACAAAAATAGCCTATATAATTCATAGATGCTGCTTGATCTTGTTTTATTTGCACTCTTACAATACACGTGATAATATATAGCTGACAGAAGGAAAACCTAATCTTTAAGATAACTTTCACAATACTCATTGGGCTGGCTTCAAATTTGGTTTACTAGTGTGACTGAAGGAGTACAACACAAAAAAGCCTATATAATTCATAGATGCTGCTTGATCTTGTTTTATTTGCACTCTTACAAAACACGTGGTGATATTGCTCAAAGAAGGAAAACCTAATCTTTAAGATAACTTTCAAAATACTCATGTGAGTAGCTTCAAATTTGGTTTACTAGTGTGACTGAAGGAGTACAACACAAAAATAGTCTATATAATTCATAGCTGCTGCTTGATCTGATTTTTTTGCACTCTTCCAATACACGTGATAATATATAGCTGACAGAAGGAAAATCTAATCTTTAAGATAACTTTCACAATACTCATTGGGCTGGCTTCAAATTTGGTTTACTAGTGTGACTGACGGAGTACAACAGAAAAATAGCCTATTTAATTCATAGCTGCTGCTTGATCTTGTTTTATTTGCACTCTTACAATACACATGTTAATATATAGCTGACAGAAGGAAAACCTAATCTTTAAGATATCTTTCACAATACTCATTGGGCTGGCTTCAAATTTGGTTTACTAGTGTGACTGAAGGAGTACAACACAAAAATAGTCTATATAATTCATAGCTGCTGCTTGATCTTGTTTTTTTTGCACTCTTACAATACACGTGATAATATATAGCTGACAGAAGGAAAACCTAATCTTTCGGATAACTTTCACAATACTCATTGGGCTGGCTTCAAATTTGGTTTACTAGTGTGACTGAAGAAGTACAACACAAAAATAGCCTTTATAATTCATAGATGCTGCTTGATCTTGTTTTATTTGCACTCTTACAATACACGTGATAATATATAGCTGACAGAATGAAAACCTAATCTTTCAGATAACTTTCACAATACTCATTGGGCTGGCTTCAAATTTGGTTTACTAGTGTGACTGAAGGAGTAAAACACAAAAAAGCCTATATAATTCATAGATGCTGCTTGATCTTGTTTTATTTGCACTCTTACAAAACACGTGGTGATTTTGCTCAAAGAAGGAAAACCTTATCTTTGAGATAACTTTCAAAAAAATCATGTGAGTAGCTTTAAATTTGGTTTACTAGTGTGACTGAAGGAGTACAACACAAAAATAGTCTATATAATTCATAGCTGCTGCTTGATCTCATTTTTTTGCACTCTTCCAATACACGTGATAATATATAGCTGACAGAAGGAAAATCTAATCTTTAAGATAACTTTCACAATACTCATTGGGCTGGCTTCAAATTTGGTTTACTAGTGTGACTGACGGAGTACAACAGAAAAATAGCCTATTTAATTCATAGCTGCTGCTTGATCTTGTTTTATTTGCACTCTTACAATACACATGTTAATATATAGCTGACAGAAGGAAAACCTAATCTTTAAGATATCTTTCACAATACTCATTGGGCTGGCTTCAAATTTGGTTTACTAGTGTGACTGAAGGAGTTCAACACAAAAATAGCCTATATAATTCATAGATGCTGCTTGATCTTGTTTTATTTGCTCTCTTACAAAACACGTGGTGATATTGCTCAAAGAAGGAAAACCTAATCTTTAAGATAACTTTCAAAATACTCATGTTAGTAGCTTCAAATTTGGTTTGCTAGTTTCACTGAAGGAGTACAACACAAAAATAGTCTATATAATTCATAGCTGCTGCTTGATCTTGTTTCATTTGCACTCTTACAATACACGTGATAATCTATAGATGACAGAAGAAAAACCTAATCTTTAGGATAACTTTCACAATACTTATTGGGCTGGCTTAAAACTTGGTTTACTAGTGTGACTGAAGGAGTTCAACACAAAAATAGCCTATATAATTCATAGATGCTGCTTGATCTTTTTTTATTTGCACTCTTACAATACACGTGATAATATATAGCTGATATAAGGAAAACCTAATGTTTAAGATAACTTTCACAATACTCATTGGGCTGGCTTCAAATTTTGTTTACTAGTGTGACTGAAGAAATACAACACAAAAATAGCCTATATAACTCATAGATGCTGCTTGATCTTGTTTTATTTGCACTTTTACAAAACACGTGGTGATATTGCTCAAAGAAGGAGAACCTAATCTTTAAGATAACTTTTAAAATACTCATGTGAGTAGCTTCAAATTTAGTTTACTAGTGTGACTGAAGGAGTACAACGCAAAAATAGCCTATATAATTCATAGATGCTGCCTGATCTTGTTTTATTTGCACTCTTACAAAACACGTGGTGATTTTGCTCAAAGAAGGAAAACCTAATCTTTTAGATAACTTTCAAAATACTCATGTGAGTAGCTGCAAATTTGGTTTACTAGTGTGACTGAAGAAGTACAACACAAAAATAGTCTATATAATTCATAGCTGCTGCTTGATCTTGTTTTATTTGCACTCTTTCAATACACGTGATAATATTTCGCTGACAGAAGAAAAACCTAATCTTTAAGATAACTTTCACAGTAGTAATTGGGCTGGCTTCAAATTTGGTTTACTAGTTTTACTAGGTTTACTAGTATTCCAAATTTGAAGCAAATCCAATGAGTATTGTGAAAGTTATCTTAAGTATTTGGTTTTCCTTCTGTCATGTATATATTATCACGTGTATTGTAAGAGTGCAAACAAAACAAGATCAAGCAGCATCTATGAATTATATAGGCTAATTTTGTGTTGTACTCCTTTAGTCTTACAAGTAAACCAAATTTCAAGTAAATCCACTGAGTATTGTAAAAGTCATTGTGAAGATTAGGTTTTCCTTCTTTGAGCAATATCACCACGTAATTTGTTAGAGTGCAAAAAAAAAAACAAGATCAAGCAGCATCTATAAATTATGTAGGCTATTTTTGTGTTGTACTTCTTCAGTCACACTAGTAAACCAAATTTGAAGCCAATCCAATAGGTATTGTAAAATTTTTGTAAAGATTAGGTTTTCCTTCTGTTAGGTATATATTATCATGTGTATTGTAAGAGTGCAAATAAAACAAGATCAAGCAGCATCTATGAATTATATAGGCTTAGTTTGTGTTGTACTCCTTCAGTCACACTAGTAAACCGAATTTGAAGCAAATCGAAGGAGTATTGTAAAACTTATTGTAAAGGTTAGTTTTTCCTTCTTTGAGCAATATTAACACGTGTTTTGTAAGAGTGCAAATACAACAAGATCAAGCAGCATCTATAAATTATATAGGCTATGTTTGTGTTGTACTCCTTCAGTCACACTAGTAAAGAGAATTAGAAGCAAATCCAATGAGTATTGTGAAAGTTATTGTAAAGATGAGGTTTCCCCTCT
This sequence comes from Marisa cornuarietis, assembly GCA_004794655.1. Taxonomy (NCBI): domain Eukaryota; kingdom Metazoa; phylum Mollusca; class Gastropoda; order Architaenioglossa; family Ampullariidae; genus Marisa; species Marisa cornuarietis. The sequence goes on along the minus strand of SMMW01000587.1, from coordinate 156,233 downwards.
TTGAGCAATATCACCACGTGTTTTGTAAGAGTGCAAATAAAACAAGATCAAGCAGCATTTATGAATTATATAGGCTATGTTTGTGTTGTACTCTTTCAGTCACACTTGTATTCCAAATTTGAAGCAAATCCAACGAGTATTGTGAAAGATATTGTAAAGATTAGATTTTCTTTGAGCAATATCACCACGTGTTTTGTAAGAGTGCAAATAAACTAGATCAAGCAGCATCTATGAATTATATAGGCTATTTAGTTGATGGTCAGATATCTTGCCCTGCTTCACTTTTCTGTGGCGTTCCCCAAGGCTCAGTACTTGGCCCAGTTCTGTTTATCCTGTATACTAAACCACTTTCATCATGCATCCGGTCTCACCAGGTTTCTCATCAGTCCTATGCAGACGACACGCAGCTGTACTGTTCTATTCCACTGGCTGAGTTTCACTCTGCTATTAGCTCTCTAGAAGCTTGTATCAGTGATGTCAAGGGCTGTATTTGTGCCATCTTTATCCATTGCTGATCTGCCAAGTTTGCATGGGTCGTTACAGTGCTGCTGCCCTCTTTCTTCCTGCTGCTGCTGCTGCTGGTGCTGGTGCCGCTGCCGTTTGTTGCCAGTGTTTAGGGGTCCTGCAACTTGTACCGTGGTGGTGTATTGTGTTTCTTTGTTGGGTTCCATGTATTGCTCTTCCTTAATTTTTTTTTATATTTATTTTATTTTTTTCCAGTGTGGATGGCTATGTTATCCTGTTTACCCCTATTCTTATTTTATATTAGACTAGAGTTTGGGTGGCTTGTTGCTATTTCTACTACTAGTGACAGTATACTGTTCCATAGTTCTTTAGGTGGGTTGAGGCAGTTTCTGAGGTTTAGTCCCAGTCTATACTTATCTAGGAAATGTTTTAGTTCTTCTCTCTCTGGTTTATTTTCATTGCATTCCAACAGTACGTGCGGGGTGTTAAGTCTGTCCCCACAGGCACATGAAGGTGGGTCTATATATTTTAAAATATTCTCCACTAAGCCTCATTCTGGTTATTTTAGTTTGGGCCGACCTGATTGACTTTAGGTACATCGACGTGTGACTAGGCTGGTCGTATATCCGTCTCCTAGTACCTATACCTTCATTTTTGTATTTTTCTTGCCACCTTATTTTTATTGCTGGTTTTATAGCTATTTTTCTCTCTGCTGGTGAAATAGAGATGTTTAGGGTGATGACTTTAGGGTTAATTTCTTGTTTTACTGCCAGTTTAGCTAGTTTATCTGCCTCTTCATTTCCTTTTATTCCTATGTGGGAGGGAACCCAAAAGAACTTAATGTCTCCCTGTTTCTGGTTGATTTTCTTTATGATGGACAGTATCTTGTATACTATATCTATTCTGTTTGAGGATTTGTTTTTTTTAAAGCCTGAAGTGCTGACAGTGAATCTGAAATTACTACATGTTGTTGCGTTGTGTCCTTCATTCCGAGATGAAGTGTATGGAGAGCTGTCAGTATGGCCGTCAGGTCAGCTGTAAAAATTGAAGTGTGTTTTGGGAGTCTACTGGAGATTGTGATGTTACCGGGTTGGTATACTCCTAATCCGGTTGTGTTTGTCTCTGGGTCATGAGATCCGTCAGTATACAGTTAACAGGCTACATCGTCTCGGTTGTTTTATACCATCATTTATTTCACCTCTACGGTGCTCTACCTGTCATAAATTTTAGGTATTGAATTAGTTTGCCTGTCACCATTAACTGTATGCAGCCCTTCATAATGTTTAAACGTCGTTAAGCTTAGCGCCATAGCAAGTTTCATAGCTGGCAAAGACTGATTGAAAGCAAGGGTTGCGCTGAGCCATGGAAGGCTCCTGATGACGTATTGGAGGGAACAGATTTCTCAACCGAGTCCCCATCCATTTACAAAAAGATTTTTGTTTTCAGAATTCTATCTGATAAAGGCCGAGATTTTGAATCAAAACTCATTCGAGAACTGTGCAGCCTGGCCGGAATCCAGAAATGCAGGACCACGCCCTGTCACCTTTGCGGTAACCTTGTGGAAGGGTGGAACAGAACGCTGATTGGTATGTTGCACAGCTTAGAGGCCAAGCAGAAGAAAGACATCTCAAGTCTGTGGTGCATGCCCACAACTTGTGCATACACAGCAGCACGGGATTCTCACCCTCCTACCTGTTCTGCGGACGGCACCCAAGACTGCCAGTCGACTTGTCATTTGGTTTAGACATAGGGAAGCGACAAGAGAAGAGTTGCAGGCAGCATGTGTAGGAACTATAGAGGTAGGAGACAGAGTCTTGGTAAAGAAGAAGGGATCACGCATTACATCCACAGTAGAAGATCGCTGGAAAGAATGAGTTTTTGTCGTTCTGAATAAACTGAACGACATATACCTGTATATGTGGTTCAAAGAGAAGATGGAAACTGACACTCCATCGGAATCTGTTGCTCTCAGTGGGTGCATTAGGCTGGGCACCACCTTTGACCCAGTACACACTCGCATACGTACATACGGTCATCACACCGATGTGGACACAGCAAAATTAAGCCTATGAAGTCTGGCCTTGGACTCCAGAGTGGGTGTGGGGCCTGTGCAGTCATGAGTTCGGGGACAGGTCACGGCTGCGCGTAACCAGGCCCTGGGAAAAGGGAAGGATGGTTTCTGGAAAGTTCGACCTGGGAGGGATAGTGTAGGTTTGAAGTTGTCGGGGCGTTAGGGGCCCCGGTAATGTACTGGTTAAAACACTCACTTGCCACCACTGCAGTGAACGGCTAGCTCAGGATTCAGATCTCGTCTCGAGACACTGTATGTGACACCTGTGCGCAGGGCTGGGCATCGGGGGTTTTCTCCGTGTACTCCCGTTTCCTCCCCCCTCCCTTTCCCCCCAAAGTGCAAAATCACCGCAAGGTGGAAGCACTTTCCTACTAAAAAAAAAACAACAACCAACCTTATCAAGGCGTTTTGTGATTTGGAAGTGAGAGAGGAGAGAAGGCAGGCCGGCCGCCGAGTGACTGAATAAAATCTACAGTTATGTGGCAAGTTCCATCTTTGTTGTGTTCTTGTGAGACTAGCCCACCCCCCACATACCCATCAAGGACAGACCTGTTGGTTACACGATGATGAACCTACTGAAATTTTTATAGTATTATTATTTAAGGTATTCGTCACAGATGAGGTGTTGGTGGTAATGTTTAGTATGACTGAGTATGCAGTCTCATTATGCTATTACTGGCTAATTTTGCATTAATTAAATATTTGTTTCTAATATATTAAAACAATTATTACAACAAGCCCAAAATATGGATGAATTTCATAAAAAGAAATGATATTGACCACCTTACACCATCTGATGTGTATGGAAAAGGCTACTTTGTTTGGATCATTTCAAGGAAAGTCAACACAACTGTCCCAACCAAAGAAAAATGTCTTGTGTGGAATGCTATACACACAGTTTTCTCCATTCTAAATCCACCATGCAAGGTTGATAATTTACAATTTCTAGATTATAACATATTCCCATATATCTATATACTACAAGCCCATATTTTACCTTTATGGATGACCTTTGTTCTTCTCATTTTTAAATTAACATTTGTCATGTTAGAGCACTTTAATTAGCACATAAGGCTGATGATGATTGTAGCTTGCTTTGCAAAAGGTTTGGCTGAATGTATGTTTGTATGTGTGCATGTTTATAGATATTCTACATGTAAAGATATAGGATATTATATAGTGAGTATATATATATATATAGTGAGTATGGCGTGGGTTAACCAAATGTGTCGTGAGATTGTTCAGCTTTGGCAACTTTCTATTTTTGTCGTTTCACTGGTTGTCATTATTTATTGTTAATATAAACAATAATTTAACATTCTAAATCATAAAAAGATTGGAAGACACTTAAAGTGTGGACTGTTTAGCCAACGTATTTCACACCAAAATTTATAGATTTTCATGCTGTTCTGTAAGATCCCTTTTTGTTTGCATTTGAGAGGAAACCCCAATTGCCTTTCCATGTGAATAATTGTTAAAGACAAGCTGCGCTTTTAACACGGATACCTGAAATGTGTCCCATTTCTCTAGACAAAATATATAACAAACCAGAGGCTCATAATCTTAAAAGCATTACTCCTAACACAGTCCACACAATGCTCGTCCTTCTTACCTCCCCACTTCCGCTCTTGCTACTTTTCTACCCATCTTTCTCTGCAGAATCACTATATTCTCTGTGCCTGTTACTTAGTGCCTTTTATGCTTTCTATCTTTGTTTTCTGTTTGTCCTCAGTAATGTTGTTTATTCTTCCGTCCCTCGTGTTCTATCCATTTAGTCCCTGTCTCTTCCCCGTTTTAAGCGCTAAGAGCATGCTCTGTATGAGTGTGAATATACGCTCTAAAAATCTTCATTATTAAACAGTTGCTTATGTGCTACAAAAGTATGAGGATCAACATAAAATGAAAACAAATCAGAAGAAAATCATCTAGAAAACAAGAACATTATCAGCTCTGTAAACGTTACTTGTTATATCTAAGTTACTACTACATCAGTCTTTCCAGTTCTCCTCTTGTTTATTTTCTCCTTAGAAAAAGAAAGGAGGGAAACACAATGTAAGTTGGTTGTCTTTAAGCCTTTCAAGGTGTGATGTCTTTCTGCCACAAATGTAATCTTGTTGGCTAAACAGAATCGAGCGAAACATTTTCTTAACTATTTAAAGATTCGTGGATCTCACATCTATCTCACATATCTTATTTGAAAGGCAGGTCTGACATGGCTGATACTTTGAAGCTCAAGGAAGCTACACCTACAATGACCATTTGAATGTTGCTTGGAGAGTGTTGAGTGATATTTCTTCCTCACAGGAGAAGCCATTACACCAAAAAATTGTGAGCTGAGCTTCAGCACAAATATCATCATCACTTTCAGCTACTTTTAGAAGTAGATCACTTGATTCACATGTCAAGGATTCACTGAATAACAAGCCTGCAAATGCAGCCATGCTTATGGCATTCACTTGTGGCTACGCTAAGAGGGCATACAATGAGTTATTTGCTTTTGAGACCAGTTCCCATTATTGATCAGCACGTGTGTGTGTGTGTGTGTATGAGAACTTTTGTAAAGTGCTTTGAGCCTGTCTTTGTTGATGAGGTCAAATGCTATATTAATGAACTTTATTATTATTATATTCTTAAAAACACAAATATTTGAGCACAATATGCCAGTTTTTTATGCAAAGAGCTCACAATCATTTAAGGGTGGATGTAGCTAAACATCATAAAAATAAACTGTCTCCCCAAACTTCTGGACTTGTAGGTGTGAATGCATACACTATCACTAGAGATAGAAGATTTCAGAGAATTGGAGAATGTATTGCAACAGTAAAGCAGTGTAAACTGGTCTGGTCTGGATATGTGACCCTGTAGAACTGCTCTTCAATGTAACTAAGATGGTGGTTGACGTCATTGTGGCCAAAGGAAGAACTGGCTTACAAATGTCAAAGGCTGGACTGGTCGTCCTGTGCAGGACCTGCTATCACCCGAAACAGGCACGAGTGGTGGGCCTTGTCAGTTGCTGCCTGTTTCCCCAATTACAGGTACCAGTCAAGGGACAACTGATTGACTGACTGATTGTAAGTGAACTTGTATCCTTTCAAAAGGCACAAAGCAAACAACCCACAATGAAAGGAAGCAATTTTATAATATACAAGTGCATAATACATACCACCAGACAGCATGATGATAAAATATTATGCTGAGTAGAAATGTACAGACTCATGGTATTACATTGTATTAATATGATATTCACACACTAATTTATTTACTGACACATTTTTATTCTGTTTGCAGTAAAGCACAATATAGCCAATTTTCAGCCACACTCCAACACTGTATGTGTTCTAAATGTACTTCTGCATAATTAAAATAGCTGTTATCACTAGTTTAGACTGGCATAGGTATAATTAAGGTTTACCAATCTTAATTACTATATTATTCAAACAGCAGACTCATCTCTAACATTAACATTACCTTTATTATTAGAGATTTCCGTGTGATCATGCTTATCATTCACACCTATCATTGATTTTTCTGAGTTTAACAACAAAAAAAATAGCCGAATGATCAGCTCCATTAGCTCCATGATGGTAAGAACAGAAATACCCATCCAAAGTCCAAGTGTGCCACCAATATCAGCAAACAAATCTGCTAGACCATATGCTGGAAGCTGGCGATACTCAACAACACTTAAATCTTCCAAATAGATGTTTAACCGTAGAAGGTTCTGTCTAATGAGAGTAGATGCTCTCTGGGCCTTTTCTTTTTCAGATAATGTGTAACTCTGCTTCAGGATGTTTTCTCTTCGAGTATCATTGCGTGTTTTCATAAGCTGTGAGAAATTTGCCAGTTCAGACAAGAAAGTGAATGCCTCATGCATGAAGTTCTGCTTTATATCTGTTCCATAGAAAACCTGCAAGACAGTAAAAAAAAAAAATTAAATAAACATAAGGAATCAATATACATTGCTAAAAATAAGAACACTGGAAACTACAAAGTGTGACTGTACATGGTCAATAGCCCTTAACATTTAAAATAATGTAGTATTATAAAATATTTATTAACCTAATGAAAAAATATATATACACAATACTTGCTAGTCATCATCAGTGGGTGATTGGTGTATGGTGCTTAATGTAACAGGGTCACCTACCACATGGCACAACACAATACACAACGCGTGCCGTAGGTTGTTGAAACCTTTTTATTCTAGCGACCGCTTGCTGGTCAGCTGTACACAGTAACTTTATCAAGGACTTCAGCCGGGCTGCTGGCTTGCGTCCTTCTCACGTGTTCTCTCTCTCTCGTCTCTCTCCATCGAGCTTCTCCCTTCCCTTTTATATCCCCCGGGAGGGCTAAAGTGGCAGGGATGCCCGGCCGTATCGGACGGCAGCGTTGCTGTGTCCACCTGGGGAAGGTGGGGTTGAGGGGTGTCGCCCCGTCCTTCTCTCGTGGCTCCCCTTCGCCCTCCCGGCCCCAAAACAAACCCGGGAGCCAATCACTGCTAACTGGCCCCCCCATTGGCCAATCGGCCTTCAGCTGGCCTCTTGGCCAGCTTCTATCACACTTAACATCATGCATGCATTGGGTGCTACATCACAACAAGAAAATGTCATGCTAATAGGAATATAAACTTTATAAACTGATCTTTCTATATCAAAAACAAACTTCAGCATGTTCTGCAGATTAAAAAAAAATAGCAGTTGGAATATACAAAAAAGGATGCTTGTTAAATGTAGTTTAACACTGTCAGCAGCAAAGGACATGTTACAGAGAGATGGGATTGAGAAATACGTATGCATGCACTTCTATTACATATGCAAAATAATAGTTAGCAAGTAGACAAGCCAACACAGAGTGTATGCAGTGTGACCTACAAAGAAGCCACCTGTAAAACTACCCTACAAAAAAAAAGGGGATTATCTGGGCCCTTTTTTATGAAGTATATCAGGGTCTATTTATGGTATTTGAATCTAAAAGCCAGATCAAAAGTGTAAAATAGCTTTTATGTGGTATCATGTCTGTTTTTCCTTGGACTGCATTGTGGGATCCTTATCACACCTTATATATACACGTGAAATCTTGGATGATTCTTGGATTGATATACATTTTTTCTTTATAGGTCCCACATGGTTTTTAGAGATATTCTGGATATTTCCTTGATATTGGTATTTTTAGGATGTTTTTGGTGTTTATTGCTGTGAATTAATTAAAAAACTACAACCTGAAGGTTAGCTTTTGTAAAGGAATCGGTTTGTTTGTTTGTGGTTTACGCATTGCCAGCAATGAAGTCTATATCACAGCAAGAGAGAGTCATATTTTTTAAATAGTAAAAAGATGACTTCCATATAATATGCTGATAAATTCACTAAATAAACAATAAGATGTAGCAAAATAATAAATAGGAACTGTAAAAAAGGGAAAACAGTTTGTTAAAGAATATGTTGTGGCTTCCAAAAGGGCCATCGACAGAGTTCTATCATCTTTATAAATGATGAAATAGCTCACAGCAGAGTGGATATGAACAAATAAAACAATAAGCTATCTGTAAAAATCTGCCAGCAAAAGCTCTGGATTTGTTAGTATTTTACGCCATGCCAGCAACTAAGCTTTATGTAATGTTACATAAAAATGTGGAGAAACAAAACCCCAGGTGATACGATAACATCCATAACAACAAAAGCCAAAACAAGGGAAAAAATATAAAGGAGTAGGTAATATGTAAAAAAAGGAGTCTTGTGGCCTAAAGAGCCACCAATTAACAAACCAGAACATTAAACCAAAATCTAACAGGACATAACCCTCAATCTGATGGTAAAGCCCTATTCTCTTTAAAAATGAAAAAATAGATGCTGATGGGATGGAACTAAACAAGAAAAACAAAGAGCCTGCTGCAAAAAATAAATTGCTGGCAGATACTCTGGAGACCTGGACAAGTAATTAAAATTCCACAACAGTAAAAATTAACTGACACCAAGGACAAACTGGTAGGGCTCACCTCTTAAAAGGTGGGACTGTGTGGCATAGGTGTATCCTAGTTTAAGTCTGATAAGTACCACTTCCTCCTGCCTCACTGAATGGCACAGAGGGAGGCAGTTAAAAAGACGAGGAAGGGTGGCATGTAACTTGATCAGTCCCAGAGTGTCACAGTGGTGTTGCCACAGGGACTGAATGCATAAAGTGTGAAGAAAAACTTACAGTTGTGGAGCACAAGAGGTGTCATGCCAGTTAGGTGCAGACTCGTTCTTGCAAAAAAGAGTGTCGTACGCCTTCTCCAAATCATAAAACACCCCTAGAACATGCTCTTTACAGACAAATGCATCTCTTATAAATGTTTCAAAACGGACCTCATGGTCCAGGGTGCTAGGATGTTGTCTGAAGCCACACTGCAGGTCAGAGAGGAGACCCCAAGACTCAAGATGCCAGGTGAGGCGGGCATTCACCATGCATTCTAAAGTTTTGCATAGACAACTAGTGAGAGCAATAGGACAGTAAGAACTTGGATCAGAAGGAAAACAGCCGGATGCCCAAATGAAGTTAAAGATGTGTAGAAGTAGGTGGAGTGAGATCCGTGGAAGATGGGTTAGCAGCTGATAAGGAATGTTGTCTAGGCCAGATGAGAGTCCTTTTCTTAAGGGGCTGCTGCAGTTCCTTTAGAGAGAAAGGTAGATTGTACTCTTCATAGTTATAGGAAGAAAAGTCACAGCAAGATTTCTGAGTAGACTTCAGGCACTGAAAATCAGGAGAATAGTTGGAGGAGGAAGAGTTGTGAGCAATAGTGTATGCCAGTAAATTAATCACACTCTGTGGCTCAGTGGCTCCAACCTGCAGATGGCCTATTAATAAATTTAGAAGGTGACGCAGAGGACCGGAAGAGTAGGCCAATTTGCCTTAGACAGGTTCGACTCATCTTTGCCGCTCCAGTCCAGTCCAGGTAAAATCAAGCAGTAATGTGGGACTGAGGACCAATAAATCTACAGCTGATACGTGCTGCAGTATGATCAACAAAAAGTGTTGGAACCATCATTTAAAAGGCAGAGATCACTTTCCATAAAAAGAGATCCCAACAGCTCTTCCTTAGCGTCACTAAAAGCCCCACCTCTCAAGGGGTGGTGCCCATTGAAGTCCCCCTAAAGAAGGAGGGGTGAAGGAAGTTGGGTCACAAGATCCTAAAAGTTCTGTTGGGAAATCCAAGCAGAAGGTGGAAGATAGACATAGCAAATAGTGATAGTCTGGCCCAGACTAACCTGGGCAGCAAGAGCTTGAAGAGGAGGGGACAGTGGTATCTAGGTAAGCAAATAGTGGGAGCGAAGAAGGGATCAGTCTGCGAGTCCTGAAGTAAACTTTTCTGACTGACTGACTGACTGCTTGCTTGCTTGTGTTTTACACCATGCCAGCAACTAAGGCTATATCATGGCTAGAAAAAGTAATAATACATTAAAAGGATAACACACCAATATCCTAGATAATATAATAACGTTCTTAGTAGCAAAAAGAACACAAGGAAGCATAATTATAAAATGGTAGGTAATATGTAAGAAGGTTGGTTGGTTGATTGTGTTTAATGCCATGCCAGCAACTACGGCTATATCACGGCGAGAAAAAGTAAACTTACCTTAAAATATTTAGGGACAAAAACCCCCAAGTGATATAACCACAACATATTAAATAATAAAAGCTGACACAACAAGCAAGACTAACATAAGAGAGTGGGTAACCTGTAAAAAGGAGTGTTGTGGTCCAAAAGGCTACCAACAAACCAAAACCAAAAACCAAAATCTATCAGGGCATAAAAAGCTTAACTCTTATGGTAAAGCCCTATCCTCCTTAAAAATGTAAAAGTACCTGCCAATGGGATGGACCTAAACAAGGAAAATAAGGAGCCTGCAATAAAACAAAACTGCTGGCGTATACCCTGGAGTCCAGTACAAGTAATTAAAACATGTACAACACTAAAAAGTCCTTGACACCAAGGACAAACTGGTGGTGGTTCACCTTGTAAGAGGTGCGACTGCGTGGCATAGGTGTGTCCTAACCTCAGTCTAGTAAGAACTACCTCCTCCCGTCACACAAGAGGGTACAAAGGCAAGCAGTCTGAAAGAGTGGGAAGGGTGGCATGTAACTTATTTGGGCCCTGAGTGTCCCAGTGCCATTGCCACAGGGACTAAACATAGGATTAGAGGATAGATTTACAGTCTGATGATATCAGTGAGTGTAATTTACCAAGAGACTGACAGACAGCCCTGGCGGCCTGATCCTCTTGAACATTGGCTGGGATACCAGCATGGCCAGAAACCCAGATGAAAACAATGTCTTTTTTCCATCAGAGAAGAGCTGCATGGATTGTGTGAATCTGGACCACAAGGGGGTGGTTGAAACATTGGGAGAAACGGGATTGGAGAGCAGATAATGAGTCTGAGATGATCAAAAAGTTTTGCTCCAAAGAGCGGCGAACATGCTGCAAGGCTACCAAGATGGGATGATGTTCTGCAGAGAAAAAAGACAGCCATCAGAAAGTCGGGCAGAAGAAGCTTGTTGCAGCTGGCAGGATGGAACTGCTGCCACAGCTACAGGGCCACCGTTTGGGACTTAGGAGCCATCTGTAAAGACAGAACAGAATCCAGGATAGTCAGAGAGAAGTTCTTGAAAGTGCTGGAGAAAGATGAGGTCACAGGTGTCACCTTTTCTGGAAGCTGAAAGATCAAGAAGGATCTCTATAACAGGAAGAGTCCAAAGAGGAGCTGGCAATAGAGGGAGAGCCTCCTCCTGCTGAATATCCAATTCGGCTGCTTGCAAGTGAGGTGCAACATGGAGGGATACCGGTTTTCGCTCCTTGGTATGAATGGCATACAGTGCAGCACGCTGAGGTCCGAAAACAGCATGGTAAGCAGGGTTTTCGGGATGATCTTTCAAGCGAAAGACATAGCATGAGTTTCAGGCGATGGAGAGAACGTGGAGGCTCACCAGCTTCTGTGCACAAACTTTGTACAGGAGTGGTGCAGAAGGCACCCAAACAGATACGGAGCCCTTGATGGTGAATAGGATCAAGAATTTTGAGATAGGACTCTCAAGCAGATCCATAGTCTAGCTTGGAGCGGATCAGGGCACGATACAGGCAGAGCAGGACCAAGCGGTCCGCCCCCCAGCTGACATGGCCAACTACTCGAAGAACGTTCAAGGCTTTCTGGCATGAAAGGTGTAAAGATTTGATATGAGGAAGAAAGATGACCCCAAGAAATTTTACTTCCTGGACCACTCTGAGTACCGTGCTGCTGACAGAAATAGATGGGTTTGGAAACATGCCTTGTAGTTTACAAAAGTGGATGCATTCTGACTCCGTAGTAGAAAATTTGAAGCCATTTTCTGTCACCCACTTCTGCACATTGTTTACTCACAGCTGAAGCCGGCATTTGAGACTACTAGTAGGAACAATGGAGATAAGACTTTGGATCAGAGATCCTTTCCAGGTTTTCAAATGGCCACCATGGCTGCCTCTCTCAGTCAGGAAGAGAAATATCCAGATAAAATTCAAACTGTCAAGGAGAAGAGAGATATGAGGAAGATGAGTCAGCAGTTGATCAAGAATTTTGTCTAAGGAAGGTGTTTATTGTACTTCGGAAGGGCCTGTTGCAGTTTAGCAAAAGATACGATACAATATTTTGTAATGATTCTGGCTTCTGGCCAAATTTCATAGGGATACAACATGATAATACATAATGTATAATGTATGTATTTAAGCATGCTCGCCAAAAGACTTCCATCCTTGCATGTATAATACACATGGTATGTATACAAACATGCATTAAACCATTGCAATCATGTGTTTGCACATATACCCATATACAGATATGTATCAAGTCAATAGTCCATAAAATTATGTATATGCACAAACATGCACAGATACAAGCAAAAATATCCATTAAGTCATTCAACACCATATAGTCATGTAAATACACAGGTACAAACACTAATACAGTGGAACCTCGGTTAGCGAACGCCTCTGATAGCAAACATTTCGGATAACGACCAAAAATTTCGTTAAAAATTTGCACCAGATACTGAACAAAATTCGGATACCAAACAGTCACGTCACCCACACGTGACCGACCAGCATCTCAGATCTAGCATCATTCGCACTTGAGACACAGCTACAATCGGTCCTTCCTTATCTTTATCTGTTCTTATTTAGTGATTTTTGTGCTTTATTTTAATAATATAGCCCTCAATCATGTTCAATGATAATGTTATGTCATATTACCGAAAAGTGTTACAAAAATGGCAGAGGCAACAGACACTGGACGAGTTTTTTCCTTCAACCTCAAAGCGACAGGAAAGGGAAGTCACCCCCGATTTTACAATGCCTCATGGAGGGAGATTCTCTCTCCGAGCAGTAATTCCACCCATTCCTACCCACACTTCCATCCACCCACGCCATCACATCACAGTCAAAACGGAAAGTTTTCTTATGTTTACTAAATGTTTCTTATGTTTACTAAATGTTTTCTTATGTTTAATTGCTTTCTTTAATGTTTTTATGTCTATTTAACTCCATTTATATTGTATTATAACTGTTCTCAAACATACCTATATAGCCTGTGACTTTCATATAATTAGCGAGTCAACAGGGACTGGGAACCAATTAAATCTATTTCCTTTATTTCTTTAGGGGAAAACTGTTTCAGATACCGACCAACTTTCCGGAACGGATTGTGGTCGTTAACTGAGGTTCCACTGTATTTATCAAAAAATGAATCATAGTACATCATGTAACCAACTTACATTAACATTTCTATATGACCATTCCCAGGTGCAATGCCCAGCACCACAATATTTTCTTATTTCCAATACATTGTAAACAAAAGAGTAGTGTAATTAGCATTCTGTTATCTGACACCAAGAGTGATAAATGAAAAAGGGAAGGGTGCTTAAAGTATTTTTTAGGGAAGAATAGTTTAGGAAGATCCATACATTTAGGGCATACAAGGAGAAAGTGATCATTTTCAGCTGTATCAGGTTATTATCTATTAGAGATACAGAATGCATGCATGAGAGACAACAGGATGGAAAAGGTGAAGTAAGGCATCCCTTGTCCATGTCTATCCCCTGCTCTCCAGTATTTTGTTTTCTTTCTTTCGCATTCCATAGATTGTCTGTCAGAATTTTTCTGTAATTATGAAATGGGCTGTTTCTCCATGTTTGGTGCATCAGAATTTCTCTTCTAGCTCCCTGAGGCTACAGCCATGTCTTTATTTGTGTAGTGGGATGAGCTGCATGACATGCTCAGGTGTCTGTGGGACTGTCTGGCATAAGCAGTCTTCAGTGTATGTTCTCCGGCAGAATTCTGTCTGATCGAGGCCGAGAAATTGGGTCAAAACTCATTCAAGAACTATGCAACCTGGCCGGATTCGAGAAATGCAGGACCACGCCCTATCACCCTTGCGGTAACCCTGTGGAAAGATGGAACAAAACGCTGATTGGTATGTTGCACAGCTTAGTTGTTTGTTATGTTGTTTGTTAGTGTTTAACGCCGTGCCAGCAACTAAGCCTATATCACGGCGATGAAAGACAAATTTATAACCAAAGGTCCAGGAATCAGAAAAATCTGCTGTGAAAAAATGCTGAAGGGTACTCTGGATCTCAGGGCAAGTAATTAATACACGTTTAACATTTAAAACTTCTGTACACCATGGGCAAAAGGTGGTGGTTCACCTCGTAAGAGATACGATTGCGTGGCATAGGTGTGTCCTAACCTCAGTCTAGTTAAGACCACCTCCTACCATCGCACAGGGCGGCACTGAGGCAGGCGGTCAGAAAGATTGGGAAGGGTGGCGTGTAGCTTGTTTTGGCCCAGAATGTCCCAGTGGCGTTGTCACATGGACTGAACATAGGCCGAGAAGAGAGATTTGCAGTCAGCTGGCAGCCTGGTCTGCTTGGATGTTGCCAGCAATACCACCGTGGCCAGGTGCCCAAACGAAAACAATATCTTTGTTTCGGTGGGTTCCATGGATTTTCTGGATTTGTACCACGAGAGGGTGGTCAAAACAATTGGAGAGAAGAGCTTGGAGGGCAGAAAGGGACTCTGAGATGATCAAAAAGTTGTGCTCCAAAGAGCGGTGAACGTGCTGCAAGACTAGCAAGATGGCATGAAGTTCCACTGTGAAGATAGAGCAGCCATCCGCAAGTCGGGCTGAAGCGGCCCATTGCGGCTGGCAGGATGGAACTGCTGCCGCAGCGACAGGGCCACCGTTTGGAGCTTTGGAACCATCTGTAAAGATACAGCAGAATCCAGGATAGTCAGAAAGAAGTTCCTGAAAGCGTTGAAGAAAGATGAGGTCAAAAGTGTACCCCTTTTTAAAGGCTGTAAGATCAAGACGAATCACTGGAACAGGAAGAGTACAAGGAGGAGCTGGCAGTAGAGGGAGAGGCTCTACCTGCTGGATATCTACTCCGGCAGCTTGCAGATGAGGTGCCACACGGAGTGATAATGGTTTTTGCTCCTTGGTACGAATAGCATACAGGGCAGCACGCTATGGTCCAAAGGCGGCAAGGCATGCAGGGCTTTTCGGATGAGACTTCAAGCAACAGACATAGAATAGCATGAGTTTCAGACGGTGAAGGGACAGTGGAGGCTCTCCAGCTTCTGTGTACAGACTTTGTACCGGAGTGGTGCGGAAGGCACCCAAACAGATGCGGAGCCCTTGATGATGAATGGGATCGAGAATTTTTAGGTAGGACTCTCGAGCAGAGCCATAGATGATGGAACCATAGTCTAGCTTGGAGTGGACCAGGGCGCGATACAGACGAAGCAGTACCGTGCGGTCTGCCCCCCAGCTGACATGGCCAACTACTCGCAAAACATCTAAGGCTTTCTGGCATGAAAGGCATAGAGATCTGATGTGAGGAAGAAAGGATAGTTTATGGTCAAAGATGACCCCAAGAAATTTTACTTCCTGAACCACTTTGAGTACCGTGCCGTTGACAGAAATACAAGGGTCTGGAAACAACTTCGTAGTTTACAAAAGTGGATGCATACTGACTTTGTGGGAGAGAATTTGAAACCATTTTCTGTCACCCACTTCTGCACACCGTTTATGCACTTCTGAAGCCGGGGTTCGAGGCATGGTAGCAAACGGCCTCGGATGCAGAGAGCAAAGTCATCTACATACGAGGCCTCAAAACCTGGAGAGACAGATTTTAGGATAGCATCTATTTTAATGTTGAAGACAGTTGGTGAAAGGATGCTGCCCTGTGGGACGCCCATTTCCTGTTCCTGAGGATCAGACAGAATAGACCCTACACGAACTTGAAAAAGTCGGTGAGATAGAAAGTTTTCAATGAAGATAGGCATACGACCCTGGATGTTAAGGGCGTGAAGGTCTAACAGAATACCTTGCTTCCAGGTTGTGTCGTACGCCTTTTCCAAATCAAAAAAGACCCCTAACACATGTTCTTTGCTGACAAATGCATCTCTAAGGAAAGTTTCAAAATGGACCAGATGGTCCGTGGTACTGTGGTGTTTTCTGAAGCCACACTGAAGGCTCAAGAGGAGACCATGAGACTCAAGATGCCACGTAAGCCGGGCATTCATGATGCATTCTAAAGTTTTGCACAGACAACTAGTAAGGGCGATAGGATGGTAAGAGTTGGGATCAGAGGGATCCTTACCAGGTTTTGGTGATGGGCACCACGACCGCCTCACTCCACGAGGGACAGCCAGACACCCAGATAAAGTTAAAGATATCTAGGAGGAGGCGGAGAGAGACCTGTGGAAGATGAGTCAGCAGCTGATATGAAATGTTGTCTGGGCCAGGTGCAGAGTCTTTGCACTTCTGGAGGGACTGCTGCAATTCTTCAAGAGAGAAAGGTAGGTTGTACTGTTCAGAGTTGTCAGAAGAGAAGTCACAGCTAGAAGATTCCTGAACAGACTTCAGGTGCTGAAATTCTGGAGAGTAGTGGGAAGAAGAAGAGTTTTGTGCGATGGTGGATGCCAATGAGTTTGCAACATCCCGTGCCTCTGTGAGGATGGACTCTCCAACCTGCAGGTGGCCTACTGAGCCCGCCTGAAACTTTCCCTTAATCTTCCTTATGGCCGCCCACACCGCCTGGGAGGTGGTGGGGGAAGACAACGAGGACACAAACCTCTGCCACGCAAGCTTTCTATTCTGTTTAAAAATGTATCGAGCTCGTGGTCGGCTGCGTTTAAAATTTAGCACATTTTCTGGAGTGGGATGGCGAAAGGCAAGGCGCTGAGCCTTCTTTTGGTCGTGTTGAGCCTCCGACACTCCTCTGTAAGCCAAGGGACACGTAGATGGTGATTCCGTGTCCCTTTTTTGGTGTTGTTGCCGAAGCAACCTTGGTTAATATACTTGTAAAAATTCTAACAGGGTGATTTTTAACGTTACTGTACATTTCTAGGTTGATATCTGAAGTAGAAGAATAAGAAGAAGAAAGGGGGTTGGTGCAGAGGGCTTGTTTGTTGTTTGTTTGTTAGTGTTTAACGCCATGCCAGCAATTAAGGCTATATCACGGCAATGAAAGACAAATTTATGACAAAAGTTCCCAGATCAGAGAAATATTCAAAAGATATAACAGCGTCATTCCAATAAAAACAAAACAAACAACAGAATTTTTAAAAGAGTGGGTCTAGTATAAAAGTGGTTGTTCTGGCCAAAAGGCCGTCAACAAACCAAAACCATAAGCCAAAAACTAACAGGAATTGTAAACTTAAATTTTATGAAAGAGTCCAATCACTCTTAAAAATGCAAAATTGCTGCCGATGGGACGGACCTAAACAAAGCAGACACAGAAACTGCTGTGAAAAAATGCTGTTTAAAAATGTATCGTGCTCGTGCTCGGCTGCGTTTAAAACTTAGCACATTTTCTGGAGTGAGATGGCGAAAGGCGAGGCGCTGAGCCTTCTTTCGGGATGGAGAAGGCGACGCAAAACGCCGGTCATCTATATCCATCCCCTGCTCGCCAAGAGTGGCAAAACGATTGGAAACAGGGACTGCTGTTGCTGCTATAGTGGCCCCCAGATGTGCTGTGCTGTGTAGTGGGTTTTTCAGGTGTTTTAGGTTTTGATTGTGCGTCTTTCTTGTCTGTCTGTGGTGTAGTGCTTTTTCCTTTTGGTGATTTTGTGTTGCGTGCTTATGAGCGTGTAGTTTGTCTGACTGGTGAAGGTTGTTTGGCCTTTGGTGTTTGTGCTTGTGTGGTCTGAGTGGTCTGAGGTGTTTGTGTTGTTTGTGATGACTGGGTGCCACCACTGCGTGCAGGAGGAGGAGGAGGAGGCATAGCATGACTGATTGGGTCAGGGCCCTCAGAAGAGACCCATGTCATGTCCGTCTGGATAGCAATAGAAGTCGATGGTCGTTTACCCACGACTGCAGAGTAGGAAGTGGAGCCTACAGTGGAAGAGGGGCCACCCACAACGCGACAGCGAGCATCGGTGTATGAAACGCCAGATTCCGCGTCTACGCGCTGAATGGCTGCCTCTTCCTTCCACTTTGGGCAGTCTTCGGAAGAAGCCGTGTGAGCACCATCACAGTTGCAGCATTTGGCGCTTGAAGTGCAATCAGCTGCATCATGGCCAGTCCCACCGCAACGAAAGCAGCGGGCTTGGGACTTGCAAAAGTTTGCCCCGTGACCATAACGCTGGCAGTTGAAGCAGCTCAACAGAGAAGGTATGAAAAGAGATACTTTACCCTCAAGTACCCAACCTCAATGAAGTCAGGTATTTTAGGCAAACAGAAAGTCAGAAAGAGAGTGTTGGTGGAAATAGTTTTCCTATCCTTCTTTAGGTTCACTCTTTTTACGGCTGTGACCCCCTGGGATGCCAGTTTAGTCTTGATGTCAAGCTCTGACATCCCAGCAAGGTCCGGGCAACGAATGACCCCCCTGGAGGAGTTGAGGGATCTATGTGCTGTAACCTTAATGGGGCGGTCAACAAACTGCTTACCGTCCCATCGACGCAGGGCCTCTGATGCCTTCTGAATAGCACACTGGACGAGGAACTGTCCAGTACGCAACCGTTTGATAGATGTAAAACCTGTAGATATATTTTTTAAGCCCTTTGCGATCGCAAAGGGGGAGAGGGACGAGAGCGGCCGGGCCGGCTCTGCGCCATCAAAAATAAGAAAATGGGGCCAAGCCCCCTCTACTGCCTTACGAACATTCACAGTCTCACGCACTTCATCCTCGCTGTCAGACGAAAAGACATCCTCTCTACTTCTTTTCCCCAGTTTTGAGTTGTTTTTTTTTTGTCATAATAAAATGAATAAGATTCGTTCCTTATGCTCCCCACCCACCACGGAGTCTAACAAGGGGATGCGACCGAGCGGTACCACTTAGGGGATTTCCAGCAGGGTCGCACCAGGGATACATAAGGAATATACTCTGGCCTACAGAGTGTGTAGACCAGATCAACCCAGGCCGCAGCCTTTTAGCAAAGCTAGGGCTATACACGACCAGCCGATTGATTGGTGTGGGCCACACCAACCTCCCGTCTAGGAGAAGTCCGGGCCAAAGAGGTGTGTTGGTATAGTGGGCCGCAGCCCATCAGGGACCTCAACCTCCAGGATCCCATCCTCCCCCGACACGGGTCACCCTGCACGGCAAACGCAGCGGGCCTAAAGGAGGCCACTGAGAAAAGAGCTGCATTAAAAGAAAGGCATGATTGGAGAAGAAGACAGGGAAAGAATGGTGTAGGCAGAAGACAGAAAAGACAAACAGTAGTGCGATATGGAGATGGTTAATTAGAAAAAGAGTATAGGTAAAAGGGCCAGTGAGGGAGAAACAAGCATAAGAAAAAGGGGTGGGCCAGCTTAGTCACCCAACCAGAGAGAGGCTGGGTGTTCACCCACGGCACGAGAAGCCGGGCCCATGGGGGCGCGTCATTCCGACGATGGCTAATTGATATATATTGATGTAGAGCAACTTGTTATGATTAACGGGTAACTATAGTCATTCCTCTTAAATATCACTATGGATATGTAAGTTACTTGCTATGTTAACCAGTCCTTAATGATTAACTATTCCTTTTATATAAAATGCTGCGTCGACTGCAGACATTTGTTTTACAGGGACATCTTATTATTCTCGGGTTGATGTTTCTGTTCTTTCAATGGAAATTGAAAGGAAACATTTTTTTCTCTTTCCCCGGGTATAAGTGTAGCACTCTAGTAGTGTACTGAGTTATTCATTTTTGTAGAGGGTAGAGGTCGGATGGCCACCACACTGTCCCTTTCTCACGCCAGCTGAATGTGTAATAGCCAGCCTTGACCTGTCCCGCTATAGTGGTACCGAGCCTGTTGTTATCGCAAGTTGCAAAATTGCCTAATTCACAAGAAGGCCATGATCAGACAGTTAAACCTTTAGGACTATCATGCACGTACACGCACACACTCGCATATGTATATACGGTCATCACACGCGTACACACATGCGCACATATGTGCAAGCGTACAGACATTCACACACAATCGTCCCACGCGCGCACACACACACCCACCCACCCATGCAAACACATACACTCTCTCAAACACAATCACACCACACGTGGACACACACTTAGCAAGCCTATGAAGTCTGGCCTTGGACCCCAAGAGGGGGTGCTGGGAACTGCGAAGCGGTAACCAGACCCTGGGAAGAGAAAGAGAGGGTTTCTGGAAAGTTCGATCGGGGATAAATAGTGTAACATTGAAGTTGTCAGGGTTTTTTTGTGATCTTGGAAGTGAGAGTGGAGAGAAGGCAGGCCAGCAACCGAGTGACTGAATAAAATCTACTGTGTGCGGCAAATTCAGTCTTGTGTGTTTCTTGTGCAACTATAGCCCACCCCCTACGTATCCATCAGGAACAGATGTGCTGGTTACAATTTTGTTTACCTTAATGTATTAGCACTTTTTCATTAATAACTTGTATCATGTAACTCACACAACTGAAATAAGTGATTTCACAACGCTCAATTAACATGTGAAAGAAAGTGCAGAAACAAAGAGACAAAAACTTGCCTGTAGGGCATGAAGCTGATAAAATTCCAAAGGCCAGTAGGAAAGAGAAACAGACTTTTGGTAGGTTGTTTCATAACATGGCTGATAGCACTGACAAGTTTTTTCATATGAGCGATCATTTGCAAGCTCTTTAAGAACCTGCTCTTCACAAGCAAGCTGCTTTATGCACACTTCATCTCCTAGAGTATAGCCCTCTAGTTCAGCCAGGATACTCTTCCAGTTGGAAATAACACCACAGAAACTAACATTTCCACTGACAACTTCAGGAAGTGCAGAAGATTTGCAGAGGCATCTTTTCATTATGATATGCTGCTTGCAAACCTATTAAAAAAGGAAAGAAGCATTACAAAATTGTAAGATTTACTTGTTCTTCCTTATTATACATCTTCCCTGAAAACTCAGTCTCTCTTTCAATGCTGTAATTTGATAAATTATGAATTTTAAGTATGTCAGCAACTCAGCTTTGATTGTTTACTTCTGCACCAGTCTTTCACTAACTCCCTTTACTCGATGCAGATTTACAAAAAAAAAGATAGTTTGAAGTCTGCTGTTTATTACAATTTGTAAGAAAAAAACTCAAAGTTAAATGAAGATATTGGTTTGAAAAGAAACAACCATCTTTAAAACTCTACATGCTTTCATGAAATCTCACTGTATCACACAACAGTAGGACAGCAGTCATAGAATGATATGAGAATCAGACAAAAGGCTAGAATGACAATGTCTACAGAAACTATGTGAGACCCACCAATTGCCATATGTGTGAAAAGCTAAGCAGATACTCTCTATGATTTTTTGAAAGGCACTAATGCACTATACCTTAAACATTACTACTATGACATAAATGGTAGAGTGTGTGAAATTGTATCACATTATGTCATCTGCTTCACCAAAGTGATACAGTGATACTCTAACCATTATCCTAATAAATGTGGAAGAAGCAGGTTTAGGCTGTAGCAAAAGGCTGCCTGGTCAGCAGCACTGTTTGGTGCACAAATTTGTTTTGGTCCAGAGGGGATGGAGAAAGATGCAGTGAGAATAAAGGAACCACTCCCAACCTCCAGGAAGGTGCACCCCAGCAGCACAAACAGCATTGTCTTTTGATAGCTGACAACCAAACGCACAAGATTCTTTCAGGAATAGACATGGAAATAAAAACAAAAATAGTTGAAATTGAAGAAATTGGGTCCACATTAGATCAAACAAAAAAATTCAGAAAAATATTGTCTGCAAAGTAGAGACAATTTCCACACATTCTTGTTACTTGTCAGGGCAAAGAACAAATGAGATCAACCAAAATAAGGGACTATGGGGGGGGGAATTGTAATAAGGACTATCCCAGTGGAAGAGAGCCTTAAGAAAGTTAGCTAAATGTTGGACAGCAATCAGGGACCCAAGGTCAGAGCACTAAAAAGGTTAATGTAAACACCAAAGATAATTTATTTTAAGGTAATCCTGTTAGTTTCAAAACAGCTAGACTCCCTCCTCAATTAGAATTGGTAATCAGGTCTACAGTGTTGACAAGTTTAACCAGACTTAAAGACAATACAGGTATTACAAATATAACGGGCTCTACTCTAAAGAATTCTGACAAGAAATGTATCCAGATAGCGCAGGCACTGTTATAGTGCCTCTACCCAGCTGCTATGCTCTGTCCTCCAATCTAAGCAACGAGGCACTGTCCGCCATATTGAAGCCATAGCGGTCGGTGTTCGCGGTGTGTTTTCAGAGACTCTCAAGGGTTTGTTGCCATGTCTGATTTACAAACTGACTACAAGTTCTCACTGTCACCCAACATAAGATTTAGATATGATTCCAAAGCAAAAGGGATCGGCGGCTTAGATCCGTACACTATCGAACAAAAGGAGTATGGAAGAGACAGAATGGCATGGCCAGATGTGACCTACATTGACATGTACAGCTATCTTGTCTGCAGATGACTTTGTTGAGCAGTAAAATGTGATTAATAATTTTCTTGGTGGGCAATATTCTCTCCTTGCAAAACAAGTGAAAGAGTGTACCACATGCTTGTAGTCTATCATGGTTGATGTCTTTAATCAAAAATACACAGTTGGTATAAGCACTTGTTTACATTTCACTAGAAGAACAGTTGCTTCCTGTTTTGCCACCACTGCAGGAAATGATGAAGTTGAAACTTTCTACAGACTTCATACTTATATTAATGTTGTTGTGATGTCTTTGTAAACATGAGACAAATGTTGCGATAGTTGTATATTATATACTAATAGTATATAGTGAAACGTATAAATATGTATGCCAGGCATAGAGACAATACCAAGGTGTAAATAATTGGTTTTCTATTTTTTTTAAAATAAAATTCTGCATGTTGAAATGCATCTTTATTAACCTTTTCAGGAAATTTTTGTGCCTGCTGACAGTACATAACTTTTTGCATAAAACATTATTACAGATTATATGAAGGAACATGTCAAAATCCCAATTTAAATAAATCACTGACATGGATTACTAAAGAGGCCTATTGATCAGGTAATCTAAAATCCACAAAGACATTCTGGCATCAATATTGCGCTGAATTAGCTTCTGAGCAAGCAAATGGCATTACATTCAAATGACAACATTTGATTCAATCACACATGATTTTATTTGTGTCCTGCCAATAAGCAAAATATTAACAATATTCTTTCATCAGCAAATACTCTGATCAATAGCATACAAAATATGACATCTTCAACAATGAACAAATTCTGTGCTGTTCAGACTGTTTCACATCAACTTACCAAGTAATTTATCTGATCAGTTGGACATGCTATTATCAATAAAATGTGAAAGAAGACAAGTAAAATAAGCTAGTTCTGCTTGTGCATTTCATCTCTGAGAATAACAACTCTGGTGATGCAGCTGGCACTGCACAGGTGTCACGACAGATTTTGGGGGAAAAGTAGTAATAAATAAATAAACCCTGTAAGCAATATGAGCATAATATGTGTTCATGTCATTTTTGTCTAAGCAATATAGCATAACAATCTTTACAAAAATTCCTGCAGTTTACGTCCTCTAGAACTTAGCATGTCGGGATTTTTATTTAAAAACAAAAAAAACAGCATCCTATCTCTACATTATACATACACAGGTTGCATGCATGCACTCTGAAAATAAATGCAGACTTCAAACTCAAGAAAAATTGCACTATGACTACTCAAAAGGCACCAGGGATTTATGTAAATTTACAATGCAGCAAAAAAGCCAAACTATTTTGTCTATGACTGGATTATCATGACCAAGCTTTGTTGTCATCAGGTCTGTAGGTACTTTAGACTGCAAAATGCCAGACGTTCTGTAAACAAAGCTTATACATGTAACTCTCTTAATATGAATATGTACAGAGGCTATTTTTCTCATGTTTTCAACATAAATCGGGGGTAGCTGTTTTTCCCCCCAAGGGTAAAAGCTGGAATTATTTATTTAGCTTAATAAAAAAGAATTTCATCTTCAATGTTGAAACCTCTGTCGGCCATAATTACATCACCTGGTAACAAATTGAACAACAAAGAAGTATTTTTAATGATGTGTTTGTCCAAAGCCTTGCCACCAAATGCATTTGAAATGTAGCTGACTGACCCTTGTGGTGTGATCCTAAAAAGATATTTGGCAGAATGATATTTTCTTTAGTTGGAATAAACTTGAAATCTGCTTTGTTTGGCCCAAAGGTTTCTGTGTTTCAAGTCCAAAACGGTCAACTATTACAGCAACCTTATCCTTAGAGTTTTATGTAGAGCACATTGGCATAGACAATATTGGAGTTTCCCTTGAAGGCCAGTGCAGCAAAAATAGACTGAGTGTCCTGATCATTTGATCATGAATCTTCAATGCAGCCATATTCAGTATCTTGATGTACACTTTCTTCGCTACCACAATCACCATTCTTTCTTCACAAGCACTTGAGTGGTCAGAATCATTTTCACACACTTTCCTAGACATAAGAATAAAACAACCCATGAATTACATATTTGTGACACTGATTATAAAAAATCAGCACTGATGCAAACTAAACAAGATACATGTCTAAAAAGACAAATGATGAAACAGAAATAGCGTTTTTCATGCAATATCTATATCTATAATTTATTTGTCAGCATGGTCATGTATGATGCAAGTCTTGTTTTGTTAGCATTCGCTTAAGACACTGGATGTCAGTAACCAACACTGAAGAAAATATTTTTTGCAATATGTAAAACATACAGAACAACGTTACACACTTGAGTAATAGGGAAAACGTCTGGTTTCTTACCATCAACAAAGTGTTTCGAACAGACTGATGTTTTGTTCCACTTCTCTTCCGTTGTAATATCCTTTCTATAAACAGCTGCCTTCCATAGACGATGTCATTCTTCTGTTTCTTGTTTGTCACCTTGATTAAAAATAACTTTGGGCATCCTATAAAAAGATACATCTAGAGGAACATTTCCTTTACCACTGGGCTTCTTTACGCATCCTTTTATATCGCAGACAACCATGACAATTGATCAGTTGCTAGCAAGCTTGTGTAAACACTACTTTAGCTGGGTCATAAACATGGCCGTCGAAGCTGATGACGTCACGTGAAAACGAGCCATTAATGACTAAAAACATCCAGACAACTCAAAAGTGAACAAAGCTGGTTGTTATACATGCTGAAGTCTTCTGGAGGTCACGTGTCAGTAGTCATTAAGTGATTTCACCATGGACTTCTTGAGGACAGCAACAATGATGCTTTGAAATAGCAGGGGTGATAGATAAATGTGCTGAAGATATGTGAAGACAGAAGAGAGCTGCATGGCTGGCACAGTGCCTCAGTTTGGGAGCAGGTATGCCATCAGTACCTGCTGCTTTCCTGCTGTTTTGTTGCCTGAATTGGTGGTACACCTCATGCCAGTATCAATGAAAATGGAGTCTTCATCATTTGACAGTACTGTGTTTCTGTAAGTGATGGTTTGTAGGCTGTGTCACATGGCTTAGGAGTTGCCAGTGAAAATGAGAACTTAATTTGCCCTTAAAATTCCTTTGCTCTGTGTATGGCTTTTGGTAGGTCAAATTTAGCCCAACTGAACACTGTGTCATCATGTGATCTGTATGCACCATTTTTCACCTTCAGTTTATTCTTGATACTGGCATTGAACAACAGCTTGTTGTTGTTCCAGGACTTGTGTGTGGCATATTGGAATGTAATGTATCTCAAAAAGCAACGTGATGACGTCTATCTGCTTCTGAATGTTGACAAACAAGGCCGTCAGTGTGTCTCCCAGTTAGTGCAAGCAAGACAGCCTTGTAGTTTATCTGTCGCCTCTTGGCTCCAGCACCTAATGGCCTTCACCTCTGGCTTAGCGGTGGTAGGTAGGACAATAGATAAACCATGGTGTGGTTGGAATGACAGGCAGTGTTTGGCATGGTAGGGACCTTTGATAATGCAATAGAAGTGATCAAATATACCACTTACTAATGCTCTGCAACTTAAAGTTATAGTTTCAATATCACTGGTGCAGTATGTGGTCAGAACAGTGCAGTCAGTCCAACACATCTGCTATTCATAAAGAAGCACCTACCACATCCCTCATTCTTGGAAGAGAGTGAAAAAAACGATCTGCTGGATGCAGTGAGAAACCAGGTGGTTGAAGAGCCAATTTAAGTATGTTGGGGCTCAGCCATGTTTCATTTGAAGCTGACCACTGGGCAGTCTCTAAAGTCTTGATGAGATGGGAGTAAAATAAACAGGTTATCTCTCTTGCTCAATAGAGGCAGTACACTCATGAGAAACATGGTAGTGGAGGTCAGCTCAAGCATTTGCAAAAGCAAATTAGCTAATCTACCTACACTTTTACAAACTGAAAAAGTCTTATGCACCAACCCCCTCCTTCTACAGACATATATATGTACATGGTCATATGTTCAAGGGAAAACAAACCAGTACAGGCACGCCTACAAAGGCACATTAGACACATTAAATACAAAAAATCATCATAGACAAGTCCTACACAGCCATATGTACAGAGTGGAAATAAGTTATCCTTTTTATGGCCTATGATGATGATGATGATGTCGATTTATATTGCGCAGGTATCCATTCAAAAGAATGCTCATTGCGCAGCAAAAAACAGAAGAGAAGAAAAAAAATAAAACAACAGGAAAGTAAAAAATAATAAAAACAGAATTGTTTGTTTGTTTGTTTGTGTTTAACGCCGTGTCAGCAACTAGGGCTATATCACGGCGGGAACAGTTATTTAGCTTTAAAAAGTTTAGGGACCAAGCCCTAAGTATAATAACCACATCTTAAAAACCAACACAAGCCAGGAACAACATAAAAAAGGGAGTGACATATACAAATGGGTGTTGTGGCCCAAAAGGCCACTAACTAAGCAAAAACCAAAAACAATGAACTTATAAAACCTTAAATCTTGTGATAAAGCCCTATCCTCCTTAAAAAGTTAAAGATAGCTGCCAATTTGGAATTGCCATCGCATCTTTTGAAAGGTAGCATCATCCATAAAATTTGCTTATATGACATTGGATTACAAAGCCTAGAGAAACTTTGTGAGCCAACAAGCTGAATTAAATACCACATATGCAATTTCCAGTTTTGTTGAAGTACTTGCCTGAGCCCAGTCTCCACAAATGCAAGAAGCTGGAACTGATACTGTTCCACTTTACTTACATCTATAAGGATTAAAACAGGGACACTTAACCTCAGATGTAAATAAGGAAAAAAATTTCTTTCTCCCACTGTTCATCTGCTGCTGTTCCTTCAGCATTCTCACAATCAGCTACACAAAGAGGGAAACTGGGTTGATTAGACATAATTTCTTGGGGTTAAATCAATATACAGAATGTAAAAGAAGTATCAGTCATTTAGTATATAGTGTCTGCTTGAGCTAAAATCATTATTAAAAGCTGTTTTAAAACACTGTTTGCTCAGCAATAAGGCTGCATGACATAGGTTACTACCCCCTTTAAACTTTTAAAAAAAAAAAAATATTAAAACAAAACAATTCCCTTGCCCTGTAAAATTTTCCACTTTAAAGAGTTAGGATTTAGAGAGATCATCTACCCTAAAAATTGTAAACCACTGAATAAATTTAAACCAAGAAAAGATTTTTTCTCCCTCATTTTCAACTGTCGAACTTTTGAAGCAAAAATATCCTTCAGAACCAACGTCTGTATAAACCTGAGAAAAATAGCAAGGAAATCTTTAGTAAATCATTCTGGTCTCAGTAGACTGTTTGGTTCATAATTTCCAAAGATTGTACCATTACCTGCAAGCAAGAGAAGAAGGTGTTCTTGTACTTCATGCCAATCAATGCATCTGTTGTGCAGTTTCCGTAAGGTTGTGATAAGCGAGTGTTAAGAACAGCTTTAAGTCCAATTGATGATGAATATCCTGGAGGAATGTCAAATCCATGATCTACTGGGCTTGGCATTGTGTTGGGTGCATGCACCACAAGTCTCATTCCTGCACTGTGGAGAATGTTTGAATCTTTATTGTACACACCATATGTTCCAAGAGGCGGCTCATCATTATCCAGTGAGACGATCAAAGAAAGACCATTCTGTGGGCCAGTGGCATGCATAAGCAATCTTTTTTCTAAAGTGCCTCCATTGAATGTAAAGCAATTAAAATAGTTTCCATCAAATGATGTTGTAAAATTTTCTATAGAGCATGTTTCCTGGTTAAACTGACAGTGAATCAGCAAATCCTTTAATTCATGACTGATGTTTTTAGCCTCATCACCAAGATTTTCATAGAATGCACGAATTGATGTAAGATGTGGATGCTGATCACCAAACTTGAACCTGAAACATAAGACATTTAACAACTGGCTAGAATGGGAAATACATCTTGTTGCTTGCAGTCATTTCTTGATTTTTGGTGTTCTCCCAGATGTCATATAACAATACTGTCTAAAAACAGTTCATGCTGCACTATTGACAGTGCTCACATAAACAGAATGAATCTGTGTATTAATATTTTCCTAGATCACCTGCATTTTCCACCTATTTTTAAATGATTTGATGCCTGCCCTTCTTCATCGTTCCACCAAAGAACAATTATACTGACTCCCCTTGAATACTTTACTGACACATTAAGGCATTATCACCCACTCCCTATTCAATAAAATATTGAAAAATGTCCTCAGAGCATGCCACAAAATCCTGGTTTGTGTAATATTGATAGTAGAGCAAACTATGAGAATATAGTAAATGCACAGATTTATTAAATATGTCAAACATCTCATTATTCAGTAGTGGAAGAGCATTTCCCATGTGGAAGTAATCTCAATGCAATGTGCATAAAAAGACTGACAGTTAACCATACAATTGTTGTTTGTTAGTGTTTAACGCCGTGCCAGCAACTAAGGCCATATCACGGCGATGAGAGACAAAATTATTCCAAAAACCCATTGATCAAAAAACTCACCAAGAGACATAACAGTTATATCCCAATAAAAGCCATCAAAAAACAGGAGAATTTTAGAAGAGTAGATTTAGTGAAAAAATTGTTTTTGTGGCCAAAAAGGCCACCAACAAACCAAAACCAAAAAACCAACAATTAACAGGATCTAAAAACTTAAATCTTATGAAAGAGTCCTATCCCTTTTAAAAATGTAAAAATTGCTGCCGATGGGACGGACCTAAACAAGGTAAACAAAGAAACTGCTGTGAAAAAATCGCTGACGGGTACTCTGGAGCTCAGGGCAAGTGATTAATACATGTTTAACATTTGAAGTTTCTTTGCACCAAGGACAAACAGGTGGTGGTTCACCTCGTAAGAGATACGATTGCATGGCATAGGTGTGCCCTAACCTCAGTCTAGTAAGAATTTTGTTTTTGTTTGTGTTTAACATCGTGTCAGCAACTAGGGCTTTATCACGGCGAAAACAGTTACTTAGCTTTAAAAAGAGTATAATAACCATAACATCGTTAAAAAAAATAACACAAGGAGCAGGAACAACATAAAAGAGGGAGTGACATATAAAAATGGTTGTTGTGGCCCAAAAAGCCACCAACAAACCAAAAACCCCAAAACTATGAACTTATAAAACCTTAAATCTTGTGGTAAAGCCCTATCCTCCTTAAAAATGTAAAGATAGCTGCCGGTGGGATGGACCTTAACAAAGAAAACAAAGAGTCTAAAGTAAAAAACTTATTTTGGCCCAGAGTGTCCCAGTGGCGTTGCCACAAGGACTGAACATAGGCCGAGAGGACAGATTTACAGTCTGCTGATACTATCGAGAGTAGTTTACTAGGAGACTGACATGCAGCCTTGGCGGCCTGGTCCGCTCAAACATTGCCTGGGATACCTGCATGACCAGGAGCCCAGATGAAAACAATGTCTTTTTTTCATCGGAGTAAGGCTGCATGGATTGTATGAATCTGGACCATCAGGGGGTGGTCGAAACGTTGGGAAAGAAGGGCTTGCAGAGCCAATAGCGAGTCTGAAATGATCAGAAAGTTTTGCTCCGAAGAGCGGTAAACATGCTGCAAGGCTAGCAAGAGGGGAAGTTCCGCAGAGAAGATAGCGCAGCCATCCGCAAGTTGTGCAGAAGAGGCCTGCTGCGGTTGGCAGGACAGAACTGCTGCCGCAGCCACAGGGCCACCGTTCGGGACTTTGGAGCCATCTGTAAAGATAGAACAGAAACCAGGATAGTCAGAAAGTAGTTCTTGAAAATGCTGAGGAAAGATGAGATCACATGTGTCACCTTTCTTGAAAGTGCAAAGATCAAGACGGATCTCTGGAACAGGAAGAGTCTAAGGAGGAGCTGGTAAGAGAGGGAGAGTCTCTACCTGCTGGGTATCTACTCCGGCTGCTTGCAAGTGAGGTGCAACACAGAGTGATACTGGTTTTAGCTACTTGGTACGAATGGCATACAGGGCAGCACGCTGAGATCTGAAAACAGCACAGTAAGAAGGGTTTCCAGGATGAGCTTTTAAGCGATAGACATAGGATAGCATGAGTCTCAGACGATGGAGAGAAAGTGGAGGCTCACCAGCTTCTGTGTACAAACTTTGTACAGGAGTGGTGTGGAAGGCACCCAAACAGATGCGGAGCCCTTGGTGGTGAATAGAATCAAGAATTTTGAGATAGGATTCTCGATCAGAGCCATAGATAATGAATCCATAGTCTAGCTTGGAGCGGACCAGGGCACGATTCAGGAGAAAATTTGAAGCCATTCTCTGTCACCCACTTCTGTACACGCACAGCTGAAGATGGCATTCGAGACATGGTAGGCATCGGCCTCGGATGCAGAGAGCAAAATCATCTACATACAGTGAGGCCGCCAAACCTGGACAGACAGATTTCACGATGGAATCTATTTTGATGTTAAAAAGGGTAGGTGATAGTACGCTGCCCTGCGGGATGCCCATTTCCTGTTCCTGAGGATCAGAAAGGACAGAATCCACACGAACTTGAAAAAGCCGTTGAGTAAGAAAGTTCTTAATGAAGAGAGGCATATGACCCCGGAAGCCAAGGGCGTGAAGGTCTAACCGAATACCTTGCTTCCAGGTAGTGTCGTACGCCTTCTCCAAGTCAAAGAAAACTCTAAGACGTGTTTCTTGTTGACAAACGCATCCCTAACAAAAGTTTCAAAACGAACCTGATGGTCTAGGGTACTGCGGTATTGTCTAAAGCCACACTGCAGGTTTGAGAGGAGACCACGAGATTCCAGTTGCCAGGTGAGCCGGGCATTCACCATTTGTTCTAAGGTTTTGCATAGACAACTAGTGAGAGCAATGGACCGCTAAGAGTTGGGATCAGAAGGATCCTTTCCCGGTTTTGGGATAGGCACCACGACTGCCTCTCTCCACGAGGGAGGAAAACAGCCGGACACCCAGATAAAGTTAAAGATGTTTAAAAGAAGAGTGAGAGAGGCCTGTGGAAGATGAGTCAGCAGCTGATATGGAATGTTGTCTAGGCCAGGTGCAGAGTCCTTACACTTTTGAAGGGCCTGCTGCAGTTCATTAAGAGAGAAAGGTAAGTCACAGGGAAGAGATGCCTGAAAAAATTTCATACGCTGAAAATCAGGAGAGTAATTTAAAGAGGAGGAATTCTGGGCAATGTTGGATGCCAGCGAGTTGGCAACATCCCATGGTTCTGTGAGAACAGAGTTTCCAACCCGCAGGTGGCCTATTGAGCCAGCCTGAAACCTTCCCTTTATCTTCCTAATGGCCGCCCACACCGGCTGGGAAGTGGTACGGGAGGACAACGAGGACACAAACCTTTGACATGCAAGTTTCCTTGCCTGTTTAAAAGTAAAATGAGCCTGAGCTCTGCAACGTTTAAAACTTATCACATTTTCAGGAGTTGGGTGGCGGAAGGCAAGGCGCTGAGCCTTCTTCTGAGCATGCTGGGCCACCCTGCACTCCTCAGTAAACCACGGTACACGTGGTTGGCGATTTCGAAGTCCTCGTCTAAGGATTGTTTCTAAAGCTATCTCAGTTAAAGTAGAGGTAAACTGGTTAATAGGATGTAATGTAGGATCGTCCCTAGAGTCCTCTACATCTAAGTTAAAACTAGAGTCTGAGAAAAGCCGGATGTTACAGAGGGCCTGAAAAGCAGGCCAGTCTGCTCTAGACAGGTTCCACCCGCCCTCGCAGAAAGTACCTTCCTGCTCTAGAGGAGTTAAGAGCTGTAAAACTATTGGGAAGTGGTCGCTGCCACACAGGTCGTCATATACTGTCCAGTTCAAATCAAGTAGTAGTGTGGGGCTGACAGATCCACAGCAGAGACAGTGGCACAAGAAGGACGGCAAAAGGTGTTTGAGCCGTCGTTTAGAAGGCACAGATCCCTTTCCATAAAAATGGATTCTAACAACTCCCCCCTGGTGTCACCCGATGCCCCGCCCCACAGGGGATGGTGTCCGTTGAAGTCCCCCAAAAGAAGGATGGGAGGAGGGTCAGAAGACCCTCAATGTCTTGTTGGGAGATCCGAGCCGATGGAGGAAGATAAATACTGCAAACAGTGAAAGTTTTGCCCAGAGTAACACGGGCAGCAACAGCTTGAAGAGTAGTAGAAAGTGGTATCTGGCTAAACAGAAGGTGGGAACAAAGAAGAAGAGTAGTCCCACCTGAAGGAACGTCATTCTGCGAGTCCTGACGTAAAATGTGAAAGCCTTTGAAGGAAAAAGGGGTAGATGGTAGTAGAAGAGTCTCTTGAAGAGCTATGATCTCAAGAGAGAGACGAGATGCTAAGATTCAAAGTTCTTCAAAGTTGGCTCGGATCCCTCGACAGTTCCAGTGAAGGATTGCTGACATTCTATTTGTGAGGGAAAGATGCAGAGTGCCTCACAGGAGCAACAAGAGATGGAGAGGGAGAGGGCAGGGGACGGCGGCACAGAGAAGGCGACGCTAAGCGTCGTTCATCCACATCCATCCCCTGCTCGCCAAGAGAGGTATAACAATTGGAAACAGGAACTGAAGCTTCAGCGGTGGTTGGCCCAGATGTTTTGTGCTGAGTGATGGGTTTTTCTGGTGCTTTTGCTTTTGATTTTGTGTTCTTGTCTGTTTGCGGTGTGGTGTTCTTGTTCTTTGGTGATTTTGTGTAACGTGTTTGTTGACATGTAATGTTTCTGACTGGTGAAGCTTGTTTGGGCTGTTATGTTTGAGTTGTTTGAGATGCATGTGTTGACTGGGTGCCACCACTATTTGCAGGAGGAGGAGGCATAGCTTGACAGACTGGGACAGGGCCCTCAGAAGAGACCCATGTCATGTCCGTCTGGATAGATACAGAAACTGCCGGTCACTTTGCAACGACTGCTGAAAAAGAGGTGGAACCTGATGTAGGAGGGTCGATCACCAAGCGACGGTGTGCATCGGCACACAAAATGCCAGATTCCGTGCGTACACTCTGGATGGTTGCCTCCTCCCTCCACTTCGGGCAGTCTTTTGAAGAGGCAGTGTGCGTACCGTCACAGTTAGCACAGTGTGCGCTTTTGGAACAATCAGCTGCAGCGTGGCCAACCTCACCGCAGCGGAAGCAGCGGGCTTGGGACTTGCAAGAGCTTGCCCCATGGCCATAACGCTGACAGTTGAAACAGCGCAAAGGAGATGGAATGAAAAGAGAGACCTTGACCCGTAGATCCCCGACCTGGATAGATTCGGGTAATTTGGGAAGTCAGAAAGTCAGAAAGAGTGTGTTGGTGAGTATCGAGTTTCCATCCCTCTTGAGGTGGACCCTTTGCACTGCTGTAACCCCCTGGGATGCCAGTTCTGATGATGTCAAGTTCCGACAACCCAGCAAGGTTGGGACACCTAATGACCCCCCTGGAGGAGCTGAGAGATCTATGGGCAGTCACTTTGATGGGACGATCAACAAATTGTTTCAAGTTCCATCGGCGAAGAGCCTCAGAAGCCGAGTGTTGCACTGGACCAGAAATTGTCCAGTGCGAAGTCGCTTTATAGAAGTAAATCCAGTCTGCGCCCTCCACAACAAGAAAACAGGGCCAAGCCCCCTCTACTGCTTTACGAACATCTCACGCACTTCATCCTCGCTGTCAGACAAAAAGACATCCTCTCTACTTCTTTTCCCCAGTTTTGAGGTGTTTTTTTGCCATAATGAAATTAATAAGATTCGTTCCTTATGCTCCCCACCCACCACGGAGTCCAACAAGGGGATGCGACCGAGCGGTACCACTTAGGATATTTCCAGCATGGTCGCACCAGGGATACATAAGGAATATACTCTGGCCTACAGAGTGTGTAGACCAGATTGACCCCGGCCACAGCCTTCTAGCAAAGCTAGGGCAATGCACGACCAGCCGATTGATTGGTGTGGGCCACACCAACCTCCCATCTAGGAGAAGTCCGGGCCAAAGAGGTGTGTTGGTATAGTGGGCCGCAGCCCATCAGGGACCTCAACTTCCAGGATCCCATCCTTCCCTGACACGGCTTGCCCTGCACGGCAAACGCAGAGGGCCTAAAGGAGGCCACTGAGAAAAGAGCTGCATTAAAAGAAAGGCATGATTGAAGAAGACAGGAAAAGACTGGTGTAGGCAGGAGATAGAAAAGACAAACAGTAGTGTGATATGGAGATGGTTAATTGGAAAAAGAGTATAAGTGAAAGGGCCAGTGAGGGAGAAACAAGAAAAGCATAAGAAATAGGGGTGGGCAAGCTTAGTCACCCAGCCAGAGAGAGGCTTGTTACAACAAGTCACACTTTCCCCAAGCCAATGGAGAGGCTGAAAGAGCAGTTCAAATTGCCAAAAAGATTCTGCAGCAAAATGAACCTGAATTAGATCTATTGATATAAAGAGACACAACTATTTCTGCTACAGGATATAGTCCAGCAGAATTAGCCCGCGGAAGAAAACTGAGAACTACATTACCTACATTGTTTGAGAACCTTGAGTCAAGGACATTTGATAAAGCAGCTTACAAGACTGCTTTGCTTTTGCATCACTTGGTGTTAAGCAAGTGATGCAAAAGCAAAGCAGTCTTGTAAGAAGTGTTTTGACAAGCGTCATAGAGTGCGACCGCTTGACGAACTTCGTTCAGGCGACACTATTGCAGAAGCTAGATGGTGAGAAGCACTATGGAGGTCCAGCAGTCATTCTGCAGCAGTGTGCTCTGAGGTCCCCCCCCCCCTGTGGGACCCCAAGGTATGCTTGCCAGGGTCCCTGCTGTCCAGCCAGGCATGTCATAAGAGGCGACTAAGGTGGACACCTCACCTAGAGGTAAATTAGGTTGTGGTAGGGCTAACAACCCCACCATATAAAAAAGCATGTTACAGAAACCAACACTAGAGCACTCGTTACAGATGGCGAAGGTAATGAAACATACCAGGGAACTGGACTTATGACGGACGACAGTCAAACCCGAGAGGGAGCTGGCGCCCCAATGGTGGATTTACTGAAGCCGAAGCAGAAGTTGAGGGTGGGGTGCTGGAACGTCCAGACCTTGTATCAGACTGGCAAGTTGCCCCAACTAGTCAAGGAGTTTGACAATTACAACTTGCACATCCTGGGAATCAGCGAGGTCAGATGGACTGGCACAGGAAAAAGGAGACTAGCGTCAGGACATATTATCTTGTTCTCAGGAAGATCAGATGACCAGCACTCTGAAGGAGTAGCACTACTCCTTAATAGGAAAACTGAACAGACACTGCTGGAATGGAAGCCTTATGGAGCCAGGCTTCTGAAAGCAAGATTCCATTCAAAGTACACCAAGCTGACAGTGCTAGTTTGCTATGCACCAACAGAAGACTCCGAGGCAGAAGACAAGGATGCTTTTTATGATCAGCCCCAAGCAGCCACAGAGAGTGTCCGTGTCCATGATATGTTGCTCATCGCCATCGATCTCAATGCCAAGGTGTGAAGTGACAATACCTGCAGGGAGTATATCATGGGCAAGCATGGAATTGGAACCATCAATGACAACAGAGAGAGACTGGCAGACTTTAGTGAAGAAAACAATCTACTGATTGGAGGCACATTCTTCCAACCCAAAGACATCCACAAGGCAACATGGACATCACCAGAAGGCGTCACAAAGAACCAGATAGACCATGTCATCATCAACCAAAGATGGAGAAGCTCACTTCAAGATGTCAGACCTACAGAGGAGCAGACGTTGCCAGTGACCACACTCTTGTGATAGCTGCAGTTTCTCTGAAGCTACGTCGATCACAAGGAAAACAGGTACGTCAGCAGAGAGTGGACTCCGGCAGACTGAAGGACCCAGCCACCAAACATGCCTTTGTAGTGGAAGTAAAGAACAGGTCCCAGGCACTAGGGGATCAACAGGAGATGACCTTAGAGGACATCAATCAAGTCTTACAGGAAACAGGTGAGAAAATACTGGGCTTCCAACGAAAAAAGAAAGAACAGTGGATCAGAGAAGAGACATGGAAAAGGACAGAAGAGAGAAAGTCAACCAAGCAGAAAATCAACAACACCAGATCTGAATGTCTGAAGGAACAACACAGACAAAGGTATACAGAAATAAACAAAGAGGTAAAGAGGATGACCAAAACCGACAAAAGTGACTACATAGAGAAACTGGCAGATGAAGCAGAAGCAGCACGAAAAAATGACCTGAAGACACTGTATAAAATCAATAAACAGCTAAACAACAGGTTCAAAAACAGTGAAGTACCAGTGAAAGACATGACCGGAAATGTTGTCGAGGGAGAGGCAGAAAAACTACAGCGCTGGAGGGAGCATTTTGAGTCAGTTCTAAACAGACCAGACCCCCCTCAGCTTGCAGACATCCAGCCAGCAGATACAGACCTTGACATCTGCACAGACCCGCCAAGCCTGGAAGAAGTGACAGCAGCAATCAAGGCAATGAAAAGCGGCAAATGGAATAACAGCAGAGATGTTGAAAGCAGATGTGAATGTGACAGCTCCCATGTTGACTGAAATCTTCAGGCAAGTTTGGGAATCAGGACCTATCCCCGATGCGTGGAAGACAGGGCTCATCTTCAAGTTACCCAAGAAAGGAGATCTTGGAGACTGCAATAACTAGAGGGGTATAACACTTCTTTCCCTCACCAGCATGGTCTTCAGCAAGATTGTTCAGCAAGACTGATGGCAACCGTTGAGAAAGACTCCCGGCCTCAGCAAGCAGGATTTCGCCCTGGGCAATCATGCTCGGAACTCATTTTCACTCTGCGTCAGATTCTGGAGCAGAGCAACGAGTGGAACGCACCGCTGTACATCAATTTTATCGACCTGTAGAAGGCTTCTGACAGCATCCACCGTGAGTCCTTATGGAAGATCCGGAGGCATTATGGAGGCCCTGCAAAACTTGTCCAGGTCATTGCAATGCAATTCAAGTCAAATGTGATCAGCACCCTCCTTTATGGATCAGAATCATGGAAGATGACCAAAAACATTGGTAACAGGCTTGAAGTCTTCCAAAACAGATGTCTCAGGCGCATACTTAACATCATTTGGCCAAACACCATCACCAATGAAGAACTCCACCGAAGAACTGAAACTGAGTCCATCACCACGCTGGTTCAACGAAGACATTGGCGATGGATTGGATATGTGCTTCGCCAGCAGACAGCAGACCTCTCCAGAATTGCCCTACAATGGACTCCAGACGGCCGAAGAAAACGAGGCCGCACAAAGGAAACTTGGAGAAGAACAGTGGAAAGGGAGATGAAAGGAAAGGGCTGGACATGGGGTCGCCTGGAGCGAGTTTCAGCCGATTGACATCAGTGACGGGCTCTGGTTGAGGCCTTATGTGCAACTAGCATGAAGAGGATTGATTGATTGTGCTCTGTGGTCATATATTTTACAAACACCAAGAGGCAGTTTTCGACGCAACAGACGTCATCTCAGAAGGTCAAGAAACTTTGAGCCGGAGCAGTCCAATTCCAAACCCAGTCCTGTCCAAAATGATTTTTCCCTGCATACTTCCCAAGTCCCAGTGACAGGTGAACCAGAAGTTGATTCTAGTCTCAATGAGCCCGTATCCAAGTCTGAACCAGAGACAGCGCTTCATGTCAGTGATCCTAGTCAATGTCCAGAATCGACATCTAGTAAAGGTGGTCCTGCTACAGAAGCCACATACAGCACTACTTCAGATCCTGGAGATTCCCATCCAAGTAGCAGCTCACCACCTGGAATGACTCGTAGCGACACAATTATCACCCTGCCTGCGTGATATAAAGACTGATAATTATGTTTTGAACATTGATTAGAGAGTAAAGACTCTCCCCGTCAATTGAAGAATCTCAAGGGAGGGGAGATGTGATGATAAAAGTTATCCCGGTAGCGACATCCAGGATTTTATGTACGATTTTGTGATGTTCAAGATGGCGGGTTAGCCATATTGCTTTTGTTAAAGTAAATATATTTTGTCACTAAATCCACAGTGTTTTGTGTTGGTCCGCTGAGAGCTTGCAGCATGATACAAAAAACAAGATACAATAACACTAACTGCTAGGAAAACTAGGGCTTCAATTCTGGAACTGAAGATGTATGAAATATCATAAAGTAGTTGAAATAAATCCATGGAGCGAAAGGATGAAACACAGTTCTTACTGGGAGTGCAGATAAGTGTTCTGTACACACACAGATCCAAAATCTAAACATGTAGTAGCATAGCACAAAGATGCAGATGAAACAATACAATGAATGTATAGTCCACAGATCAGAAATACAGTCGAACCTCGCTAAGTCGACCTTCCCTAAGTCGAAAACCTCCCTATATCGAATTAATTGTTAGTTCCCGGGCAAATTCCATAAGAACAATGTATTTTAGATCTCCTTAACTTGAAGATTTGTTGAATTTTGAGTCATCACCAGCCAGACGCAACTATGTCTCAAACTGTTTCAAACTATGTTCCAAACTGTCTCAAGAAAGACACTTTTATCCCATTTTCCTTTCATCTTTGTGTAAAAGGTTCGTTGCGTGCTCTGTTGCGCAGTGAACAACAAACTGACTCTCACACGAGTCCCCCCTTTGAAGTTGACCGATTCAGGGGAACTGGCTGACAATAGACTTTTCCCACAGCCGCTTTAAGTCGGCGGGCCACGCATCACGGGTCAAGATTTATGGCCACCCGCCTCGACAATCCTTTCAGGCGGTGGCGGTGGTAACCTGACCAGTGGACCGTTGGTGGTTCACACACAAACTTACTGTGAAAAATATGTTTTCTACACTTTGTCAGTCTCTTATTGGGACAAACACTGAATAGAGTTCGTGTCGGTGTGGTTTTTCCCGTGCAGTACATGCCGCGGAAATGGCAGTACAAGCATCCATATAAAACGATAATACTGTATAATAAACAGTTATAATACAGTAATTAAGCCAGAAAAACATTGTCCTTGATTAACCTGCACCTATTACGCCCTTTTCCCTAACTCGAAAACTCCGTAAGTTAGCAAGGTCCGACTGTAAGCAATTACAATTGCTGACAAATGGTGACAAGTAATCAATAAAGCAAAAAAAAAAAAAAACTGGCAAAGTGACTCAGGCACATGGGAGGCAGAAACCAAAAGTGACAGAACAACTGAAAACATAGATAAATGGTGCAAGAAAAACCAGGCACCAGAAGACACAAAACTGATGTAAATCCAGGGATAAGAAAAAAAAAAACGACAAAGCAGCCCCCAAAGACAGTTAGGTGAAAGGAAATCACTCTCACAATCTTGATAACTTCTCCCCTTTAGTTGGTATAAAACTGCCAACATGCTAGTTGAAACTAAGGTGTTGTTCAGTCGGGTGTTTAGGCCAGATCAGGTTAGATTCAGTAATGGAACTGTTCTAAAATGGAAATGATTAAATGATCGGGTCAAGGGCATAAGGTCAGGTATTGTCTGGGATTAGGAGCTTCTTCAGGCCAGCAACTTATATTTCTAGCATTCATTCAGTTTTTAACTTATTTTCACTCTACATTGACAAAAAGTTTATGGGCTTTTAACGTGGCAGTTTAAATTCTTTTACTTTCCAAAGACTGGATTCTGCTTTTGGGATTTCCTTCACTTTTACAGTTTTCCCTAACCTGTTAAACTACCTGTCTTTTGTTTGTAGCAAGTGTAAATAGTCTATTTTCAGCAAGGGATCACCAAAGGAAAATGACAAAATATTTATATATATATATTCACCTCATTGTGAAATTCAGCCACTGCATCAGTTCAGTATCCTCCCCATTTTCAAATAGCAGTCGTAGTTTACGCCATGAAATGGGCTCTATGTTGCAGACTGTTACAGACGGAAACTCCACTGGCATACTATCTTTGATCTCTGAAAGTTCAACCACTTGAAATTGGAGATATTTTCTTACCAGTAGTGAAAGCTGAAGAGTGGCAGCTGTGAATCCAATGATAACCATTAATGCCCATATGACCTGAAAAGTACCACACAAAATCACAAAACATATAGCAAAATATTTTACATAAACAAGTTTCTGCTGGTGTTATTCTAAACATGGTAGAAGTTTCCCCTCTAAATATCCTCTATAAATCTTTCTTTATGTACATGACATAGCTCCAACAGCCAACAAAATTCTTTTAGTTAAAATTTTTCAACAAATTATATTAGCAAAAAAGTATTACTGCACAGTTAATTTTTTTCTGAAACTTGAATGTGTCACTTATTGGTACTTGAATGATATATCAAAGATGAAGGAGTAGAGGGGCCGCTGGAGGTAGAGTCTGGATGAGGCTGGGCCGCATCAGGGTTTCCACAAGAAAAGCTCTTACAAAAACATTCCAATGTTATCAAATGTCTTTATTTGTTCGTCTTATTTTGTGTTAAAAATAAAAATAAATTTAAAAAATTCATAAGAAAACAATAAATCAGTAATAAATAAAATGAAAATAATAATAATAATAATGCAGCAGATATAGAAGACCGAAGAAACCACATATAGTTGTTGACTAGAGAAATGTAATTATTATTATTCAGATTCAAATGTCTGTATTAACAGTTCTTTAACATTTAACTTTCTAAACATGAATGGAACATTGAACATAAACTGTTTTGAACATGGCTTCTTCTGCCTACTTCTTGCTGCTAGACATCTGGCAGCGCTTACTCTCGCATAGCCGAGCCACATTTGGCTTAAGGGAGGAAGCAGTTGAGACCCTCAGTGGGGCTTGAAGATGCTCATCAGTAAGTCTGGATCTGTACTTGGACTAACTGAAGTTCAAGGTAGAGAATAGCTTTTCGCACAAGTATGTGCTCCCAAAAAGACACATGGTCTGCTTGAACATTCGGGAAAGCTCAGGGAAGCTGGGGGGCAATTCTTTCAAAAATTGCCCACGCTTGTCTGCTTTTCCACTCACCTCCCTGAACTTGGCTTTGAGCTCAGAGTTGCACTGCAGCAGGTCAATGAGCTCCATTTGAAGAATAGGAGGGGCATCTTGCACATTAAAGGAGAAGGGGTCCGCAAAAATTTGAAATGTGGCTCTGTGCGTCTTGAAGTCTGCAAATCTGTGATCAAATTCCTCCTGTAGCTTCAAAATGACATTCACATACTCTTCACCACTGAACGGTGTGCCTGCATCCATGAGTGCCTTGCATGCTGGGTAATGGCAAAGGTTTGTCTGAGAAAGCTGGGCTTTCCATAACATAAGTTTTGTAGAGAATTTTCTCACATTGTCATAGGCAGCACTGACAAGTCACTCCTGGCTTTGTAACTTCTTGTTCAGTACATCAAGCTCATGTGTGATATCAACAAAAAAAAAGCTAAGCCCATGAGCCATTTTGGATCACTTAGCACAGGAACCGCAACCCCATCTTTCTCCCTGAAGGCTTTCACTTCCACTCTTAACTAAAAAAAATCTCTTCAATATGTTTCCTCTGCTGAGCCAACGTACCTCGGTGAAGTAGAGTACATCCCCATATTCTGATTACATTTCCTCTAAAAAAGCACGAAACCGTCTGTTCTTTAAGCCCCTGGATCTGATTTGGTTGATGCATTTCACAACGAAAGACATCACATTGTTAAACTTCAGGCATTTGCTGCAAAGGGCCTGCTGATAGGTAATGCAGTGCAAAGCAATGGCCTCCTCCACACCTTCCTCTTCCAGTTTTTTTTCTGAACAAGTGCCACCAGTCCATTTTTCCTCCCTGTCATTGATGGCACTCCATCAGCTGTTATTCTAACAAACCTCGTCCAAGGCAAACCGGCATTCTCAATCAGTCAGTCAGTCAGTCAGTCGTCCCTTGCCTGGCACCTGGCGTTGCAGGGAGCACATGGATAGACGCGGCAGCTGACAGGGCCCGCCCCTCTTGCCTATTTTGGGCGATAGTCAGCAGGTCCTGCACAGGACGACCAGTCCAGTCTTTGATGTTCTTAAGCAAGTTCTTTCTCTGACCACCACGGCGTCAGCCACCCTCCAAGGTGCCTTGAAGGATAGTCTTCGACAAGGTGTCGTGCCGGGTTACATGGCCAAAGAAGACCAGCTTACGTCGCTTGACTGTTGATAGTAGAGGTTCCTGGTGTCCTACGAGTGTGGCCATCTTGATTCTTACAAAGTTGTTGGTTTTGTGTTCTTTGTATGAGATCCGGAAAAATAAGAATGGCTCTGCGCAGAGTTTGCGCAGAGCATTCTCAATGGCATCACACAGCTGGTGAAATATCTCCTGAGCGGTGGTCTGGCCATGCACTGGAATCACTGAGCAACTCCTCTATGACTTCAAAATTGTCATCAACACCACGGACATAGATTGCGAGTTGGGCAGTGTCGGTGATGTCTCATCAAGTGCGACTGAGTATACACTGAAACATTTGTCTTTCTCACACAGTTGATCATAAATGTCACTTGACAGGTCAGAAATGCGCTCTGCTAATGTTTTGGCAGAAAGGCTGATGTTGCTAAACTGACCTTTCTTTTCTGGACAGACAATACTTGCAGCCTGTAATATGCACATTTTTACAAATTCACCTTCTTTGAATCGCTTTCCTACTTTAGCAATCTCACTAACCACGTAGCTAGCTTCGACTGCTGCATCATTCTCTTTGGTTACTTTCTTAAAGAAATCTTGTTGCCTTAGTAGATATGTTTTAAGACTAGCAACCTGGTTGACTCTGTCATCTCCCTGTATTTTGCATACATTTTGCCCAGGGTAGTGGCGCAAGTTTGCAATAAGCCTGGCTGATGTTCCACCTCCGAGAGCTATATATATATATATATATCCCACCGTGATTGGTAGGTTCATTCAGCTCCGCACACAACACTGAAAAGTGCCATTCGTATCAAACTCGGGCTGCACTAACATTAAACTTTGATATTGAGGTGGGGGCTGCAAACTATGCAAATTATGGTGAAAAACACTAGCTACGTAAGTTCAGTTAAAAGGATAAACAATGACTAATCAATGATATAGCAACATAATGACTAAAATGAGTAAGCAAGTAAACATTGTTAAGTAGCAAGAGAAGTAGAATGTAATAGATACAAAGCAAGAAAAAAAACAGCTCACTTAAAGATATGTTGTGGCCACCCTTAATTCAAAGCTTTCACTTAAACCTAAAGGTACATCTTAACAGTTTTAAATTGAAAAAAAATAGAAGTAGCATGTTGTTGATCAAGGCTATGCCAGTGACATAGGCTATATCACAATAAAGACATGGTCTTAAACCAGATTTTGAGCACTTGAACTTCCATACTCTACTGCATAAAAAAATACCAGTCTGTCTATTGTCCGTTGCATAGTACAGAAATGGAATTGATACTGAGAAACACATCTGTATAAAGAGAACGTATCTTCATATGCCTTGAGCTGGAGCTCCACTCCTTATGTCACACAGCTCTAGTTTATCTCCTGTTTTGCTTTCTGTGCTATACATGTATGCGGTGCATGGATGGGAAGAAATCAGGGCCTGTCATATTTTTGGATTCAGCAATGAAAGAATCTGAATCCTGAAAAGAAGTAAGCCCTTATCCATGCATTGAATGGTGACAGCCTCAGCACTGAATGAGCGGTAATACAGTCTTGACATCAGGTATATGTGTATCTCGGTTTTGTTGATGTAACATATCCCCATAATAATAACTGAAGAAAATGTTAGCACACCATGGCCTTTTCCTTAAATTATTGACTGTGTAGCAGACCACCATCATTAAATTTGTACCCTCTGATCATTTTTATTACTATTTAGTACCCTGTAGCTCCACTGTTGCTATCCATTTTTAATCTAAGAGTAAGTTCATCAGTCCTGATAGAGAAGGGAGCATGGGTAATACCATTGGCACTTGTTTTCTTGTAGTCTTTTGTGTTATTTTTCCCATAAGAATCATTACTAAAGTGGAGAGATCGTCAGAAGTCTCTGCGTTTTGTACAGTTTCAGCTGTCCTTGATGTGTGGTGTTCTTGGTTGTACATCACGGAGTCTTCTGTCAGTGTGTTTTTCTTTGTCTTTGTCATTAGCTGGTTCTGCTTCAGCTTCGTTTATGGGCTATGGGGCTGGTTCAGGCTGTTCCTCTGTGTGATGGTCAGAGCAGCTGGCAGAGGTGAGGTTTGGTCTTACTTTACAGGGTCTTTGGTGGACGCTATGTCCTTTCTGTCCTCAGTGCATCTCATGACACTTGGTCTGTTGTGCTTATTTGGCTGGCAATCCTATAGATGACTCTCCATGAGCAGCCTCCCTATCTTGTGCTGTAGCCGGTTGT
This sequence comes from Marisa cornuarietis, assembly GCA_004794655.1. Taxonomy (NCBI): domain Eukaryota; kingdom Metazoa; phylum Mollusca; class Gastropoda; order Architaenioglossa; family Ampullariidae; genus Marisa; species Marisa cornuarietis. Next base: position 111,616 of record SMMW01000587.1, on the reverse strand, counting down.
ACACCAGCTTATACAAAGTCCTTGTTGTCTTGGACTTTACATGCTCTGGTGTCCTGTTGCCCTCCACATTGCCCACAAGCAGCTATTAATTTGCAGATGTTAGCTACATGTCCAAATCCATTACAGTTGCAGCACTGTCTTTCAGGCATATTAAACTGTTCTACACTATATATCTGGTAGCCTATTCTGATCATGGTAGACATCGTATTGTTTTAGAACTCTAGGAGGATTGCCTTACTGGGGACAGAGTGGTTATTGTAAGTTTTTAAATGTTATCTTTTTAAAGCTCTGAAGTTTTGGTTGCTTTGCAGTAATTGGTTTATTCCCTTCAGGCTTTCTTCTAATGGAGTGTTTTTAATAACACCTAGTCCTTTCTTTTGTTGAGCTTTTTCAGTTACTCTTTGCCCTGCCAGGTGACATATAACTGCTAGGCCTAGGGAGTTTTGCAATTTTGTTGCCTCTTTCTGTTGGCTTTGGTTAGAGCAACCTATGGTCAGTTTGTTCTGGTGTTTAGTCATATCTCTACCACCTCTCTTATTTTACTTCTTATTTTTTTGGTCAGCCTAATAAGACCAGCTGCCTCTATTGCTCTATTTTCCTTTCGCTTGGGGACAATTACTACTGGAAATTGAACACTTTTTATTTACTTTTTCTGCTTTGGGGAGAAGTTTCCCTCTCTGATTTTTGCTGACTACTACTTGGAAGTCATCATTGTCTGAATCCAACTCATTGTTGTCGTCCATTATTGTCACAATTACAACTGTATTATGATAACTGGCTATATTGTTGCTGTCCCTTGTGTATTCTAGCATGTCATTGTCATTGACATTGTTGAGATAGTCTCTCACTGTAAATAATGTGCCATCACTATCTGTCTCACTAATGTTGAGATCGTCTTTGAAAGTTGTGTAATTCTTTTGAAAGGTTTTGTGTTATTTTTTATTTTGTTTCTTATCTTTTGGCCTTCTTTTTTAGTTTGATTGAGGAGGGGGTTGCCCATTTTTACATGAAACTGCCTCTACAAGTTGCACAATTTTGTAGGGGAAAAAAAGAAAAAAAGGGGTGGGTGGATAAAGAGAAAATAAATGGATAAAAAAGAAGAATAGAAACACAGTCATAAAGGAAAATTAGAATGAAAGGATTGAAAGAAGTGAAATTAGTAGTAAAGATAACAAAAAATGAACGGGATGGTTTTTTTCTAAGCTCTTGTTCATATTAGGTTTAAGACCACATTAGTAAGATGCTTAGATTTTTTATTAGGTTTTAAATGTTAGTCTTGATTTTAATACAGGGATTTGGATAGACCAACAACAGATCACACACCGGTGTGACTCCAGGTGAAAACAAAGTCTGTTGAAGTGAAAATGTGTTTCATAAGCTGTATGAAACTGGACCATTTCAGACTTTTATCACATATTTTTGTATATTATTACATACCAATTTATTTCTCATTTTTAAACTTTTGATACTTATTTTGATTTTGGAAAAAAAGGGAAATTTATTATTACTCTTTCATATTTCATAGTCTGATAAGGGGGACTCCTGGTTCATTAACCACTGTGATTCACATCAGTTTGATAGATTTTATAATTTTATTTTGATATATAAAGCATTGCAGCATGCATATGGCTCAAGTGAATGACTGACAAATGTTCTCCCATGGCCTGCAATCTTGACAACGTAAGTATAACAATATACATTCTTTCTGTGCACAGTAATGTCTCTTAGCTTGTAACCCAAAATCAGAAGGACGCTATTCATTTGGATTTCATTGGGTGGAGGGGAGGGGGATATCTTGTACTGAACTCAGCCTGGCCTTTTAAAAATAAAATATGCAGTCTTGTACACCTTTAATTCCTCAGTTGTAAAGTTCAACAGTAAAATTGGTTGACAGCCATTCATCTACAAACCCAGTTGTTCTCTCAAGTTATCCCTTAATTACATGAAACATCCACTCACCTTTCTTTTTGTATCACTTGAGGTCACAATCTTTGCCAGACCATGTGCATTGCTTTCTGATCCAAGTTCTGTAATCAAGGATATGGCACTTCTAGGATGATGGCTGTAATGATGATGACTATATTTTTCTTGACTTATATCCATTTTCCTTAGATCAGAATGAAGTCCATATTTTCCAATAGAAGAGTATTTCACACAGTCTCCGTCCAGAATCCTGAAGACAAAACTCACTAAATCACAGAACTATTCCAAAACTATAAACTGGTGTCTGGCAATTCTAAGAAACAAATTCCTGATACATATAAAAACGCACTTTACCTCCATTGTTATATGTTTTAAAGTTACCAAGCAAATTTATTTAAGATTTATTACACAATTCTCGAGTCTCGTATTTATCCTTAGTCTGCATATAAACGCGCGCGCGCGTGTGTGTGTGTGCTTTTTAATTGCTTATCCTGAAACGTCGTCGGGCTTTCCGTAAAACCATAATGGATACTACATTATATATATATATGACTGTAATCTAAGCTAGCAATTAGTGCTCTGTACCTAGTTCAGATAAAAGAATGAAAGCCTGTTATTGGAATATGAATCATATGGGGCACGCGGGTGGGGGTGAAGTCAAGCTAACATCTTTAACGATGTGTCCTTTGTACATCTTACCTTGTACCGCTACACCCACCATTGACGGTACGATCCCTCACCGAACAGGCAACTCTGCGTACTTTCATGTTGGAAATATTATTGATAATGGCATAAAACTTCTTCTTCTGTCTTAGCATGTATATTTTCTACAAAATTAAAACTGTCACATTAATCAAGCAAAACTTTATATCGTGTGTGCTCACATTGCGGCTATACAGAAGCACTTATTATAGTGAGCACAGGAACTGCTTGAACGGCGTACCACAACACTCTGAAAGATATAGTTGTTACAAACTGCTGTAAAAGCATCGATCTTTCCAATGACGATAAAACAGGAACATCGCTGAAATAACCACTATGTAAAGTTCCAGGGTACATACTGGCATTAAGACCTGCGATTTCGTAGGTATAAAATGCATAATAACGAGATTTTGTGAAAAGAAAAAAGGTGGTATAGTGCGAATGCATGATCGACGATCCAGCTTCGCTTAGCCACAATAATACAGTTATGCAAAACAACGGATTTGCGATCAAAAAATTCGAATGGAAACTTTAAATAGCGAAAAATATATTCTATCTGGCTTACATAAAGCGTATAGGCCTTATACTTTGCACATATCTGTTGTGTTATTGGTTTGTGGGTATTATGAGTGGTGGCATTCAATAAACTCTCCAGTTAGAACACGTAGCAGAGACATCATTATGTCGGCTTCGCGCCATCTTTTATTATCCCAAGTTCGCACTAAACCTTTTACGGATTTCTACATTTTCAGAATAAGGCCAACACTTGCCTTATGTCACATCTCCCTTTCTTTAGTTAATGGACATTAATGTTTCAACCTAACTTAATTAACATTAATTTTAGCCTGAATCCTTCACACCTAACTTTCCTAGTTAGAGCATTTATTATTACTTTTGCAATTTTCTTACACTATAACACAACTTTTAATATTCTTGAATTTCCTATTCAAGTCTATGTGCGGTTGATTCGAGTCAATAATTTACAAGTCAAGTTTCTGTGGGATCTTGATGGTGCGACCACTCTTGGTCGTCTTGACAGTCTGATCTGGAGGAGCGATGACTTTGGACGCTGGCACCTTCCCGGCTGCGGCTCCTAGACATGGCTCTGTATTGGCAACAGGAACGTCTGGATCGTCTGAGTGTATACCAGACCAGGGGTCGGGATCATCTTCGGACTTTGGGTTTGTTGGAATAAGGGATGACAGATTCTTTGGAATAGGTCTGGGATTCTCGGGATTGGGATCTCTGGGAATCAAGAGGCGGCGGTTGCGTCTTTGTCGACCGTAGGGAGTCTCTACCTCATATGACCTGTTGGGCAGAGACGTGATGATTGTCCCTGGTGTCTGGGTTGGCTTCACCCAAACTGGCTGACCTGGTTCCAACTCAGCGGCTGATCTGGCACGGTGTGCTCTGTCGAAGTTCTGTTTATGTTTCAACTTCTGCATCTCGTTTTTCTTATGAAAGTCCTTCCTTTCTTTTTCCTTTTTCTCGGAAAATTGAGATGGTATGGTGGGGACCATGGTGCGTAGTCTTCTCCCGAACAACAGTTCTGCTGGACTGAGACCTTGCTGAAGTGGCGTAGCGCGATATGTGAGAATCGCTAAATAAGGATCATCTGCCTTCTTCAAGATTGATTTCACGGTTTGAACGGCGCGTTCAGCTTCGCCATTCGCTTGTGGGTAGTACGGGCTGCTTGTTGTGTGAGTGAACTCGTACTGTTGAGCGAACATTTGGAATTGCTTGCTGGAGAACTGCGGGCCGTTGTCTGAGATGACAATTTGTGGAATTCCATGGCGGGAAAAATGCTCTTAACATGGTTGATGACTGTTTCTGCCGAAGTATTCTTCAGGTGTGCCAACTCAATATAACGTGAATAATAGTCCACCACTAGTAAGTACTGCTCTTTTTTTCAGTTCAAAGATGTCCATTCCAACTTTCTGCCAAGGGAATGCTGGTGTGACAGAGGGAATAAGGGGCTCAGGGGGAATTGGCCTCTCCTTAATGCAAATTGTGCACCTCTGTACCATGGACTCTATCTGCTGAGAAAGCTTTGGCCACCAAACACTCTCTCTGGCCAAGGCACGACATTTTACGATGCCTTGATGTCCAATATGAAGTCTGTGAAGAATGTCTGTTCTCATTACTTCAGGGATGATCAGTCTTGATCTGTAGAGAAGAAGTCCATCATGTTCTGTGACTTCTGATCGTACTGTCCAAAACGCTTTCAGTTCTTCCTGCTCTGGACTAGAACGTGGCCATCCATTGTGAAGATAATACAGTACTGTCTTACAAACAGTATCTCTTGCAGTCTCGTTCTTGATTTCTTCGATGCGTTTTTCACTGGCTGGCAAGCTCTGAATCACTTGCTTGATGAAGATCTCTTCTTCTTCACTTCTCTCATCTTTCGGAGTGTTTCTTGCTGGGGCTCGTGAGAGTGTGTCAGCAGTCACGAGATTCTTGCCTTTGGTGTAGACAATGTTGTACTTGAACCTCATCAGGCGCATCCGGAATCTCTGAATTCTCGGAGGTAGATCTTCAAGGTTTTTTGTTTTAAGTAGAGACAATAATGGCTTGTGGTCAGTTTCGATTGTGAGATCACGAAGTCCTGTGATATAGTCACAGAACTTTTCACACGCCCAAGTCACTGCAAGTGCTTCACGCTCAACTTGCGCGTACCTGCGCTCAGTTTCCGTCATACTTCTTGATGCGTAGAAAACTGGCTTAAGGTGACCATCTGACTGTTTCTGAAGTAATACTGCACCGAGACCGAAAGATGAAGCATCTGTTGAGACGACGGTTGTTTTGTCAGTACCATAGTGTGCTAACACTGGAGCTTCAGTCAGCTGTTTCTTAATTCTCTCAAACGAGGTTTCCTGAGCAGTGTCCCAACACCACTCATTGTTTTTCTTGAGCAGGTCACGTAGCGGTTTGCTGTCGTTTGTGAGGTTAGGGCCTGCAAACTTCCCAACGTGGTTAATCATTCCTAACAATCTTCTGAGATCAGAAATATTCTCTGGCTTGGGAAAATTCTTCACAGCAGACAGTTTCTCTGGGTCTATGGCGATCCCATCTTTCGAGATGATGTGTCCGAGAAAGGATATCTTCTCTTTGGCAAACTGGCACTTCTCATCGTTCAGAGTAATGCCCGCTTCTTGAAGCGTCGACATCACTTTCTTCAAGTGACGATCATGCTCTTGCTTGTTCTTACCGAAAATGAGCAGGTCGTCAATGTCACAAATGACATTTTCATTGTTCGCAAGAAGTTGAGACATTCGTCGTTGAAATACTTCTGGCCCTGAACTTATCCCGAAGGGTAAACGTGTATAACAGTACCTTCCAAAAGGTGTAATGAAGGTTGTTAACTCCTGACTTCCTTCATCCAGTGGAATTTGATGGAAGCCCTTTTTGCAATCAAGCTTTGTAAACATTTTTGCTCCTGACAGCTGGGCTAACAGTTCATCTGTTGACGGCAACGGGTAGTTCTCTCTGCGAACTGCTTCGTTTAGTTTGCTCAGATCGACGCAGATTCTTACTTTCTCGTCACTCTTGGGCACCACTACTATTGGGGCGCACCAATCACTGGGCTTGGTGACTGTGCGAATCACTCCCTGTTTTTCAAGTTGATCCAATTCTGTCTTAACTTTCTGTTTCAAGGGTAAAGGTAAACGCCTTGGAGCTGCTACTGCATATGGAACAGCTTGTTCTTTTAGACGAATCTTGTAGGGATCTTGTAGACTTCCTAGTCCTCTGAAAAGTTTTGGAAATTCTTCCCTGTACTGCTTTTCCTGATCCTCTATAACTGTGTTGATTCTCTCTATCAACTTCAACGCTGTAATGGCTGGTCGACCTAGCAATGGTTCTTCGAGTGTTTTTACGACATACACTTCTTGCACTGTAGAGATATTCTTGTATGTCAGTTTTGCCTTGAACATGCCTTCCACAGCTATCTCAACATGACCTGGACCATACAGTTTCTTGCGCACTTTCTGCAGTGGTCGCTTGGCTGCTGGAACTGCGGTCTGAGGTACAACAGTAACATCAGCTCCGGTGTCAAGCTTAAACACATTCTCTGTGTCTTCCATCAGGAGACTGACTTTCCAAGGATCTGTTGTCACACTGCCCACAATCATACCCATGTAAACTTCTTCGTCTTCTTCTTCCTCTTCCACTGCGTGAATCTTAGAAGAACCTGAAGAGCGACAGACTGCAGCGTAGTGACCAATCTTGGAACATTTTCTGCATTTAGCGTTCTTTGCAGGACAACCATCTCTGTTGTGGGAACCTTTTCCACATCGAGAGCATGGCTTAGTCTCTGGTTTTCCCCGAAGGCCTGACTTCATACCGCAACGAACTTTTCGCTGGCCTTTCTGAATCTTGTTGATGGTTTTGTCCATTGTATTCCCGCTGTTGCTTACCACCATCGAGTGTGCTTGAGTCTTGGAAGTCTCATGAGCTCTGCAAATTTCTATTGCCTCTGGAAGCTTGAGTGTTTTCTTCTGCAACAATTTTTCACGCATAGTGTCATCTTGAACACCGATCACAAGTCTGTCACGAATCATGCGGTCAACATCCTTGAAATCACATGATTTTGCTAACTTGCGTAAAGCTGTGACGTAAGTATCAACTGACTCATCCTTGTTTTGGTATCGGCTATGAAACTTGTAGCTCTCATACACCTCATGTGTGCTACCTAAACAGAAGTCGTTGAACTTGTCGATGACAGTCTGGATATCTTTGTTGTTCTCCCCTTCTTCAAAGGATAATCCTTCGTAGATTTCTTGTGCGTCCTCGCCAATGCAAGCTAATAGAACTGCACTACGATAAGCTGAATCTTCTTTATCAAGGCGCGTTGCTACCTCATAGTTCTGCCACTGACGAAGAAATTTTTTCCAATTTACTTCAATGTTAGAAGACAAATCCAGCTTTGAGGGAACCGGAACGTTTGCAGTGAAATGTTTTCTCTGGTGAGTCTCTGCCATGTTGCTGGTGTCCACCAAAAAACGAAGTAACCAACTTTCTTGAAGTGGGGTACACGAATGTTTGTACTAAGCACCGCAAACCAAAACTTATGTAGAGTACACAAAACTTTGAATCATCCAACCACACTCTATAAAGACATGCTGCGAGAAATGTCACATTGCGAACTGGAACGTACTGCGCAATATTTCGAAATGGGTAAAACTTGCCCACCTGAAAGTTCCTGGAGAAATCACATAGCTAGCACTTTGCTGCTCACTTCTGACACCATGTTGTGTTATTGGTTTGTGGGTATTATGAGTGGTGGCATTCAATAAACTCTCCAGTTAGAACACGTAGCAGAGACATCATTATGTCGGCTTCGCGCCATCTTTTATTATCCCAAGTTCGCACTAAACCTTTTACGGATTTCTACATTTTCAGAATAAGGCCAACACTTGCCTTATGTCACAATATCAACAGATCAAATAAAACAATTTAGCCAGAAGAAAAGATGGAAACGAGGATCGATATGCACCTGACAGGCTGCGCACTATATACTTTGTTCTCCGTTGATTCTTCTACTTTTTAATTCGTGCAACATCTATTTTTTTCATACATATAATTTTTTTAGTTGCATGCTTCATTCTTGTTTCTCTTAAGCTTTCTAGTTATTTGCTACTTGTAATTGCCCTATTTCCTGTTTGTTGCTGATTTTACTTTACAGCTGCCATTGCACAGAGTTTAGGAGCCAGTTGCACAACAGTACGTTTCTAAACCTTAAAACTGTTCTAAAGAAGCAAAATCTCTTCTTAGCTATTTTGATGCATTGCAGAAAAACACACAAAAGATTGTACTGACGGGACAGAAAGTCAGACTTAACTTTATCTTACTTAAAGCAGTTTTAGTTTTAAAAATTCTAAAATTGCGGCGTGCACTTTAGATTAATTATCTAAATAGAGTTAAGGCCTAAAAGTGTTTAAAATTAGAAATGTGTTGTGCACCTGGGGCCAGTTGCACAACACGTTTCTAAACTTTAAAACTGTTCTAAAGAAGCAAAATCTCTTCTTAGCCATTTTGATGCATTGCAGAAAAACATACAAAAAATTGTACTGACCGGATGGAAAGTCAGACTTAAACAACTTTATCTTACTTAAATCAGTTTTAGTTTTAAATATTCTAAAATTGTGGTGTGCGCTTTAAACTAATTATCTAAATAGAGTTAAGGCCTAAAAGTGTTTACAATTAGAAATGTGTTGTGCAACTGGCCCCTGGCCCCTAATCTATAATTCTTGTTGCTAGTTCTCTTTTCTTTTCTTTAAAACTTAGCCTTACTTTAAATTCTCGTCTGCTCTAGTATCTGTTATTGTTTTTGACTACATTTTATTCTTGCAGTAATTCTCATTTAACCAACACTTTCAGGCCTGACGAGAAGGGGGGGGGAGAGGGGGGTCTGCTGTACCCGGGCCCACGGGTGTGAAGGGGGCCCGGCCTTGGTCAGTGGATTTTTTTTTTTTAAAGTAAATTGGTCTACGATGTTATTATTATTATTATTTATTATTAAAGCAGATTTATATAGCGCAATTTTCAACTCCAGAGTCGACTCAATGCGCTGTACAGTGTATGGGGTTAGTTTTAAAATCACTGAAAAATAGCAGAATTCTTGTAGTAAGATCATCAGATTAGTTTTACAATCTTGTGTGGTTGTATCTTTGTGACCTTTGGCTATTCCTGTATATGGCTGATAGACACACGCCACACTGTCAAACTGCACAATGACCACTTCTGATGACTAATTGATGTTGATAGTGACCTTCACCTTGTTTTCTGCCAGTGGTGGGGAGGTTACTTGCTGGTGGAGAATCAGACAACTGAGATTCAGAATCAGACAACTGTTAAAGAATGACCATAGAATTTGTCTGTTCGACCCCTCAGTACTTGAAGCTGGCGATTACTCAGGAGAAAAACAAGGTTCCACCAAGACATTTTGGTTTCAACATAAAGAAAGTTTCCCTTACTTCTTGTCTTTCTTACTCATCTTGCCAAAACTTTACGATATAGGTACCAATCAATCAATCAATCCTCTTCGTGCTATTTGCACGTAAGGCCTCAACCAGAGCCCGCCACTGATGTCGATCGGCTGAAACCTGCTCCAGGCGACCCCATGTCCAGCCCTTTCCTTTCATCTCCCTTTCTACTGTTCTTGTCCAGGTTTCCTTTGGACGGCCTCATTTTCTTCGGCCGTCTGGAGTCCATTGTAGGGCGATTCTGGAGAGGTCTGCTGTCTGCTGCGAAGCACATATCCAATCCATTGCCAACGCCTTCGTTGAACCTGCATGGTGATGGACTCGGTTACAGTTCTTCGGTGGAGTTCTTCATTGGTGATGGTGTTTGGCCAAAAGATGTTAAGTATGCGCCTGAGGCATCAGTTTTGGATGACGTCAAGCCTGTTACCGATGTCTTTGGTCATCTTCCATGATTCTCATCCATAAAGAGGGGTGCTGATCACATTTGACTTGAAGATTCTGAGCTTGGTCTTCTGGCTGATGTTTTTTGCCTTCCATGTGCTCCTGAGTGAGGTGAAGGCCTGGCTGGCTTTCGCCAGTCGGGCTCGAATCTCCACCTCTGCATCCCCGGTGTTTGACATCATGGACCCAAGATAGGTAAAACTGTCAACTTCCTCAATCTCTTCTCCGTTTAGTTTGATGTTTTCTTGGACTCTGGCATTCACTCTCATAATTTTTGTTTTCTTTGCGCTGACCTTCAAGCAAAGGTTTCCAGCTGTTTCTGAGAAGGCATTTGTTTTCTCCTGCATGTCTTGGTGGCGGTGTGATAACAGGGCAATGTCATCAGCAAAGTCCAAGTCTTCCAGCATTGTTGTTGCTGTCATAGTCATGGTCCATTGGATCCCTCTCCTCTCTATGTCGGTGGAATTCTTCATAATCCAGTCCATGGCCAGGATGAAGAGGAACGGTGACAGAATGCAGCCCTGCTTCATCCCAGTACTGACGTTGAAGGGGGCTGTGAGCTCCGTGTCACAGACCACCTGAGATTTGAAGTCGCTGTACAGCATTGCAACGACCTGGACAAGTTTCGCAGGGACTCCGTAATGCCTCAGGATCTTCCATAAGGACTCGCGGTGAATGCTGTCAAAAGCCTTCTCCATGTCGATGAAGTTGATGTACAGCGGTGTGTTCCACTCATTGCTCTGCTCCAGAATCTGACGCAGAGTGAAAATGAGTTCCGAGCCCAGGGCAAAATCCTGCTTGCTGAGGCCGGAGGTCTTTCTCAACAGGTGCCGTCAGTCTTGACAAAACAATCTTGCTGAAGACCTTGCTGGTGAGGGAAAGAAGTGTTATACCCCTCCAGTTATTGCAGTCTCCAAGATCTCCTTTCTTGGGTAACTTGAAGATGAGCCCTGTCTTCCATGCATCGGGGATCTGTCCTGATTCCCAAACTTGCCTGAAGATTTCAGTCAATATGGGAGCTGTCACATTCACATCTGCTTTCAACATCTCTGCTGTTATTCCATCTGCCCCTGGTGCTTTGCCGCTTTTCATTGCCTTGATTGCTGCTGTCACTTCTTCCAGGCTTGGCGGGTCTGTGCAGATGTCAAGGTCTGTATCTGCTGGCTGGATGTTTGCGAGCTGGGGAGGGTCTGGTCTGTTTAGAACTGACTCAAAATGTTCCCTCCAGCGCTATAGTTTTTCTGCCTCTCCCTCGATGACATGTCTTTCACTGGCACTTCACTGTTTTTGAACCTGTTGTTTAGCTGTTTATTGATTTTATACAGTGTCTTCAGGTCATTTTTTCGTGCTGCTTCTTCTGCTTCATCTGCCAGTTTCTCTATGTAATCCCTTTTGTCGGTTTTGGTCATTCTCTTTAACTCTCTGTTTATTTCTGTATATCTTTGTCTGTGTTGTTCCTTCAGACGTTCAGATCTGGTGTTGTTGATTTTCTGCTTGGTTGACTTTCTCTCGTCTATCCTTTTCCATGTCTCTTCTCTGATCCACTGCTCTTTATTTTTTTGTTGGAAGCCCAGTATTTTCTCTCCTTCCTGTAAGACTCGATTGAAGCCCTCTACGGTCATCTCCTGTTGGTCCCCTAGTGCCTGGAACCTGTTCTTTACTTCCACTACTTTCCTCGCGATCGACGTAGTTTCAGAGAAACGAGAGTGTGGTCACTGGCAACGTCTGCTCCTCTGTAGGCTCTGACATCTTGAAGTGAGCTCTTCCATCTTCGGTTGATAATAACATGGTCTATCTGGTTCTTTTTTATCCCATCTGGTGATGTCCACGTTGCCTTGTGGATGTCTTTGTGTTGGAAGAGTGTGCCTCCAATCAGTAGATTGTTTTCTTCACAAAAGTCTGCCAGTCTATCTCCGTTGTCATTGATGGTTCCAATTCCATGTTTTCCCATGATATGCTCCCTGCAGGTATTGTCACTTCCCACATTGGCACTGAGATTGCCGGCGATGATTAACATATCATGGGCTCGGACTCTCTCCGTGGCTGCCTGGAGCTGATCGTAAAAAGCATCCTTGTCTTCTGCCTCGGAGTCTTCTGTTGGTGCATAGCAGTGCCAGCTTGGTGTACTTTGAATGGAATCTTGCTCTCAGAAGCCTGGGTTCATAAGGCTTCCATTCCACCAGTGTCTTTTCAGTTTTCCTATTGAGGAGTAGTGCTACTCCTTCAGAGTGTTGATCGTCTGATCTCCCTAAGAACAGGATAGTATGTCCTGATGCTAGTTTCCTTTTTCCCGTGCCGGTCCATCTGACCTCGCTGACTCCCAGGATGTCCAAGTTGTAATTGTCAAACTCCTTGAATACTTGGGGCAACGTGCCAGTCTGATACAAGGTCTGGACGTTCCAGCACCCTTAACTTCTGCTTCGGCTTCAGTAAATCCACCATTGGGGCGACAGCTCCCTCTCGGGTTTGACTGTCATCCGTCATAAGTCCAGTTCCCTGGTATGTTTCATTACATTCGCCATCCGTAACGAGTGCTCTAGTGTTGGATTCTGTAACGTGCATTTTTTATATGGTGGGGTTGTTAGCCCTACCACAACCTATTTTACCTCTAGGTGAGGTGTCCACCTTAGTCGCCTCTTACGACATGCCTGGCTGGACAGCAGGGACCCTATTCTTACAATGCTCGCTAGGCAAGCATACCCCGGGGTCCCATGGGGGGGGGGGCTATAGGCACCAACAGACTTCATATTCTAAACGACTTTCTTTCTTCCAAAACAAAGAAAATGACGTCTACGAGTGACGCAATTAAATAACCAGGAGCGAAACAGAACAAACTAGATAATGAAGTGCAAATAAAAAGGACCAGCACAAAGAAAAACGCAAAAAAGGAAAACAGACATAAAATGGCTTGGGCAGGCCATTGCAGTGAAAATCTAACACGACAAGCTCTGGATTGGAACCCACAGGGGAGGCGCAGGTTTGGGAGACCCAGACAGACGTGGAGAAGATCAGTCCACGGCGAGGCGGAGGCAGCTGGAATGACATGGGCCCAACTGGGGAGGGAGGCCCAGAACCGGGTTCGCTGGCGTGGTGTAGTTGCGGCCCTATGCTCCACTGGGGGCGAAAAGGAATAAGAAAGAAGAAGGCCATTACAGTAGTCTTGAATCAACTCGATACTCCTAATCTTCCTTCCTGATTAGTTGACACTCTGAGGAAATCTTCCCTTTATTTTGATTTTGTTGATGGCGATACCCTACAGAAACAACGGACTAGAATCCATTGATCGCTATAGCGTCCTGGTCGTCGTAAACAGCGTCCTTTGAAAAAAAAAATCTACCACCTGCACTGCCCGTCCTTTTTCTGTCGCAGGTTTTCTTCTTACCTTTTCAGGATATTGACTGGGAGCGGCATCTACCGATCTTCACTTGCTAAGTACGTGTCTTTCACAACTGCTTTGTCGTTCTCACATACGTCTCCTTTTTTGGCTCCATGGTGTTCGATCTGCATCTCTAGACCCCACACAACCCCACCCGAGCGTCAAGAACAAACTTATAACCCTGTAATAATAATAATACTTCTTCAGTTCTTGATGATATTAATGTGCACTTTGACAACACGTCTCATCCTTTTTTTCCTTCTCTTCTGTTTTTGCTGCGCAATGAGCATTCTTCGGAATGGATACCTACGCATTATAAATGGACATCATCATCATCATCATCATCATCATCATCATCATCATCATCATCACCCTGACACTGTCAAAATGTTAGAAATGCTGCACACTTTCCGTTTCGTCCACTCCGTGTCGAAGTCAACTCACAAAAGCTAACACAGACTGGGTCATACTTCGACTTGATGATCAATTGGTATAGCCAGTTGATGTTTCTCAAGAACTCTCGTCTAACCACTATTGTATATCGATCAAACTTAATTGCAGATCTCCATCATCGGCGCCAGTTTTTAGACTTACTCGCTCTCTTCTGCGCAAAATTGATAAACAAGCTTCACAACTGAAGAGGGCGCTGTCGATCAGCTAGAGTACTAGACTGTGTTTTGCATTAAGTTATTGATGATTATTTCCTAGTGTCTTCACGTCTGATACGCCATTTTAAGTGTGTACCTTGGTATTCGCAGATCCGTTTCAAACTCCATGACCTGAAGAGCACTCGTTGGCGAGCTCAACGTATTTGACTGAAAGCCGGACTCACCATACACAGAGCGACACGTTGCACATTGTGTACACACAGCCAAATCAACCTTCAGTCCCAGATTATTAACTGTACCTCTTCCAATAAGCTGTTTGAGATCTGCAATCGAATAACTGGACTTAGTATTGCTACACCAATACCTATACCTGCTTCACAGCTTCCGTAAGTTTTCAGTGACTTTTTCATTAGTAAGATCTCAGACATTCGTTCAACCGTAGACAACATCATCACCTGACAACATGTCTTGCAATGTTCTCCCGGGCCGGAATGCTCTCTTACTGAGTTTCGAACAGTCCTCGAGGCTGATGTAAAGCTGATAATTCTCAGTGCCGAGCCAACAACTTGCCATGCAATTAGACCCAATACCCACAAACCTTTTTATAGAATGCTTAGATGTTGTACTTCCTGCCATTACAAATATTATTAATGTCAGTTTGTCAGCATGTTTTTTTCCCATTTTTCTGTAAAACTGGCCTGACGAGGCTGCTTCTTAAAAGAAGTCCACGCTTGACGTCAATGTGTTAAAAAAACATCTACCGCCCAGTTTCAAAATGAGAACTGCCTCATTCCTCAGTCGGCCTTTTCACAGTACTAAAACTACTCTCACCAGAGTAACCACGGATATATCTGCCCTCGACAATGTTGATGTTTCTGCATGAACTCTGCTTGACCTGTCTGCCGCATTCGACACCATCGACGATTCTTTGCTCCTTCAAAGACTTCGACGCTTCCTCGACGGAATTTCGATCTGGATCCACACTAACGTAGTTCAACTCTTTTCTAACTGATAGGACCCAGATTGTGTTCGTCGAGGGTCAAATATCCTGTGCCCTTTCATGGGGATTTCCCAACGCTCACTACTTGGTCCCATTCTGTTCATTTTGTACACAAAACTACTGTCATCGTTCTTCCAGTCTCATTATAAGCTGATGACATGCTTAACTCCGGTGAGTCATGATTGCGACCCAACTGAATAAAGTCTGAAGTCTGAAGAAGTCTCTTTCTTTTTCTCTGACATCACTCTCTAAATTTTGAAAACATGGTTATGTCATTCCAAGCTCAAATTCTTGTTAAAATGATTTAATTCACCCGGGGTTTTATGTACGTTTTCGTGATGTTCGAGATGGCGGGTTAGCCATATTGCTTTTGTTAAAGTAAATATATACAGTTTGTCATCAAATCCACAGTGTCTTGTGTTGGTCGGCTGAGAGCTCGCAGCATGATACATGGTGTCAGAAGTCGGATCGGTTATATATAACAGAGAATCAAGCAAGCTGCTGAATGGCTCCGTTTAGAGCGCCAGAACACTTGAACTTTTCTCAGCCAAATTTTTGGCCTGAGTGGAAGCAACGATTTCAGCGTTTCAGATGTGCATCAAAATTAGATAAAGATGAAGCAGTTCAGGTCAGTGCTTTGATCTACACTATGGGCAACGACGCAGAACGCATTTTCATGTCATTTGGTCTAGATTCACGACAGCAGCAAGAGTACGACACTGTTCTGCGAAAGTTCGATGACTATTTTGTTCCAAAACGCAATATCATCCATGAGCGTGCACGTTTTCACGCTAGAAATCAGAAACCAGACGAGAGTATATTATGGGGCGCCAAGAGGGGAATTTTCTCAAATTTGCTATTTCTAGCTATACATTGCAATGTATAATTATAGAATGCAATGTATAGCTATACATTGCATTTTATACTTATAGATTGCATTTTATATTTATACAATTCATTCTATACTTATTCTATAATTATACATTGCAATGTATAGCTAGAGAGAGAAAACTCGGTAAAAACCGAAGTGTTTCATTTATATTATACTCAGAAGTTGCTATCCAATTCATTTTATATATACATTTCAATTCTTCATCTATAGAATGCATTCTAGCTATACATTATAGAATGCAATATACTTATAGAATGCAATGTATAGCTATAGAATGCAATCTATAAGTATAGAATGAATTGTATAAATATAAAATGCAATCTATAGGTATAAAATGCAATGTATAGCTATACATTGCATTCTATAATTATGCATTGCAATGTATAGCTAGAAATAGCAAATTTGAGAAAATTCCCCTCTTGGCGCCCCATAGAGTATCGAAAAATACATTAGCGATTTGTACGATCGAGCTCGCTGCAAAGGCAGACATAAGAGACAAAGATGAAGCCATCAGAGATCGCCTCGTGCTTATAGGGATCATCGACAGAGATTTGTCTGAAAAATTACAATTAAAGACAGATTTAACACTGCAAGACGCCATTTAAGATAAGATAATACTTTATTTGTCCAGAGGGCAATTTGGTGGCAGATCGATAAAATTATAAAAACACACACACACACACACACACACACACAACATGCGCGCGCGCACACACACACACACACAAACACACAAAACACATGCACACACAAACACAAAACACACACACACACACACACTTTTGAGCAGGTGGATACCATACGATGTAGGCTGCTCTTGTCCTTCACTGATAAGCTGTTGTGGAAACAGATAAACGAGAAGGACAGCACGCTCTCTATGTGCGATCTATAAAAAAGCTGAAGAAATTGGTGGGAGCAGCTTCCAGAGAAGGAAGAGGCGCTGCTGAGCCTTTTTCACGACAGCTTGGGTGTTGATATCCCAGCAAAGTCGCCTGTCGAAGATGGTGCCCAGGTATTTAAAAACAGGAACAATCTCCACCTCCTTGTCGTGGATGACACTTACAGGACTTGGTGGAGAATTCCGACGGAAATGAAAAACCATCTCTTTGATCTTACTCACATTAAGTTCTAAGAAATTGTCATCGCACCAGGCAATAAATTCTTCCAAAGCTACACCGTGGGTATCTGATGGCCCGCTAAGGAGAGACAGCAGTGCCGTGTCAACAGAGATTTTGACGAGGTATTGACCCTCATGGTTACTGCGACAACTGTTAGTATACAGAATAAACAGAAGCGGGGATAAAACACAGCCTTGAGGTGAGATGATGCACGTTATGATTAATGATTATGAATGATCCATGACACTAGCTGATGATCAAAGGAAAACTCGTCGAGGATCGAGTCTTCTAGCTAGGATATGTGGTTTGATGGTGTTGAAGGCTGATGAGAAGTCAGCAAACAGCAGTTGTGCGTGGGCTTGTGGATTCTCCAGGTGTTTGAGTAAAGTGTGGAGGATGAACAGTTTAGCATCATCAACACTTCGTTTGGACTGGTATGCAAATTGCAAGGGGTCAAGACAATTGTTAGTGGCTTTTAGAATCAATGATTTGATGATTGTCTCCAATACTTTCATGACTAATGATGTTAAGGCCACTGGTCTAAAGTCGTTGAGATGCTGAGCTGAAGTTTTCTTCGGAACTGAGACAATGGTAGATAATTTCCAAGCAGCTGGGATGGAGAGTGAATCCATAGAGCGCCGAAAAAGGTGTTGGAAAATGCCTCCAAGCTGGTGCGCGCAGAAACGTAATGTTCTGCCGCAAATACCTGAAGACCTGAAGCCTTGCGAATGTTTACTCGCTGAAACAACTCCACAACTTGTTCTTGACAAATCTCAACCCTCTGGACAGGGTGAAGAGAACTGAGCATATCTTTAATTTTCGCAGGCACGGCAACATGAGCAAGTAAAAGCACAGCTTTCTGATCAACGTCGCACAAATGTGGACGAAGTGCAATCAAAGAAAAAGTGGCGCTGATACTGGTGGTGCTCAGCAAGCACATATAGTCAGTGCAAAGGTGCAACTGGCAGTTTGCGCGGCTTCAGTGGTCGTCGTCGCGGTAGAGCAGAAAAGAGTGACTCTGCATCGTCAGCAGTTAACGTGTCAAGCTGTACTCGTGGCAGGCGGCACGCTAGCACATGTGTTTGCCCAGCTCAGGGAAGGAAGTGTAACAAGTGTGGTAGGCTTGGACACTTTGCTACAGTGTGCAGAACAAAGTCAGTGCAGGCACTTGAAAAAAACAAGTAGAGGAACATTTTGTAGGAACTTTGTGCAGTGACAGTAGAGAACCACCATGGACAACTGTACTACAGTTTGGCGGTTGTGATGTCAAGTTCAAAATTGACACAGGGGCAGATGTTTCTGTCATTTCATCCACACAGTTCAAAAAGTTGTCACCGCGTCCCAAGCTAATGAAGACCAATTGTAGTGCTAAAGAGTCCTGAAGTGTGATGGACAGTTCATTACTACAACAAGAGTTCATGACCAGCTTCATGTACTGAGAGTATTTGTTGTGAAAATCTCCTTAGCAGAGAAGTAGCATCCAGAATAGGTTTAGTGAAGAAGATAGAGGCTATCAATGCTTTATTTGGCAAACTTGACAAGACACCTGTGCAGTGTCCACCAGTCAAAATCATCTTGAAAGAAAACATTGAGCCATACAGTGTTCATGCAGCAAGGAGAATACCAATACCATTGCTGGACAAGGTCAAGGAAGAATTTAAAAGAATGCAGGCAACAGGGATTATAGAGGGAATAACAGAGCCAACAGATTGGTGCTCTCCATTTGTGCCAGTAATGAAGAAATCAGGTAGCATACATATTTGCATTGATTACAAGAAACTCAATACCACAGTGAAGCGAGAGCGATACACCTTGCCAACACTGGAAGATATTTTACATAAGCTCTCGGGATCAGCAGCTTACAGCAAGCTGGATGCATCATCAGGTTTCTATCAGATTCCCCTTGATCCAGATTCTGCAAAATTTACTACATTCATCACTCCATGTGGGAGATATTTCTTCAAGAGATTACCATTTGGCATTTCATCAGCTCCAGAGATTTTTCAGAGAACCATGGAGACTATCCTAAAGGATGAACCCAACATAATCTGCTATTTTGATGATATCCTTGTTTATAGCATCGGTAATGTAAGGGGCGCGACTCTCGTCGATCCGACCCTGTTGAGAGAGCTCCCACCTTTTGTTTACTTTCTCTTATTTTTAATGAGTGTTTTTTTAATACCGACTAGTAGTGTAAGACTGCAAGATGGATGGTTTTACTCTGTGTATATTCTGGGAGTTCTGTGTGCTGCTCCTCGCTGCTTCAACGAGTTTCGCATTTCCCACGCTAGACCACGCCGAACATCATGGCGGCTCGCATGGCGGACAGCCGCCCTTCTCGCGTGAGTATTTGATTGCTCTTCGGCCCAGCGTTTGCGTCCCACCACCTGACTTCCCACGCATCGACTGGTCCGAGCACATCAAGACACCCAACAGCGGAGAAAGTGATAAAACTAGAGTCCACTCAGGAAAGAAGACCGCGAAGAAAAAACGAGGATCTAGAGGAGGGGTCAGGAACAGGGTACGGCGGAGAGGCTGTCGACTCCCGCTGCCGCTGATTACCTTAACCAACGCCCGCTCCATTGATAACAAAATGACAGAACTCGCTACGCTGGTGAAATACGACCGCGACTATCGCTGTAGCAGCCTAATTTGTGTTACAGAGACCTGGCTTAGTAGCAACAAAACGGATGTCCACCTCGAGGGTTTCACTACGATTAGGCATGACAGGAATAACGAAAACACGGGAAAAAAAATAAGGCGGAGGGCTGTGTATATTTGTAAACAAAAATTGGGCCACGGAGTTCACGATACGTGAAATAACTAGTACTGTGTCGTATGAAATCCTAACTGTGTCGTTTCGGCCGTTCTACTTGCCACGTGAATTCGGGCAAGTGACAGTCATTTTGGTGTACGTTCCCGGACCTGACAACAAGGACGCCGCCGCTCAGATAGCAGCCAGCTACAACAAGGCCTTACATAGATCCACTGACCAGGCTGTATTTATCCTCGGCGACTTCAATAAATGTGATATTAGTGCTGAATTACCCTCCCTATACCAACATGTTAGCTGTCCCACTCGGCAGAATCGTGTGTTAGACAAATGCTACAGCTCTATCTCGAATGCCTATGCAATCAGATGCAGGCCCCCTTTGGGTAGATCCGACCACAATGTGGTTCATCTTATCCCAAGATACAGACAGAAAGTGAAAACTGCTAAACCAAACGCCATAGAGATCAAGCAGTGGTCTCATGACAAGATCGAGGCACTGAGGGGCTGTTATGAGGCAACAGACTGGCAGCTGTTCTTTGACAGCTGCTCTGATTACGATGAACTCAAACTGTCACGGCCTACATCCAGTTCTGTGAAGATTGTGTTGTGAAACCGAAAACAATCAAACTGTTTGCAAACAATAAGCCATGGATTACCAAAGACCTGAAAGCTTGCCTTGTTGCCAAGAAGCATGCATTTATCCAGGGTGATACGGGACAGGTAAGAGATCGGAACAAAGAATTTCGGCAGAAGACAAGGCTGGCGAAGATCCAATATAAGAATAAGGTAGAAACGAAACTAAGGGAAGGGAACGCACGTGAGGCTTGGTTGGGACTAAACAAAATGATGGGTCGCACAACAAAAAAACAGGAGGTAGGATGTGAGGCTGCAGACCTTGCCAATGACTTAAACAAGTTTTATGCCAGGTTTGATATACAAGACTTTACTCGAGAATGTGAATTGATCTGTTCTTCCCTGTCACCATGTGATATCTTAGTG
This sequence comes from Marisa cornuarietis, assembly GCA_004794655.1. Lineage (NCBI taxonomy): Eukaryota > Metazoa > Mollusca > Gastropoda > Architaenioglossa > Ampullariidae > Marisa > Marisa cornuarietis. The sequence continues at coordinate 90,801 of SMMW01000587.1, read as the reverse complement.
GACGAGAATGCCGTAACATCTTGCCTGTCCCGAATTAATCCCTTTAAAGCTCCTGGTCCAGACGGCCTAAAAGGACGTGTGCTCAGATCTTGCGCCCAGCAGCTGAGCCCAATGATCACACATTTGTTCCACCTGTTCCTGAACAGTCAGTTCTTCCCCAAGCTATGGAAGACCTCAACTATTATTCCAGTGCCAAAAAAGTCACATGCCAAAGAACTAAATGACTTCCGACCAGTGGCCTTGACCCCTATTCTTGCTAAGTGAATGGAGAGAGTTGTTTGCAACCAATTAGTCAATGCCATTGCTGATCAACTAGACCCCTACCAGTTTGCATACAAAGCGAAAAGAGGAGTGGATGATGCCTGTTTGACACTCTACAACCTGGTAGCAAACCATCTGGATGGCACTGGTACATACGTGCGTATCCTATTCATGGACTTTTCATCTGCTTTTAATACCATTCAGCCACACCTGCTCTTACAACGTCTCCTAGCACTAAACGTTAACTCAACCCTAGTGCTCTGGATGAGGGAGTTTCTCCGGGACCGGCCACAACGGGTCAGCATGGGAGGCAAAGTCTCGACCACTCTGATCATAAATACCGGAGCCCCACAGGGGTGTGTTTTGTCCCCAATACTGTTCTCTGTTTACACTAGTAAAGTCCGGACGGAATTCTCGAATTGTGCCCTATCCTTGATTAAGTTTGCAGATGATATGGCATTGGTTGCTCGGCTCAAGGACGAGAAGTCACTTGCAAGCTATTTCCTCCAGGTTCAAAAATTACACTCATGGTTTGAAGAAAACTTTCTGGTGCTCAATGTCTCTAAAACTAAAGAAGTGGTCCTTGACAGAAGAAAACATCAACCTGCCCACACCCCTATAATTATTGATAATGAGACAATAGAACAGGTGCAAAGTTTTAGGTACCTCGGCACAGTGCTAGACAGCAAACTGTCCTTTCAGGAAAACACCAGCATTGTTTCCAGGAAAGCACATCAGCGCCTGTTCCTGCTGAGGCAACTGAGGAATTTCGGTGTCAGTGGCCCTGTCCTTGAGTCAGTATATCGCAGTCTAATCGAAAGCATCTTAACATTCAATATGTCAGTGTGGTTTGGCGTTCTCTCTCTCAAAGATAAAGCTTGTTTAATGAGAGTGGTCAAGAGTGCCAGCAAGATCATTGGTTCTCCACAAAGACCTTTAGGTGATTTATACATCAAGGCTGTGAGGTTAAAGGCCGTCAGAATCATCACAGACCCCTCTCACCCACTACATCGCCACTTCCAAATGTTACCCTCTGGCCGCAGATGGAAGCAAGTGGTTGCCAGGAAGAGTGCCTTTGCCAAGTCATTCTTACCAACCGCAATAGCACTCCTGAACAGGACTAACAAATGTACCTAGCCTGAATGTCTGTGGGTGTGTGTGTGTGTGTAAGAGAGGAAGAGAATGTGCATGTGCTAACTGTCTTAGGTGTGCGAGGGCTAAGCATGAGTGTAACTGTATGAGTGTATGAGGTGTGATCGTAATTTTTTTCAGTTTATTATGTATCGTTTTCTCCAGTTAACTGTGGGAGCTCCCAGCAACAAAGGAAAATTTCTATCTCTGTTGTGACCAGACATAGACAATAAAGATGTATTGTATTGTATTGTGAAGGTCTCAAAGCTGTGGCATATTGTTCAAGAACATTGACTGCTAGTGAATGCAGATATGGACAGATAGAGAAAGAAACACTGGCAGCAGTCTGGGCTTGTGACACATTCAGCAGATACTTGATTGGTCTTGACAATGTTCGACTACAGACTGATCACAAAGCAATTGTGCCACTAATCAACAATCGTGACTTGCAAGATACTCCTATCAGATGCCAACCCATGCTGATGCGCCTCATGAGATTTAGCATCACCGAAGAGTATGTGCCAGGGAAGAAGCTTGTCATTGCAGATGCTCTATCCCGAAGTCCTTAGTTAACCACTGCTGAATCTGATGTTATAACACTTTCAGAATGTTGAGGCATATTTGAGCAGTGTAGACATTTCATGGTCATGTGCATCTTCACATAAGCGTCTGAAAGAATTCAAAGGACAATCATACCTTGTGTTTGTAGATTATTATTCACGCTTTATTGATCTTGCACACACCAAGATTAGTACATCAGCAGAAGTTATCAGACTTCTGAAGAGCATGTTTGCATGCCAAGGAATCCCAGAGATTCTTGTTACAGACAATAGAAGGCAATTCACATCTAGGGAGTTCCAGGAATTTGAAGTAAAGTGGGGATCTCAACATGTTACAACAAGTCCACACTTTCCACAAGTCAATGGAGAGACTGAAAGAGCAGTTCAAATTGCCAAAAGGATTCTGCAGCAAGATAAACCTGAATTAGCTCTATTGATATACAGAGACACTACTATTTCTGCTACAGGATATAGTCCAGCAGAATTAGCCTGTGGAAGAAAACAGAACTACATTACCTACATTGCCTGAGAACCTTGAGTCAAGGACATTCGATAAAGCAGCTGTAACACCAAGCGATGCAAAAGCGAAGCACTCTTACAAGAACTGTTTTGACAAACGTCATGGAGTGCGACTGCTTGACGAACTTTGTCCAGGCGACGCTGTATTGCAGAAGCTAGATGGTGAAAAGGACTGGGGAAGTCCAGCAGTCATTCTGCAGCAGTGTGCTCCGAGGTCATATATTGTACAAACACCAAGAGGCAGTTTCCGATGCAACAGATATCATCTCAGAAGGTCAAGAAACTTCGAGCCGGAGCAGTCCAATTCCAAACCCAGTCCTGTCCAAAATGACTTTTCCCTGTATACTTCCCAAGTCCCAGTGACAGGTGAACCAGAGACGGCGCGCGATATAAAGACTGATAATTATGTTTTGAACATTGATTAGAGTGTAAAGACTCTCCCCATCAATTGAAGAATCTCAAGAGAGGGGAGATGTGATGATAAGAGTTCTCCCATAGGGACATCCGGGCTTTTATGTACATTTTCGTGATGTTCGAGATGGCGGGTTAGCCATATTGCTTTTGTTAAAGTAAATACATTTGTCATCAAATCCACAGTGTCTTGTGTTGGTCGGCTGAGAGCTCGCAGCACGATACATATATATTAAATGAACTGGATAGCAAGTTTTCAGGATAATATTATAAATGAAATACTTATATTACTGAAAATGTCTCACTATCGTTATAAAATGTATAGCTATTTATAGAATCCATTCCATATTTATAAAATGAATTGTATCAATAGAGAGAGAAACATATATAAATTCCATCCTGGCCCCAATAGGTGGACACCACCCGTCTCCCTCTCTTCTGTGCGTGAACCATATACCTTTCTCTAGTTTGACATCCTCTCTGTGCTCCGAAGTGTAATACAAGTCAATCCGTACCTGGTCTGTGCATGCGTGGTCAAATATATAATGACTACTCGATCAGCAATGTCTCTGCGACGAACCTCCATAGCTATAAGAATAAGTGAATGTATAACTAACAACTGATGATGTCCATTAGTAATGTGCAGGTATCCATTCAAAAGAATGCTCATTGCGCAGCAAAAACAAACAAAAAAAAAAATAAAGAGATAAAACAACAGGATTAAAGTAAAAAAATAGAGAAAGAAGTGTTGCTTGGTTGTTTAAGTTCGTCTTAAATAAACAACTGTCAAAACAAAGTCTAGACTACAATGACAGCCAGCAATAAATGCATGGCCAGAGTACATTTGTCACATTGATCGCAGTACTGAGCAGTCTTTTAATTATGTGACAGTTACAATAAATGACTAAATTAATAATGATAATAATGTGGATTTGTCTAGAGCACATTTTCAACATTTTTTAAGTGGGTTTCAAAATTGACGACACTGGTGTCGGTTAACTACACTAGTATGATGAACTTCAAGCTAAATGAGCATCCGATCAGCAAAGTCTCTGCATAATATAATAATAATAAGCAAAAATAAAAAGTCAAAATACAAATTCACAACAGAATGATGACAAAATCTCTTTAATTTAAAAGATTGTTTAAAATCACGTTTATTTGCCATTGTATGCTATGTTACACGAGCAACAAATATCATCGTACTGAATAGTAACTTCTGTATTCGATGGATGGTCGAATGAACTAAAGTCAGTGGTCGGATCGACTATGGCTGTGATCGAATTGTCGAATCGACCGGTATCTCTCAGAAGTACTAGCATTTGTCGCCATTTTTTGTCTGGTGCCTGCGCAAAATAGCTGCCGATAGTGTGTGTGTGTGTGTTACGCGACGGGTTCATCTTGGAAACAACGGATTAGAACCTACTATAAATATTTGTATGAATGGCAAGCACATAGGCGGTAACTCTTGCCTTGAAAATACGGAGTTGTGCTTCTTATGAGTCCGAGTGACTTTATCATACGGCTCACACGACGACCCTTCCTTGTCGCCTGATTGCTTTTACAGGTCAGAAACTAGCCTTGAGAGTTTATGACTTATCACTCCAGTCAGTTCTGTATCGTAGCATGTTGTTCAGCAATTCCTTCGTAGCGTAGCTGTGAAAACATTCCTATTATACTGAAGTTGCATAGTCGTCTAGGATGACCATATTTACTGTTTTGATTTGGTGGTTTTACTTATAGCTAGCTACGACACTGAAAACCCAAAAGAAAAATCGATCACCGAAGACACAAGTAGTTATTAACGTCCGATATTATCAACAGATGTTGTTCTCATTTATGAGAGGTAATACTTGATAAACTATGTCTAAATGTGGCAGTCTTGCCGTGTTGTATAATAACATTTATATAGCGCCCCTCGTCAGCATCAGCCGGACTCAAAACGCATTAAACGTATAGGCCTGTATTCAGGAACTCACATAGTTTTACCACTTTCTCTTTCCTAAGCCAAGTATGGGGGGCGGGATCGTGATTGATTTATTAAAACCAACGTGTACACTGAAGTTTTCTAGACCTGACAACTGGATACTTTTAATGGTACAGAACTGTTTGGTAAATATTGTTTTCATTGAATTCTTTGAGTAGCCGAAGTCATCAGAAAAATCAAGTAAAACTTTACAGTTGGCATTTAGGTGTTCAGTTTTCTTCACTGGGCTTTTGTATCTAAGTGAAAATAAATTAATAATTTTGTCTTCTAATACTTGCTTGAAGAACATCATTTAATAATCAAAAGGAATAAATTTGACTTTTGTTAGCTTCTTGCTTACTTTTTTTATTTTTAGTTGTAAATTTCATCTTTCACCCTCATACCCAAAATGCATGTGTAGTGATGCCATTTATTGAGAATTTATGTTATGCTGGTGAGTTAGATAACTTCACTTTTCCAATAGCTCATGAATTAAGGCTGCAGTTCTCAACCTGTGGGGCATGCTGACAAGTGGGGCGCGAAGGCGGTCATTTTCTCATATATTGGTATTAGTGGCTAAGGGGGGTACGTGGACGTACCTTTTTTTGTTGGGGGGGGGGTCAAGTGAAAGGTTGAGAAACGCTGATTTAAGGGCTTAGTTTCCTTTACTTAACTGGTTCCCTACCGAAGTTAGGGCAGCTTAGATCATAGGTAAAATGCGGATGTTCAACAGCTTAACTTAAAGATTCTCTTTGACTGTCCTGGATTCTGTTGTGTCTTTACTAATGGCAGAAAAAATCAAGATGGTAGTCTCCCCCATGGGCCTGGCTTCTCATGCAGGTGGTAAACACCAAAACTCTCTCTGGCTGGGTGACTGGGGTGGCCCAACCTTTCCTTTCTGCTATCCTTTTTCTTTCTTTCACCTATGCTCATTTTCTAACAAATCCTCTCCTGTCACCCTATAGTTTAAAATTTCCTATTTTCTCTCAACACTGGTCTTTCCCCTGTCTTCCTTTTCCATCATACCTTTCTTTTGATGTATCTCTTTTCTCTGTGTCCTCCTTTAGACCCCCTGTATTTGCTGTGCAGGGTGACCGAGTTGGGGAGGATAGGATCCTGGAGGTCCCAGATGGGTTGCGACCTGTCATAGCAACATGCCTCTTTGGCCTGGACTTCTAGATGAGAGATTGCTGTGCCCCACACCAACCAATCACCTGGTCATGCATTGCCCTAGCTTTGCTAGAAGGTGGCAGAGGTCAATCTAGTTTTCCTTTCTGAAGGCCAGAGTCTATTCCTTCTGTATCCTTGGTGCGACCTGTTGGAAATACCCTAAGTTGTACCCTTGTTGGACTCCATGGTGGGTGGTGAGCAGAAGGAACCAAACAAATTACTTTCATCATGGCCAAAAAGGGAAATCACAAATGGGTAAACGCATACGAGAGAATGAGTCTTCGGACAGTGAGGATGAGATGAAAGAGTGTGTGAGACAGTATTGCTGGGGCCTGGCCCCATTTTCTTGTTGTGGAGGGTGCAGAGCCAGCCCAGCTGTTCTCATCCCTTTCCTCTTTTGGTTTTGCTAAGAGTTTTAAAAACATCACGTCTAGTTTTTCTTCTTAAATGCTTGCGTTATAGACAATTTATTGTTCAGTGCACGAAACCAGAAAGCCTCAGAGGCCCTGTGCCGATGGGATGGAAAGCAGTTCGTAAATTGTCCTGAGCTTGCTGGGATGTCAGAGATCGACATCAAATCAGAATTGGCATCCCTAGGAGTTTCTGCTTTGCAATGGGTTAACCATAAAAAAGGATGGGAAATCTATCCCAACAAACACTCAACTTCTGACTTTTTGTTTGCCGTAAGTACCTGGTTTCACTTAGATTCGATATTTGCAGGTTAAAGTATCTTTGTTTATTCCTTTGCCATTGCTCTGCGTAAAATGTCTTCGTTATGGTCATGGGGCTAGCTTCTACAAGTCCCAAGCCTGGTGGGTTTTTTTTGTGGTGGGATTGGCCACACTGCAGCTGATTGTTCCTCAAGCGCACACTGTGTTGATTGTAATGGTTCTCATGTTAGGTTAGACTGCCTGAAATGGAAGGAAGAGGCATCCATTCAGTGTGTACATGCAAAATCTGCCATCTCATATGCCGACGCTTGCCATTGTATAGTGAGTGACTCCTCAGGAGCATCTCTTACTCCAGGCTCCACTTCCTACTTGGCAGTTGTTGCAAAACGACCATCAGCCTCTGTTTCTATACAGACAGACATGACTTGGGTCTCCTCTGAGGGCTCTGTCCCAGTCCGTTATACTATGCCTCCACCTTCTACAGAGTGGTGGCACCCAGTCATCTCAGTCAACACAAGCATCTTGAATCACACCAGCATCACAATCTACACCACTCAGAAACACTACATGCTAACAAGCACACAACAAAATCTCCCAAAGGTAAAAATACTACACCGCAGACAGATGAGAGACAGCCAATAACTTAATCACCTGCAGAAAAACACTACCCAGCACCAAACATCTGATGCCACCACAGCTGAGACTGTCCCTGTATCTAACAGCTTTGCCTCCTTTGCTTCTCCTTCTCCCTTTGCTTTTGTGTGACATTCCTCATCTTTCCCTCACAGATAAAGAATGCTGCTCGGATCGCCCAACAGGATCAGTGATCAGTTTCCCTTAATTTTGCAATTTTCAGCTACTCTGGAGCAGGACAGTTTTTATAACGATGGGTGGTGCCTGACTAAGGCAGATTGGGTTGCTTTTCAGTTCCTCTGTGCCATCCACCTCTGTTCTAGCTCTAGTTTTAGTTTAGATAATTGTAGTAATGATCAGGAACATCCTATCAAAGTTTTTACAACTGTTCTAGCTGAAGTTGCTTCAGCAACAATTCCAAAGAACGAGACACAGAAACATCATCTATGTGGCCCTTGGTTCACTGAAGAGTGTCAAATGGCTCATCGTGTCTATAAGAAGGCCTCGCCTTCTGTCAGCCCACTCCAGAAAATGTGCTGAATTTTAAACTATCCTGGTTTCTGTTCCTTCTTTACAGATGGTTCCAAAGTTCCAAACAGTGGACCTGTAGCTGTGGCAACAGTTCCATCCTGCCAACCTCAGCAGGCCTCTTCAGCCGACTCATGGATGGCTGTTCTATCTTCTCTGCAAAACTTTACACAGTCTTGTTAGATTCACTTTCTGCTCTCCAAGCTTTTATTTCTTGTCATTTTGACCACCCTTTCATGGTGCAACTCTGTATGGTCCATGCGGCTCTTTATCAACACAACAAGGACATTGTTTTCATTTGGGTTCCTGGCAATGTTTGAGTGGACCAGGCTGCCAAGGCCGCTTGCCGGTCTCCTGGTCAATAGCAGTCACTGGTGTCATCTGACTGTAAGTTTATCTTCATGGTCTATGTTCAGTCCCTGTGGCAATTCCACTGGGACACTCTGGGCCAGAACATGTTACTTGCCACCCTTTCCTATCTTTCTAGCCGCCTGCGTCCATGCTGTCCTGTGTGACGGGAAGAATTAGTTCTCACTAGACTAAGGTTAGGATACACCTATGCCAGCTAAGTTGTCATTGGTGTCAGGAGAATTTTACTATAGTACATGTTTTAACTAACTTTCCTGGTCTCCGTTGTATTTGACAGCAGTTGTTAGGTCAGTCTCATTGGAGGCTTTTTTTTGACAAAGATAGGACAATATTATAAGATTTAAGGTTTTTCTATCTTGTTAGTTTTTGATTTTGGATTCTGGTTTTATTGGTGGCTTTTTAAGCCATGCCATCTCTTTTTATAGGTCTCACCTGCTCTTTTATGTTAGTGTTGTTCCTAATTTTACCAGCCCTGTTAAGGATGTTATATGGGGTTTCTTGGTTTGTAACCATTTAATTTAACATTGCTTTCTCTTGCTGTGATATAGCCTCAGTTGATGGCATGGCATTAAACCACACTAACCAACCAATCTTCTCTTGTATTGTTTGCTTGATCACTGTTGATTTGTATTTGACTGATATGACTTTCACAAATTTCTTGATATAGCTTTTGCTACTGATATGACATTAAACAAAAATAGCCAGCCAACCAACCAACCAACCAAACTGCAAAGAAATCTGTTATTGAGAAAATGTGCTTCTTATATTGTGTCTAATATTTTCAGGTGCCTATGGCAGAAGATCATATTCCTCTTCTAAATGAAGATGGTACGGATGAAAGTGAAGTCTCTGATGTCGACATTGATGCCTCGGGTAAAAATAGTTGTAATTTGTCTGAGCTAGTTGACAACAGAGAAGCAGATATGATTACAGTTCAATTTACCCTGATATCCAAGTTGGAGAGTGTTAAAAAAACAAATCTGCCAGTCTCCATCTGTAATAGTTTCAACCCATCAAAAAAAAAAAGTTGTTTATTGTAGACAGTTCCATTTACAATTGAAAAAAGCCTCTGTACGCCTGGCTTCTTGTGCCAGGGGAGAACACCCAGCCTCTCTCATGCTGGGTAACGAGCTGGCCCACCGCTTTTTCTTTTCTTTTTTCTTTTTTTTCTATCTTACTGTCCCCTTTATTAATATATTTTTTCCAACCAATGGGCCACCTTCTATCCTGCTGACTTTTTTATCTTCTTTCTCTACTGGTCTTTCTCCTATTTTCTTTTCCCCCACAATGCCTATTTTTTGTTTGTTTTCGTCTCTTGGTAGCGACTGAAGAAAAAAAATAACAAAAATGCCTCTGAGGCTTTGTGCTGATAGGAGAATAAGGTATTTATTGACAAATCCATTAAAGTTACTGTTAATTAAGCACCATAAGGGCCTAATTTGTTACCCTGACTTTTGGGTGTTTGAGTTTGACATCTGATCAGGGTTAGCACCCAGGGTGCAGCCCAATGCTTTTGCTGAGGCAGGATTGGCCATGCTGTAGCTAATTATTCCCCCTATTCACATTGTGCAAATTGTGACAGTTCTCATGTTGCCTTTCCTAAAGACTGCCCAAAATGGAGAGAGAGAGAGAGACAGGCTTTCACTGTGTATGTGCAGAATCTGGCATCTCACACTGATGCTCTCAGTAGTGTAGTGAATTGCTCTTCACAAAAGACTTATTTAGCCAAATACCACTTTCCACTCCTCTTCAGGCTGTTGCTGCCTGGGTTACCTTGGGCAAAACTATCACTATCTGCTGTGTCTTCTTCCTCCCTCTGCTCAGGTCTCCCAACAGGACTTTGAGGGTATTCTGACCCAGCTTCCCTCTCTCGTCCTTCTTTTTGGGGGACTTCAATGGATACCACCCATTGTGGGCTGGGCTTTGACTGACACTAGGGGAGAGTTGTTGGGATCTGTTTTTTGGGAAAGTGATCTTTACAATTTAAATGATGGCTCAAATACCTTCTGTCGACCATAGAGCAGCACTATATCAACTTGATTTGTCGGTGGTCAGTCCAACATTATTATTAGACTTAAACTGGACTGTACACAATGACGTGTGGCAGTGATAAGTTTCTCATAACTTTACAATTTTCAGCTACTCTGGATCAGGAAAATAGCGGAAGTTCATTTCATCTTCCTAGCCTTGCTCTTTAGAGCAAAACTTCTTGATAATTTCAGGTTCACTTTCTGCTCTCCAAGCACATTCTCCAGTCATTTTGACCACTCTGAACCCTCTCATGGTTAAACATCACTCAATTCATGCAGCTCTTCTTCATCATAACAAGGAGATTGTTTTCATTTGGGCCCCTGGGTAGGATGGAAAATCTATACCAACTAACACTCTATTTCTCACTTTCTGCCGTCCTAAAATACCCGACTCCATTGATGTTGAGTACTTGAGGGTAAAAGTCTCTCTTTTCATACCTTCTCCGTTGCGCTGCTTCAACTGCCAGCGTTATGGTCATGGGGCAAGCTTTTGCAAGTCCCAAGCCCGCTGCTTTCGTTGCGGTGGGACTGGCCATGCTGCAGCTGATTGCACTTCAAGCGCCAAATGCTGCAACTGTGATGGTGCCCACACGGCTTCTTCCAAAGACTGCCCAAAGTGGAAGGAAGAGGCAGCCATTCAGCGCGTACGCGCGGAATCTGGCGTTTCATACGCCGATGCTTGCCGTCGCGTTGTGGGTGGCCCCTCTTCCACTGTAGGCTCCACTTCCTACTCTGCAGTCGTGGGTAAACGACCATCAAATTCTATCGCTATCCAGACAGACATGACATGGGTCTCTTCTGAGGGCCCTGTCCCAGTCAGACATGTTATGCCCCCTCCTCCTCCTCCTGCATGCAGTGGTGGCACCCAGTCATCACAAACAACACAAACACTTCAGACCACTCAGACCACACAAGCACAAACACCACAGGCCAAACAACCTTCACCAGTCAGACAAACTACACGCCCACAAGCACGCAACACAAAATCACCAAAAGGAAAAAGCACTACACAACAGACAGACAAGAAAGATGCACAATCAAAACCTAAATCACCTGAAAAATGCACTACACACCACAGCACATCTGGGGCCACTACAGCAGCAACAGCAGTCCCTGTTTCAAATCGTTTTGCCACTCTTGGTGAGCAGGGGATGGACGTGGATGAACGACGCTTAGCGTCGCCTTCTCCATCCCGCCGTCCCCTGCCTTCTTCACCTTTCCCCTCTTCTACCTCCGCTACTGTGAGGCGTTCAGCCTCTTTCCCTCACAGATAGCATGTCTACAATCCTTCAATGGAACTGTCGAGGGATGCGAGCAAACTTTGAAGAACTTCGATGCCTAGCATCTAGCTTCTCTCTTGATGTTATAGCTCTTCAGGAGACTCTTCTCCTACCTTCTACCACCTTTTCTTTTAAAGGCTTTCACGTTTTTGGTCAGGACTCACAGACTGACGTCCCTTCAGGTGGGACTGCTCTTCTTCTCCGTTCCCACCTCTTGTTTAGCCAGATACCACTTTCCACTCCTCTTCAAGCAGTTGCTGCCCGGGTTACCTTGGGCAAAACTATCACTATCTGCAGTATCTATCTTCCTCCCTCTGCTCGGGTCTCCCGACAAGACCTTGAGGGTCTTCTGACCCAACTTCCTTCTCCCGTCCTTCTTTTGGGGGACTTTAATGGGCACCATCCCCTTTTATGGAAAGTGATCTCTGCCTTTTGAACGATGGCTCCAACACCTTTTGCCATCCATACTGTAGCACAGTGTCAGCAGTAGATCTATCAGTGGTCAGCCCAGCACTGTTACTAGATTTTAACTGGGCTGTACACGACGACCTGTGCGGCAGCGATCACTTTCCTATAATTTAAAAATTTTTAAGTACTCTGGAGCGGGACAAAAATTTTTCTAATGGCGGGTGGAACCTGACTAAGGCAGACTGGCCTGCTTTTCAAGCCCTCTGCTCCACCTGCCTTTCTTCTACTTCAGATATCAACCTAGAAAAGTACAATAATGATAAAGAGCACCCTGTTAGAATTTTTACAACTATATTAACCGAGGTTGCTTCGACAACAATACCGAAAAAAGGGACACGGAATCAACATCTACGTGTCCCTTGGTTTACAGAGGAGTGTCGTATGGCTCAACATGACCGAAAGAAGGCTCAGTGCCTTGCCTTTCGCCATCCCACTCCAGAAAATGTACTAAATTTTAAACGCAGCCGAGCACGAGCTCGATACATTTTTAAACAGAGTAGAAAGCTTGCATGGCAGAGGTTTGTGTCCTCGTTATCTTCCCGCACCACCTCCCAGGCGGTGTGGGCGGCCATAAGAAAGATTAAGGGAAAGTTTCAGGCGGGCTCAGTAGGCCACCTGCGGGTTGGAGACTCCATCCTCACAGAGGCACAGGATGTTGCAAACTCATTGGCATCCACCATTGCACAAAACTCTTCTTCTTCCCACTACTCTCCAGAATTTCAGCCCCTGAAGTCTGTTCAGGAATCTTCTAGCTGTGACTTCTCTTCTAACAACTCTGAACAGTACAACCTACCTTTCTCTCTTGAAGAATTGCAGCAGGCCCTCCAGAAGTGCAACGACTCTGCACCTGGCCCAGACAACATTTCATATCAGCTCATCTTCCACAGGTCTCTCTCCGCCTCCTCCTAGATATCTTTAACTTTATCTGGGTGTCTGGCTGTTTCCCTCCCTCGTGGAGTGAGGCAGTCGTGGTGCCCATCCCAAAACCTGGTATGGGATCTCTCTGATCCCAACTCTTACCGTCCTATTGCCCTTACTAGTTGTCTGTGCAAAACTTTAGAACGCATGGTGAATGCCCGGCTCACGTGGCATCTTGAGTCTCATGGCCTCCTCTCCAACCTGCAGTGTGGCTTCAGAAAACACCACAGTACCACGGACCATCTAGTCCGTTTTGAAACTTTCCTTAGAGATGCATTTGTCAGCAAAGAACATGTGTTAGGGGTCTTTTTTGATTTGGAAAAGGCGTATGACACAACCTGGAAGCAAGGTATTCTGTTGGACCTTCACGCCCTTGGCTTCCGGGGTCGTATGCCTATCTTCATTAAAAACTTTCTATCTCACCGACTTTTTCAAGTTCGTGTAGGCTCTATTCTGTCTGCTCCTCAGGAACAGGAAATGGGCGTCCCACAGGGCAGCATCCTTTCACCAACTCTCTTCAACATTAAAATAGATGCTATCCTAAAATCTGTCTCTCCAGGTTTGGAGACCTCGTTGTATGTAGATGACTTTGCTCTGCATCCAAGGCCGTTTGCTGCCATGCCTCGAACGCCGGCTTCAGCTGTGCGTAAACGGTGTGCAGAAGTGGGTGACAGAAAATGGCTTCAAATTTTCTCCCACAAAGTCAGTATGCATCCACTTTTGTAAACTACGAGCCATGTTTCCAGACCCTTGTATTTCTGTCAACGGCACGGTACTCAAAGTAGTTCAGGAAGTAAAATTTCTTGGGGTCATCTTTGACCATAAACTATCCTTTCTTCCTCACATCAGATCTCTATGCCTTTCATGTCAGAAAGCCTTGGATGTTCTTCGAGTAGTTGGCCATGTCAGCTGGGGGGCAGACCGCACGGTCCTGCTTCGCCTGTATCGTGCCCTGGTCCGCTCCAAGCTAGACTATGGATCCATCATCTATGGCTCTGCTCGAGAGTCCTATCTCAAAATTCTTGATCCTATTCACCATCAAGGGCTCCGCATCTGTTTGGGTGCCTTTCGCACCACTCCTGTACATAGTTTGTACGCAGAAGCTGGTGAGCCTCCACTGTCCCTTTGCCGTCTGAAACTCATGCTCTCCTATGTCTGTCGCTTGAAGTCTCATCCTGAAAACCCTGCTTACCCTGCCGTCTTTGGACCACAGCGTGCTGCCCTGTATGCTATTCGTACCAAGGAACAAAAACCATTATCACTCCATGTGGCACCTCATCTGCAAGCTGCCGGAGTAGATATCCAGCAGGTAGAGCCTCTCCCTCTACTGCCAACTCCTCCTTGGACTCTTCCTGTTCCAGAGATCCGTCTTGATCTTACAGCCTTTAAAAAGGGGAACACTAGTGACCTCATCTTTCTTCAACGCTTTCAGGAACTTCTTTCTGACTATCCTGGATTCTGCTGTATCTTTACAGATGGTTCCAAAGTTCCAAACGGTGGCCCTGTTGCTGCGGCAGCAGTTCCATCCTGCCAGCCGCAACGGGCCGCTTCAGCCCGACTTGCGGATGGCTGCTCTATCTTCACAGCGGAAGTTCATGCCATCTTGCTAGCCTTGCAACATGTTCACCGCTCTTCGGAGCACAACTTTTTGATCATCTCACACTCCCTTTCTGCCCTCCAAGCTCTTCTTTCCAGTTGTTTTGACCACCCTCTCTTGGTACAAATCCACAAAATCCATGGAACACTCATTCGCCGAAACAAAGATATTGTTTTCGTTTGGGCACCTGGCCACGCTGGTATTGCTGGCAACGTCCAAGCAGACAAGGCTGCCAGGGCTGCTTGCCAGTTGTCTAGTCAGTTGAAATCGCTTGTATCATCTGACTGCAAATCTCTCTTCACAGCCTATGTTCAGTACCTGTGGCAACGCCACTGGGGCACTCTGGGCCAAAACAAACTACACGCCACCCTTCCCAATCTTTCTGACCCCCTGCCTCCGTGCCGCCCTGGGCGACGGGAGGAGGTGGTCTTAACTAGACTGAGGTTAGGACACACCTATGTCACGCAATCGTATCTCTTACGAGGTGAACCACCACCTGTTTGCCCGTGGTGTACAGAAGTTTTAAATGTTAAACATGTATTAATTACTTGCCCTGAGCTCCAGAGTACCCATCAGCATTTTTTCACAGCAGTTTCTGTGTCTGCTTTGTTTAGGTCCGTCCCATCGGCAGCAATTTTTGCATTTTTAAGAGGGATTGGACTCTTTCATAAAATTTAAGTTTTAAATTCCTGTCAGTTTAGGCTTATGGTTTTGGTTTGTTGATGGCCTTTTGGCCACAACAACCACTTTTATACTAGAACCACTCTTTTAAAAATTGTCTTGTTTGTGTTGTCCTTATTGGAATGGCACTGTTATATCTTTTGAAGATCTCTCTGATTCCTAGAACTTTTGTCATAAATTTGTCTTTCATCGCCGTGATATAGCCTTAGTTGCTGGCACGGCGTTAAACACTAACAAACAAACAATTGTCCTGGTCTCCGGAATATCTGGCAGCAGTTTTTTGCAGCAGGCTCTTTGTTTGTTGTGTTTTTTTTAAAGATCCATCTTATCGCAGCTATTTTTTCATTTTTAAAGAAGATTGGGCTTTACCATCAGATTTAAGGTTTTTATATCCTGTTAGATTGTGATTTAAGGTTCTGGTTTGTTGCTGGCTTTGCCAACAAACAAACAAATAACAAAGCCCCCAGGAAACGTCTGTCTTTTTTATTTTCTATATTTCTGTGTATTTTTTCTTGCTTCATTTGTA
Organism: Marisa cornuarietis; assembly: GCA_004794655.1. Taxonomy (NCBI): domain Eukaryota; kingdom Metazoa; phylum Mollusca; class Gastropoda; order Architaenioglossa; family Ampullariidae; genus Marisa; species Marisa cornuarietis. Next base: position 75,082 of record SMMW01000587.1, on the reverse strand, counting down.
AGCTTTCTAGAATTCTTTGTTTAGGAATCTGTTCTTTTAAGAAGAAACGTAAGGCTCTCTACACGTATGACTACTTAATTAGTTAATACTAAAAAACAAATTTATGCACTACCTGAATTGAAGTTTATTGATTGTGCATTTTCATTTTTAAACGATTTTAGTTATTTCTTTGGTCCTCAGTACCTGAATTTGCAGTCGAAGCTGTTAATGTGCAAGCAGTACCAGAAATAGAAAAAGGACAGAAGAAACTTCACCATCTTTTTCACAGAGTGCATAAAAGTCACCATGTTGCCTTTGATAAATCATTGCCTGCAACACATTCAGTAAGTGCTTGCTTGTTGATTGGTGGTACAAAGTTTTGAAGGGAATTATTTATTAGTATTGTCTGGATCTAAATAGTGCAGTAAGCATAAAAGCAAGACTACTATTTATAGTGTGATTAAACTCAAATCACAAAAGTCAAGTATGTTTCCAGTCCCTCATTGAGAGTGCTATAAACTAATGATATTCAACATCAGATTTACTAAAGAACACATTAAAAGCATTAATAACGCATAAAAATACTGCACTTAGATAAGCCCTCGTGGGCCCGGCTTCTCGTGCCGGGGGTGAGCACCCAGCCTCTCTCTGGCTGGTTGACTAAGCTGGCCCACCCCTTTTTCTTATGCTTTTCTTGTTTCTCCCTCACTGGCCCTTTCACCTATACTCCTTTTCTAATTAACCATCTCCATATCACACTACTGTTTGTCTTTTCTATCTTCTGCCTGCACCAGTCTTTCCCTGTCTTCTTCTCCAATCATGCCTTTCTTTTAATGCAGCTCTTTTCTTTGTGGCCTCCTTTAGGCCCTCTGCGTTTGCCGTGCAGGGCGACCCGTGAACTGGCATCCCAGGGGGTTGCAGCCGTAAAAAGAGTGAACCTAAAGAGGGATGGGAAAACTATTTCTACCAACACTCTCTTTCTGACCTTCTGTTTGCCCCAAATACCCGACTTCATTGACTTTGGGTATTTGCGGGTAAAAGTCTCTTTATTCATACCTTCTCCGTTGGGCTGCTTCAACTGTCAGTGTTATGGCCACGGGGCTAGCTTCTGCAAGTCCCAAGCCCGCTGCTTTCGCTGTGGCGGGACTGGCCATGCTACGGCTGATTGTTCTCAAAGTGCCAAATGTGCAAATTGTGATGGTCCCCATGTTGCTTCTTCTAAGGACTGCCCGAAGTGGAAGGAAGAGACAGCCATCCAATGCGTACGCGCAGAATCTGGCGTCTCCTACGCCAATGCTCGCCGTCGCATAGTGGGTGGCCTGGTCCCTCAGGAGCATCTCCTACCGCAAACTCTACTTCTTACTTGGCAGTCTCAAGCTTCAGTTCCTGTTTCCAATTGTTATACCTCTCTTGGCGAGCAGGGGATGGATGTGGATGAACGACGCTTAGCGTCGCCTTCTCTGTGCCGCCGTCCCCTGCCCTCTCCCTCTCCATCTCTTGTTGCTCCTGTGAGGCGCTCTGCATCTTTCCCTCACAAATAGAATGTCAGCAATCCTTCACTGGAACTGTCGAGGGATCCGAGCCAACTTTGAAGAACTTTGAATCTTAGCATCTCGTCTCTCTCTTGAGATCATAGCTCTTCAAGAGACTCTTCTACTACCTTCTACCCCTTTTTCCTTCAAAGGCTTTCACATTTTACATCAGGACTCGCAGAATGACGTTCCTTCAGGTGGGACTGCTCTTCTTCTTCGTTCCCACCTTCTGTTTAGCCAGACACCACTTTCTACTCCTCTTCAAGCTGTTACTTCCCGGGTTACTCTGGTCAAAGCTTTCACTATTTGCAGTATCTATCTTCCTCCATCAGCTCAGATCTCCTGACAAGACATTGAGGGTCTTTTGACCCAACTTCTTCCTCCCATCCTTCTTTTGGGGGACTTCAACGGACACCATCCCCTGTGGGGCGGGCATCGGGTGACACCAGGGGGGAGGTAGAATCCATTTTCATGGAAAGGGATCTGTGTCCTCTAAACAACGGCTCAAACACCTTTTGCCGTCCTTCCTGTGGCACTGTCTCTGCTGTGGATCTGTCGGTCATCAGCCCCACACTACTACTTGATTTGAACTGGACAGTTTATGACGACCTGTGTGGCAGTGACCACTTCCCAATAGTTTTACAGCTCTTAGCTCCTCTAGAGCAGGAAGGTACTTTCCGCGAGGGCGGGTGGAACCTGTCTAGAGCAGACTGGCTTAGGTTTTAAGGTTCTAGTTGTCGCGGTCACACCCCCGGCGTCGCCGGAATGCACAAACTCAGCCACTCACTCGGCCGCCATACTCACACAGTCACTCACTCGGCTAGGGGTGGAACGGGACGTGCCTATTGAACCACTGATGAGCGCAGACCAAAACAAAGGCAGAGGAACAGTACAAACGACAAATTTATTACACACAGAAAAAAACATAAAAAGGAACAGATAAAACTATATAAAACCCTGTGCATGCCCACGCACACACGTCCCCAAAAAAAAAAAAAGAAACCTGCCCCGAGCAAGGGGAGGGACACCCACAAAAAAAGGGGAGAGAGAACACAAAAACACTAAAAATGGGGAATGGGGGTGGAGCAGGGGACACAACACTCGCACACACTGCGGTGTAGCACTGGGGGAGCAAACTGTCCGTCGAGTGTTCACAGTCTCACTGTGGCTCGCCTGTCCTCTGTGCGACACTCCAGCGCTGGCCCACCTAAAAAGGGGTGGGGGTGAAGCAGGGGACACAGTGCCCACACACACTGCAGCGTAGCTCTTGGGGGGGGGGTGATGATAGGTTCAACGAGTGTTCGCAGTCTCTCTTTGGCTTGCCCTGCCCGGTACGGTGCTCCAGCGCTGTCCCCGTTCCTCCCGTCGGTCCGGCACACACGGCTCCCCCTCTATGAAATCTGAGCAGCCCAGTTGGTCACGTGGGCGCTTGTGCCCTGTCCACCCGCAGCTTCTGGGGCAAGCTTGGTTTTCCCCAGGGAAGCAGCCACAGGTCATGTGCCTGCGCGTCGACGACAGGCTGACGAAAGCGATGATGCAACGACAAGAGACTTTTTGGGACGCCGCCAGGAGGTTAGAGCAAGGGGAAATGCAGGGGACGTATTCAGGGCATGGGAGGTGGAGGGAGATGAAAACGAGGGCACAGGTGAACACACCGAGAGTGAAAACGCAGAAGATGAAGACAAAGACGCAGATGTATACACAGATGTATATGCAGATGCAACACAGAGCCTGCGGAGGAAAACACAAAAGAATTCCCATCAAACAAAAGATTAAAACAAAACTCCCCCTCCCAATGCCGGTCTCAGCTAAAGACTCACACGCTAGTGCATTTACCACTGAAACACAGGTGCACGCCACATGCACCGCTACCCATAAATCAACAGAACAAATAATGACCATCCATCCCTCGCATACAGGGAACATACTCAAACTGACATACATCCTCATTCTGCAAACAAAACATTCTGCCTGCTCTCACGCAAACTTTCATCCACAGCCCTGGACCCCTACGAACTAGGTGATGCGGAACTAAAAACCGAACACTCACCCAAACGGCTCGTGAAAAGTCGATCGGTCGATCACTTCAAGATCCTGGCTGGCAAGGCCCCGGTCTGCCGGCATGTCCGGCACTGACCGCTACTGGAGGAAAACTATGCCGAGGGGCAAAAACGCACTAAAACCTGCGCGCGCGGGGTGAGGGGTGGCAAAAGGTGAGAAGGGGGGGGATGTCGTCCGGCCTCGATCATAAGTGCGAGCAACTGACGCATGATGACCAGCGCTGCAAGCTTCGCGAGGGTTGGAGCCTTGAGACTCGCGGGACGGGTAGTGTCACGGCAGGTAAGCGGTCGTCTGAAGCAATGCGTTTCCCCCCACCCGCAACAGGCCAGCAAAGTGTGGGGAGGAAGCATGAAAACAGAAAAAGCAAACGCAGACACACGACAGTAGTGAGAAGTGTAATCATGGCATTTTGAGTGCACAACACCCCTTTTTTAACATTACCTCCCATATTTTATTCTTGTTCTTTTTGTTGGTTTTTATTGTTATTGTTGTTTTGGTATCACTTTGCAGTCTTGTTTTTCATCTTTATGTAGAGTAACCTTCTCTCACTATGATATAGCCTTAGTTGCTGGCACAGCATAAAACTCACAAAATTTTTTCCATCTGTTAAGATGGTAGGGCTTTACTGTCGGATCTAAGGTTTTGGTTTTATTTACATACTCTGGTTAGAAAATACATTACTCACCCTTTTTCTAGTTTGTTGGTTTATATTAGTGTTGTTATTTTATCACCGGGGGGGGGGTCTTTCACCTTTTCAACATAGTGTAACCTTCTTTTGCTGCTATATAGTATTAATTGCTGGCATGATGTAAAACAACCAACAGACCAACCCAACCCTCCATCCACCAACCCAATCCAACCCACCCACCCACCAACCAACCAACGCAACCCAACCCAACCCACCCTAGCCACCTACCAACAAAACAAAGGCCTTGTCTTTTACCCTTCCACAGTATTATAATTCTCACCATGACAGAGCCTTAGTTGCTGGCACATTGTAAAACTCTTACAACCATCCAACACTCTTCATAAGCCTACACACACTTGTGTAAATATCTTTAGCTTCACTTTTTTTTTCAAAGCAGGAAAGATTATCTGATAAATTTCAGTATTCAAGTCACAGAATTATTATATTTTAAAAGATTAGTTTACAAGAGCTGATTATAAACTGAGGTGGCACTTCTGACATATATTACTTCCCAATCAAACATTGTGCTTGGAGTACAATATTAGGGTATATTTTAGTTAAGTTAGGACATAAAAGATTGACCAGCATATTATTTATTATCATTATTACATGTAGTTCCTCAAACAGTGCCTCAAATTTATTTTTCTACCATTGACTGCAAACATATTTTTGTTAATCTGGTTTTACTCACAGTACTTGGGCAATGATCTGGAAGATATCAGAGGACGCACAGTGTATGAAGAGGATACAGAAGTTATGCTTCCTCTTCTTCCACTGCCTGGGATGCCAGTTCCTGGGCAGGTTATTCCACTGCATTTATTTCATCAACATCTTGTTGCAGCTTTGAGAAATATTGCAGATTCAGACAAGACTTTTGGCATCGTTACATACAGGTAAATTGGTAAAATGCATCATTGGACTTAGACAAAACCTCTTTGCATTATTGAAAAGATATTTGAGATTAGGTTTTTTTCTGCACTATGAGAGTGAACTGTCTTCAAACAGTAAGGATGAGAAGTATGACAGTGTGTCGGAGATGGTTAAGGGGCAGGTTGTGGAAGTGCTTATGAACTGGGCAATTCCTGGTCAAGCATGGGAATCATCCACATATCAAATCTCTATGCCTTTCATGTCAGGAAGATTTGGACATTCTTTGAGTAGTTGGCCATGTCAGCTGGGGGGTGACCGCATGGTCCTGCTTCATCTGTTTTGAGCCCTGAAACTCATGTTATGCTATGTCTGTCATTTGAAAGCTCATCCTGGAAACTCTGACCTCAACATGCTGCCCTGTGTGCCATTCGTACCACGGAACAAAATCCATTTACCACTCTGTGTTTCACCTCACTTACAAACTGCCAGAGTTTCTCTCTCTACTGTCAGGTCCTCCTTGGACTCTTCCTGTTCTGGAGATTCATTTTGATCTTGCAGCTTTTAGAAGAGGTGACACCAGTGACTTATCTTTCTTCAACACCTTCAGAAAATTCTCTCTATCCTGGATTCTGTTCTGTCTTTACAGACAGCTCAAAATTCCAAACAGTGGTCCTGTAGCTGATTCAGCAGTTCTGTCCTGCCAGTTGCAGGAACTTGACACCATCTTGTTAGCCTTGCAGCACATTCACTGCTCTTCTTGATCATTTCAGATTGTTTTTATTATATTACCTGCTTTTTTTTAATTCCTAAACATTTTAATGTATGATTACTTTCTCTCGCCATGATATAGCCTTAGTTGCTGGCACGGTCTAAAACAATCAACCAACCATGCGCTCTTCTTTGTGATAAGAAGATGGGCATGTCTTAATTACTTATCCTGGTCTGCAGAGTACCCACCAGCAATTTTTTACAGCAAGATCTTTGGGGTTTTTTTTGTTTAGGTCCATCCCATCGGCAGCTATTGTTTCGTTTTTAAAGAGGATAAGGCTTTACCATTAGATTTAAGGTTTTTACATTTTGTTAGATTGTGGTTTAAGGTTTTGGTTTGTTGACTTTTTAGGCAGCAACGCCCTTTTTTACAAATTACCTTTTTTGTTATTCTTACTCTTTATGTTGGATTTTATTGTTAAGGATGTTGTTATATCACCTGAAGGTTCTTGTTTCTCAACGTTTAAATGCAATATTACCATCTCTCACCATAATATGGCTTTTGTTGCTGACATGGTGTAAAACACAACCAACCAACCAACCATTCTATAAAATTGGTTGGTCTGCAGGTGGCTGTTATAATCTGGTAGTAGGGTATTAGTAGTTGATGGCATTTTTGGTGTCACCCTGTGCCATTCCTCCATCTGTGTTAGGGCTTTTAGTTTTCCTTAGCTTCATTTATCCCCTTCCTGATGTTACTGTTCTGAATAATCACCTTCATGCCTTTGGAAATAAACTGTACATAATGTAAACTGTAGTAAAGGTGGTAATGTGGTGGTGGTAGTTTGTACTCATCAGGTGTCTGCACAGGCAGCCAGTGTAGTACAAATAGTTCAGTCATGTCTTTTTGGCCTCATTACAATCCTGGGAAGTGAAGTGAACTTTATTTAGAAACTTTTGTAAGGCATCCAGTGAGTATACTATTGACATTATACACGATAAGGATATAGACTTAAGTTTTTATTTGAGTTATAAGACCCCATAGCACTTCATGTCAGCAGTTCACTGCTGCAGCTTACAAATAGTACAGTTAAATGTTAGAAGGCATTTAGAACACTATAATGTGACAGACATACAAGATAAGGCAGACCTACAGAATATAGATAATGACAAATACAAATAAAAATACAAAATATCTTCATTAATCCTTTCCAGGAATTTTTTTGTCTTCTGATGGTAACATTAGAACAGCGCTTTATATAAAACATTGAGACAAACTGTAAATTAAAACATAAATTGACTACATTTCATTTATGCTGCCATTTACAGTCTCTCTCTCTCTTTGATCTTTTGTGGCAGCAATGAAAATGATGAACAACTTTCAGCTTTGAGTCAAATAGGCTGCACTGCTGAGATATTTTCAATGAAGGATGAAAGAGATGAATCAACAGGTCTCTCAACACTAAGGGCAAAAGCCAGGGGAAGACAACGTTTCAAAGTGCTAGAAATGCATCGTGAGATAACAGGGTAAATGGTCTGAACATTTTAAATACATTTTCTGTCAGCATGATGAAAAATCTTTTTTTTTCAATCCCTTTAAAAAAATTGTTTTGTATTTGTATTGATGAAGACCATGAGTTTTATCATTGTTAGATTTATATGTAATTACTGTGACATTTAACCATTAGGTAATCCCACTTACAGGTCATACTCTCATTAAAACTTTTTTCTTGTTTTAAAAGCTTGAATAGTTTATTGACATAAATTTAAATTGGCAATTAAAGAGCATTTCAACATAGCAAACACTAAGCAAATATATTTCAAATTTGTAAACATTGCTCTAGACCATACAAATATTAAAATGTCAGCTGCTTATGACATTAACAACTAATCCAACAAAAAAAAGCAAACTGACTACCCATTACTCATATGCACACCCACCCACCCCTACAAACTTTGCACATCCTAATAAGCAGAATAGCAGATTATACAATTCTTAAAATTAGATATCTTTTGAGAAATGCATTCAGGTGATTTTATTGTTGTGCCAACATTATAGGGTGTACATATTGTTCTGTCATTGACTGAATCATCATGACGCAGCATATAGTTGTATCTTAAAATGATATAAACTTGGAAAGTAGATGTGTGATTTAATATGTAATATGTTATTTCTAGTTATTATTTGTGCATAACACTGGAGATTGAGCTTGGAGAAAATTTTGTGGATGTGTGTTTAAAACATGCCCATTTTTACCATGTAAAATCTGTACTAACTGTATCCAGTGAAACAAAGGGAAGTAACTGAGTAATTTGATAAAACATCAGTACCACTTGGAAAATGAATTTTAACTCTTCCTATTCAATCTGCACCTGCGAATGAAAACATCATAGCTATAGCTCAGTTGCATCAATACACCCCTTTTGAATGAGTTAAAAAGCAACTTTTGCCTTAGCAAATGTTAGAAGACAAGGAAGGTACAAAACATGCCATGGATGCAATTAGATGAGGCAAGTGGGAATAATTTTATAATTTGATGGAACATGATTAGCACTTCGCAAGTGAATTTTAAAATAGTGATGTTAGAGATTGAGATCCCTGATAGGTTGCAGCCCATTATACCAACACATCTCTTTGTCCCAGACTTCTCTTAGATGGGAGGTGGCCCACACCAATCAATCAGCTGGTATTGCAGTACCAGCTTTGCTAGAAGGCTGCAGCCAGGGTCTATCTGGGCGTTGACAATAAATATGCACTAAGGAGAAAATCAGAAATTGGTTCTTCAAAGTATTATTATACAAACTAATGATAAAATGCACAATAAGACTACATCAGGTTCTACTGATTGCACCATTCTTTTTTCACCCCAATGTCTGATCCACCACCTTCTTTTCCTTCACTGGTTTATTTCATTTTGTTTATGATGCTAACATTGGCAGATCAATGTCCATGTCATCAGCTACTGTTGCATACAGGGTTTCCCAAATAGTGTACTTGAATGTTTGATACCAGTCCCAAAACTTTGTTTGTGAAACAGTTGGCAAACTGCTGTTTTTGAGAAACAGGTTTTCCTAGCCATGTTTGGTTTGTGTCCAAGCCTTATTTCTTTAGTTACATTTTTATATCACGCAGAAATCATGTTTTTCAGCATATCATGGCTGGCAGTATATGAAGGTTTTAAAAGGTTTGAATTGTTTCTTCTATATCACATCGTTGTTTCAGAATTGTTATGGCTAAAGTACAGATATTGCCAGAATTATCATTTTCAAGATGTCTTGATGAACTGCGCCCTTCAACACACAACAAGTTTTGCTTCAACAACACACAGAAACATATTTTGTGCAAACACAAAGTGAGTACAATTTGTTTGTTTGTGCCAACTCTCTGCATGCATACACAAACAAGAAAATGAAAACTTAAAATGAGCCTGCATGCATGTTACCTGTATTCTGTGTACCATATTCATCTATATATAAATCTATTATTTAAAATGACTGACTGAAGTGTTAGTAATTTCTACCTTACTATATTACTAAATATTGTGGTGACTTTTTAAGCACTTCAGCACCCATGTGGGCCCGGTTTTTGTGTTCTTCTAGATCAGGGGTGCCCAACCTACAGCCTGCAGGTCACATCTGGGCCACAAAGGTGCCTCATGCGGTCCACAGAACTTCTTGTGGGCGGTGTTTAAAATGGTATCTCCCTGAGCGAGGGAAGGTAGATGCAGCCTTTTATACGCGGTCAGTCATCCCTAATTGCCTACCAACAACAGGCAGTGTGGAGATCACAGGCAGTGCCGACCACCTGACCGCTAGTTGTTGGCACTGCATGTACTTCTACTGTACCTCGAACGTACATTCTCTTTTTCTGGCATCTTAAACCAGACACAGGATGACATTACCCTGAGGGTCGCCCTTTCCTACATTGTATCTCAAGAAACAGTGGCAGGGGTGGTGTACGGGTCATTGTAACTACGCCTTTGTTGTCAGTCAGCTTGTCGATGGCATTCGATTTGAGAGGTCATGCAATGACCATAGCCGTGGAAAATGCCTGCGGGAGCTAAGAAACTAAGGTTGATTCTGAGTGCCGCAATTTTCAGGAGAAGTGGACGAATTTGTACTTTTTTGTGCAACAAGAGGAGAAGTCCTTGAGCCTAATTTGTAAGGAGACTTGCTGTGTTGAAGGAGCACAATATTAAGCGACATTACGAAACCAAACACAAGCTTATGTATGATCAGTATGTTGGATTGTGCAGCGAACAGAAAATTACCAGACTGCATGAAGAAATTGTTGGCTTAACAAAACTGTTCAACAAAAGAAAAAATCACAATGAAGTGGCTGTTCGAGCAAGTTTCCAGGTAGCTAAGATATTGAGTAAGGAAGTCAAACCATTTTCTGAAGGTGAATGTGTGAAAAAGTGCATTCTGGCTGTAATGGAAGAATTATGCCCTGAAAAAAGAGTGCAATGGAAGCTGTCAGCTAGTCATGAATGACAATCACAAGAGGAGTGGAAAATTTGGGAAGCAATCTTATGTTGCAACTTAATTCAAAAGCAGGTCAGTTTGAAATGTTTTCAATTCCTGCTGATGAATCCACAGACGTAAGTGACACTGTGTAATTATTAGTGTTCATTCATGGTATAAACACTACATTTGAAATTACTGAAGAACTGGCGGCGATGAAAAGCATGAATGAAACAGCCACTGGCAAAGACTTGTTCAAAGAAGTGTTGGAAGTTATTGATGAGCTTGGTCTCGACTGGAGTCAATTGATTGGAGTGACTATGGATGGTGCACTATGCATGGTTGGACGGCACAATACTTTGGTAGCCAGAATATGCCAACAAGTGATAGAATCAAATGGTTCTCACCACTGGATCTCCACTGCATAATTCACCAGCAGAATCTCTGTGGGAAGCAGTTGAATTTGGAACATGTTATGAAGGCTGTTGTTAAATCCGTTAACTTCATAAGATCGCATGCACTGAATCACAGGATTTTCAAAGAATTCCTCAGCGAATGTGAACATGGTGATGTTGTTTATCCCAGTGATGTCCGCTGGCTGATTCGAGGCAAAGTGTTGAAACGCTTTTTTGACCTGAGGCACGAGATTGACATCTTCATGACCGAAAAATCAAAACAGCTTCCCGAGCTTAGCCACCCCTCATGGCTGTGGGATTTAGCAGTCTTGTGCGATTTGGCAGCGTATTTCAATGAACTTAATCTCAAGCTGCAAGGCAAAAACAAGCTCATTTCTCATGTGCATGTGGACATAAGTGCATTTCAAGCTTAACTGAAACTGTTCATACAACAAACTGAAAGAGAACAGTTGGTGCACTTTCCAACATGCGTTGCACTATGTCAGGAACAAATATGTGTTTGTTTCCCAAAAGGAAGAATGGTTCAACTTCTCAAGCTGCTAGTGAAAATGTTGAGGAATAGTTTGCAGATTTCCACCAAATAAAAGATGACATTCATTTGTTTGAAAATCTCTTTTCAGTTGACGTTTCTACAGCACCAAGTGATTTACAGCTGGAACTGATTGAGTTACAATGCTACACATCACTGAAGGATCTCTTTCGAGAAAAGGCGTTACCAGACTTTTAGGCGGAACTATCACCAGAAACATTTCCAACTTTGCAAAAACAAGGATAGAGAGTGATAACGACTTTTGCGAGTACTTACATGTGTGAACAAAAGGCGTTACCAGACTTTTAGGCGGAACTATCACCAGAAACATTTCCAACTTTGCAAAAACAAGGATAGAGAGTGATAACGACTTTTGCTAGTACTTACATGTGTGAACAAACATTTTCAGTGTTAAAGAGAGCAAAACCTGGATCTCGCTCTCGACTTACAGTCACCTGCATTCTGTACTGAGGATCAACGTGACGAAATGTGATCCCAACATTCCTAAACTGGTTTCTAATAAACAACTGCAGACGTCACATTAATAAAATGGCATCAAATGGTGATTGCAGAAATTACTTTTGACTTATGATTTCTTTCTTTCTAGCAGAATGTCACGTTTTGGTAAATCGCTGCATAATTTCATTTTTAACGTTGGCATGATTCTGGCAAAACCGCCATGTTCTGGCCTGCGAGATTGCATACCATGTCGAGTACGGCCCTCAGGCAAGAAAAGGTTAGGCACCACTGTTCTAGATTCTGGTTTAACAGTAGCCTTTTGGGCCACAACATCACTTTTAACATATTACCTACCCTTTTATGTTATCCTTTTTCCTTTTGCTGGCTTTAATCGTTAATGGTGCTGTTATTGTATCACCTGGGGATCTTATTTTCCACCCTTTTAAATTATTATTACCTTCTCTTGCCATGTTGATATAGCCTTAGTTGATGGTATGGCATAAAACTCAAACAACCAACTAACCACTCCATCAGCAGCTATTTTTTTCTTTTCAAAGAAATAGCGCTTTGCCATCAGCTTTATGTTATTTTAACAGCCTCTTTTTTTAATGATGGACTCTTTGCTGTCGTTTCTGTTTTAATTACTTCTCCTACCATCCAGAATGTCCACCAGCAATTTTAGAACTTGCTTTCAGTTGCAAAAGAGCACAGAACCTTAGCATAGTCATGTACCAATCCTGAGTTATGTTCAGTAAGTGATTATTTTTTCTGCAACTTGAAATTTTGAAGATGATTCTGAACATCCATATTCACCATTCTTCAAATGCATTTTGATCATCATCTGTATCATGTAAAAAATCTTGTTAAAAATCACAAATGCTGCTTTCAATTTTTTCATTGGTTTGCAGATGGACCGGTTTTCATGTGCTCTTCTTACATATTGGCCAGACTGGGTATATAAAATGTATGATAAAGTAAGTATATATTGTGATAGGATAAGTATCAATAGTCATAATAATATAAAGTGGCCATTTTTATAGTGCATTTTCCTGCTTAGTAGTGATGATGCAACCATTTTTGGGAATGCATAGGAGCCAGGCTACTCTCCACCATGAAGACTTGACTCCATTCGATTTCCATGGGACTACAAGGGTTTAAAATTGGTCCTTTTCTAGTAAAGCTTTTAGACAGGAATAACAACAGGTCTCTGCTGCTCTCCTTTTTTTAATTTGGAGTGATCTTCTGTAAGGATTGGCATTGTGAGTGGACCTGCTTAGATCTAGAGCAAGATCAAAGCACTATTTTCTGATATGGCAGACACCCATGGCACAAGAGCCCCATTGTGGGTATAAAAGGAGAGGAGCCTTTGCTCAGGGTCTGGGAAATTGCAGATCAGCCCTACTCATTCATCAGAGTATTGAGTATTGATTTATTATTAAAGACTATATCAGAGACTTCAAGAGTGTTCAAGAAGGAACCACTACCACCTTGACCAGCATACAGGTTAAGAAGAAATGGTAGCCATCCTTGGTTACATTTTGGTGCCCATTGTGAGGCCTACCATATTAACAAATTGACAAATCTTTATTAACAAGGGTAATAGAATAAGCAGATATGCATTTTTACATCTAGCCCTCAAATGCCATGCAAAAAAGAAACCAAATTCCTAACATAACTAGAAAAAAGGCACAATAAAACAAGAAAAAAGAAGACATGTACAAGTATTACAGAAAATCTTTGTAATGAGACGTTGTATGGGAGGCCCCTGAAGCAATCAAAGATTTTCTCTTGATGTTTTAGGAGCCCTGTTTTCAACTGATAGAGACAGAGTTTCACCTGCTGAAGATGTGATGGAATGCTGTTCCACAGAATACTACCTGAGTATTTTAAACTCTTCTTGAATAGGTCATTTTGTGGAATTGGAATATTAAGTTTGAAGGATCCTCTTGTAGTATTGGTGGAAAATAATATAGAAAGTCAAGGGGTCAACTGAATATGGGCTGTGTAGAAGAGTTTTCGAAAGTGAAGATTTAGGAAATTTTTAATTCTCGACAGAAGATAGGTTTTCTTTACGATGCATTTGCTAATTGCTAAGCCACTGGCAGCTCTCCTACAACAGGGTGCTGATGAGCTTCTGTCCTGGATGGAACTAAATCACATGGCACTCAACCCTATCAAAACTGAAGCTATTTATAACAACACGACAAAAGAGACAGAACCTCACCGCCCTATTTCCCCAAATCCATCTGAGAACCCAACAAGTATCAGAAGTCCAAAACTGTAAAATTCAAGATGTTGCTATTGACAATCAAATCAATCAAATCAAATCAAAACAAATCAACTTTGGGAAGCCCAAGGCAGAAATTTTCCTTTTGCTCACAAAAACATCCGATAATTTTATTTGCCTGGTGGATGATTCTGGCCAGCTTTGCCTTGTCTTTCATGAGGAGGTGACCGTACCAGGCAGCGATGTTAAAAGTAAGAGTGCTCTCAACTAGAGATCTGTAGACAGTCTCTAGCACCCCAGAGCTGAAGCTGAAACTGCGGAGTTTCCTCAGAAGGTACAGTCGTTGCTGGGCCTTTTTGTACACTTGGAAGGAGAGCCTTCTATCTGTCACTGTACCAAGGTACCTAAACCCAGCAGCCCTCTGCACCTGCTGTCCCTTGATTTGGATTGGCGTGGAGAAAGAGGTGTTGCCATCTCTTCCATCGTGTGCTCTCCCAAGGACCATCTCCTCCGTTTTTTTCTACGTTCAGCTCCAGAAAGCTGCGGTCAAACCAGTCCTCTAGTTCCCCCACGCATACCAGGTACTGTGACAGGGACTGCTCATCTTTGAGGCAACCCACAAGGGCCATGTCATCTGCATACTTCACAAGTTTGAGAATACCACTGTTAATGGAGATCTCATTTGTATATACAGAGAACAGGACAAGGGAAAGCACACATCCCTGAGGGGTACCCATGTTGAGGATCAGCTCGTCTGATAGAATCATTCTATGCATCGACAGATTTACCCCCTCAGATAAGCCGGACCCCACAATACCTGTCGGTGGAAATCTGAGAGCCACCCTCTGTGGTCGTTCCTTCAGGAATGATCTGATCCACAGAACTCGGTTGGTGTTTACATCTAGGTCTAGTAGAAGAAGGTGTGGCTGGAACGTGTTGAAGGCACTGGAAAAATCCATGAACAGAACGCAAACATAGGTGCGTAACACTCGAGCTTCTCTAAAACTTAATATTCCCATTCCTAGAATAGACCTTTTCAAATCAAGTCTGAAATACTCAGGGAGCATGTTGTGGAATAGTCTCCCTCTCCATCTTAAGCAATTGAACTCCCTTAACTGCTTTCCTTGTCAATTTCTAAAATACATATTCTAGAATGTAGGCAAATTTGATGAGTTTACGCAACCTACACTAATCAGAAACACTACATGCCAACAAGCACGTAATATGAAATCTCCAGAAAGTAAAAATACTACACCACAGACAGACAAGAAAAACACACAGCCAAAAACTAAATCACCTGCAAACAGCACTACCAGCACCAAACATCTGGGGCTGCCACAACTGAAACTTCAGTACCTTTATCTAACCATTTTGCCTCCCTTGGCAGGGGATGAATGTAGATGAGTGATGTTAAGCTTTGCCTTCTCCGTCATGTCGTCTGCTGCCTTTTCTTTCTCCCTCTGCTTCAGTGAGACACTCTGCATCTTTTCCTCACAGATAAAGTATGCTACAATCCTTCAATGAAACTGTTGAGGGATCCAAGCCAACTCACCATAGCTCATGTCAGGACTAATAATACTTGAATGTGTTTCTTTTCCAAGTCTGTGAGGGTCATGTGTGAGTGAGCAATTATGTGTGCCTGCTTGCATGTGTTGGCATCTATAGTGACTGATATGAGTGGGTAGTGTGTATATGAAGAAAGGGAGTGAGGGGATGAGAGTAAGCAAAAATGAGAGATAGTATGTGTGTGTGTGCTTGCATGTGTATGTGGAAGAAAAATATTTTTGTGTGGTGTACTAATATTAGTGCGAGTAGCGGTGTCTGTGAGTGTGGGTGTGAATGTGATTGCTGTTTGTAAGTGGTGGCCATCAAGTTAAATCCTAGTGCAATGTCACTTGGCAAATAAACAAATTCTTCTTCTACATCACTTATGTTTATTTTGCATGTGAATGGTGAAGTAGATATGCAAAAATATGGCTTAGAAAACGTATACAATTTTAGTTGGTCACACATTAGCCATGATATTAGCACAGCTTCATGTATCTTGTTACACCACCATTAGTGGAAAAAAAATGTGTGAATCGGTAGAGAGGAGTCAGTTTCTCATACATAAAAGCACGAAATGAAAGAATTAAGGCAGAATAGGATGATAGAATATTATGTCGCATGATGGAAGAAACAAATTTGTGCTGCAAAATGAATTAAGTAAGATGTTACATATTTTTGCCTCCTGTGGCAGATAATGGCATCACTGTAAACTAAGATTTAAATATTTTTAAATGTTACTGTTTGTTACAGAATGTGCTAAAAAGTCAGATTGTGAAGGAGCTTTACACATGGAATGAATCTTTTCGATCAGTATCTCTTCCAGCCGAGGCTGCAGATTTATCCTTCTGGGTCGTACAAAACTTGCCTCTGGACAATAATATGCGAATTCATTTGATGAGCTTGAATTGCACCGTTCAGCGTCTTCAGACTGAGATTCACATTCTGAGAAAGGTAAATACAATAGGAGAGAAAAGGAATCAGTATGATATTATCTAAATCAATTGACAAAATTTTGTAACTTCTGTAAAGGGGGTGGCAAGATTGTTAGTGATGACACTAATAATGGTCATCACAATGTAATTATGTCTTATTAGGTGCAACACACACTACATATGAAATGTTTATATAAACATAATTCTACACTTAACGTATTAGTGTCTAAGTATGGTACACTTGCTGCCATACTTCAAATGTTCATGAACCACTGCCAAAAGAAAAATAGTTTGTTGAAAAGAGGACACTTGAAAAGAAGATTATGGTATTGACTTAACTTTTTGAAGAACAAAAATGGTAGAGTCGCATAGCCTCATGACCAAAGGGGCAATGAACATAAACCAACTTTTCCCACTGCCTTTTGCCCCTATGGGCTCGGTTTCTCATGCCGGGAGTAAACACCCACCCTCTCTTTATGGCTGGATGACTAAGTTGGCCCACCGCTTTCTTTTATTCTTTTTTTTCTTTCACCAGCCCTTTCACCTTTTTTTTTTTTCTAACAAACCCTCTCCCTGTCATGCTACAGTTTTATCTTTCCAATCTTCTGTCTACACTGGTCTTTCTCCTGTCTTCTTTTTCCATCATGCCTTTTTTTTGGATGAATCTTTTTTCTCTTTGGCCTTCTTTAGGCCCCACGTTTGCCAAGCAAGATGCCCCATGTCGGTTGAAGGTGGGATCCTGGAGGTTAAGGTCCCTGATGGGTGGACCCAGACTTCTCCTGGACGAGAGGTTGGTGTGCTACACACCAATCAATGGCTGGTCGTGCATTGCCCTAACTTTGCTAGAAGGCTATGGCTAGAGTCAATCTGGTTTTCCTTTCCGAAGGTCAGAATATAATCCTTCTGTATCCCTGGTGGAAATGCTCTAAGTGATACTGCTCGATTGCATCCCCTTGTTGGACTCCGTGGTGGATGGGGAGCAGAAGGAATGAAACAAACTCTTTTCATTCTGGCTATGCAAAAAAAAAAAAATCAAACTTGGCCAGAAGAATGGGAGGATGAGTCTTCGGACAGTGAAGATGAGGTGTGAGAGTGAATGTTGAGGGGAGTTTTCTTGTTGTAGAGGGCACTCTCGTTCCTCTCCCCATTTGCGATTGCCAATGGGTTTAGAAATATATCTTCTACATGTTTCACTGGCGTCAAACGCTTGCACACTGGACAATTTTTCATCCAGTGTGCCAACCAGAAAACCTCAGAGGCCCTGTGCCGATGAGATGGTAAGCAGTTTGTTGATCATCTGATTAAGGAGTCATCCATTGTCCTGACATTGCTGAGATGTCAGAGGTCAACATTAGGTCAGAACTGGCATCCCAGGAGGTTTCTGCTGTGCAGAGAGGCAGCTTGATACAATACAATACCACTTTATTGATCCCCAAGGCCATTTCAAATAGTGCTCATACTAGCAGTAATACATACATGATATAAAGAGATAATACATACATATACATGATATAAAAGAGATAATACATATACATGATATAAAAAAAGATAATAGAGACATATACATCTGCAGCTACCTACACAGACATGACATCGGTCTCCTCTGAGGGTCCTGTCCCAGTCCGTTATGCAATGCCTCCTCCTTCTACAATAATAATAATAGTGAAGGATTTTTATAGCGCATATAGGCAGTGGATCACATTCAGCACAAGCATCTCAGATCACACCAGCATCACAATCCACACAATCTGCACCACTAAGAAACACTATATGCCAACAAGTTCGTAACATAAAATCTCAAAAAGTAAAAATACCTCACCACAGACAGACAAGAAAGACAGCCAAAAACTAAATTACCTGCAAAAAACACTACCCAGCACCAAACATCTGGGGATACCACAGGTAAAACTGTCTCTAACCGCTTTGCCTCCCTTGGTGAGCAGGGAATGGATAAAGATGAGAGATGTTTAATTTCACCTTCTCCTTCTCTCTCTTTCTTCAACTTTCCCTCACCGATAGAGATTTCAACAATCCTTCCATGGAACTGTTAAGAGATCCGAGCCAACTTTGAAGAGCCCCAGTGCCTATCATCTCGTTTCTCTCCTGATGTGATAGCTCTATCGGAGACTCTTCCACCTTCTACCTCTTTTTCCTTCAAAGGTTTTCAAGTTTTACATCAGGACTTGCAGACTGACATCCCTTTAGGTGGGACTGCTGGTCTTCTTCACTCCCATTTTGTGTTTGTTATCTTAAAAAATATTACTGACTTTTTTCTAGTTTTTTTATTGAACAATAAAGAGCCTTTCTGAGACTAAACAAATTTCTAATACTTAATAATCAGAAAAACATTTATAATTTATGATATAATATAATTGGGTATTTTTTGCTTTCAGTGTACAGTTTTTTGCTGTGCCACATGCATGGTACAAATTGCAAGAAAAGAAGATGTGTTTAGCATGTCAGAAGAGGGTCCACTGAGTGCATATGTCAACCCTGGTGGCCATGTTCATGAGACGCTTACTGTTAGCAAGGCTAGAAACCTTCGTCTTATTGGGAGATCATCCTCAGAACATAGCTGGTTTCCAGGGTAAGCTTGGCTTTTGTATTTTTGATGTGGTGGGGCAGTTGAGATAATGCTACTCTTGCTTTTTTAATAAATGTTAGTGCCCATTCCAACATGCTTTTGTATTATGCAGCCAGTGTATGTAGAGAACTTCAGTCCTTCTAGTTTTACTAGTTCATAATGACAGTAATCTTCATTATCCTGTTTGTGCTCCTGTGGATACCCCTTTGTCTAATAAATTAGAGTTTGTAAAAGTACTTACCTACCCATAAAAACTTTGTAAAGCTTGACCAGTTACAACAAAAATAGTTGACTATGGAAAAAATAATCATAAACAATACAGATAAAATGTATAAGTATGAAAACTGAAGGAGGGAAAAAAAATCAACTTAAATGCATGAAAAAGTAAAGATGAAGAAAAAATGTCTCTCTCTAGTATCCTATTTATCAGTAGCCTTATCATTTTTTTTAGTGACAACAGTTCATCTCTCTGGGATGCCAGTAACTAATTTTGTAATAATGTTTAGGAATTAAGCAAAATAAGTAAAATGTAAAATGCACCAGAAAGAAAAAACATCCCATAGAAAGATGTGTCCTTTGTAGAGTCCATCTTTAAAACTAGAGTATGAATAGATGTAAAACTTTAAACTTTAAAATACCAATACAAAAGGACACCTTTCAGGTGTGAAAGGGCTGCTACTGGAACAACAATTTATCTCAGTATGGGCTTGAAGATTTCTGCAACATCTGGGTCTCATAGTTTCTCCAAGTCAAAGTAAATTATCTTGTTTCTGTTTCAGGCTCATTAACTCATTGGTAATATGACCTTGACATTTAAGTTATTACCTTGGTATGCTCCAGTTTCTATTATTTTCAAAAAAATGATAAAATAAACTAAGCACAACAGAAGACTTTATCCTCAAAAAAATTTTCATTGGCCAAACCTTCATTTACAAAACCAAGAATACTCACCTAAACTCAAGCTGATCTATTATATAATTATAGGATTTATACAGCATTTTTCCCTCATTGCGCTTTACAAGATGTAAAAGGCAGTAGATAGTGGTGCCATATGACTCAGATGGGCATCACAATCAGGTAATCATCAAACACACATGCACAGAGAACATTGCTAGGAACATGAAAGCACACACAGAGGAGAAGGTGGAGAAAGTAACAGGGTAAACTAATTACTCTAGGTATTTCTGAAAAAGATAGTTTTTAAGTCCAGATTGGAAAGCATAAATTCCCCACTGTATAGAGAGACAGAGGCAGGGTTGTTTTAAATGCTGGGGCCAGTGAAAGATAAAGAATGACGGCCAAACTTCTCCAGTCTGATATGTGGGACAATGAGAAAACCATCCTGGGCAGCGGGAACTGAGTTGCTGGGCTTGTAGGGTGACACAACTCAGTTAGACCTCTTCATAAATAGGTGGTACATAAGGCATCCACCAGAGACCTCCATTTTGTGTCTGCTATCAGCAACAAGTTAGCTATGTTGTTCCAGGACAGTTTGGGGTCCTTTAATTCTCTCTCTACTGAGTTTCCCCCTGTTTCTTTTGGCTGATCATGTTTCCTCTTGCCATCAGCTGACCAGTGAAAGGCTATTTTGATTGGTGTCTCTGGTTTCATTCTGCACACATGGCCTAGCCATTTCCATCTTTTTGGATTATAGTTGTCATATTTGTACAGGTGCCTATTTTGTAAGGATTTCTTCATTGGTAATTATATTAGACCAGAATATCTTGAAAATTTTCCTCAGATATTTGGTTTGGAAGGCAGTGGCGTGCTGTCCATGGACACGGGGGACTAGGCTAGTCCCCTAAGAGTCACAAGTGATCATTTTTTTATTTGACGATATTTAACATAAAGCGATTTAGAAATATTGAAAAGTGCCGGTTAAAAATGCATCTTGCCCCTCTTCAAACCGTAGCACCACTAAGCGCCTGCTGCACTCGGGGAACTAACCTTCGCAGTCGCTACCGCATTTCGCCTGCTGTTGAATAGAGTAGATCACGTGGTCTGGGGATTCGGCCCAAAGCTCCGCTTCCCCTCTTGCCTTCAGCGCCTGTGTTAGCGCCAGCTTGTCCCGTGTGTCAAGTTACATGCAAAGTTTCTACTAATGATTGACAGGAATCCGTGGTTGCACTGTCACAATCTCCAGCCTAAGTTTGTTAGTGCATTTTAGTGTCCAGTGAGCGTACTTAACTCAGGATTGACTGAAAACAAAAATCTTTGTGTAAATGGAGGGGAACTATGTTGACAAAATCTGTTTCCTCCAATACGTCATCAGGAGCCAGCGATGGCTCAGTGCAACGTTGCTTTCAATCAGCCTTTGCCAGCTATGAAATTTGCTATGGCGCTAAGCTCAACGATGTTTAAACATTATGAAGAGCTGCATACAGTTAATGGTGACAGGCAAAATAACTCAAGACCTAAAACTTATGACAGGTTAAGGTAAAATAAATGATGATTTAAAACAGCCGAGACGATGTAGCCTGTTAAATAGGTTAGTTTACACACATCAGCAGCAATGTCTCTGTGGTGTAGTGGTTACACGCGGCGTCTTTCCTCTGAAAGGTATTGCGTTTGAATCCCAAGTGTCTTATTGTTTTTGTTTTGGGATTTTTTTTTTTTTTGTGGTTCTCAAATATGATGAATTCTCTGTAAAGCCTTTCATGAAGACCAACTGATTACTAAGTGAAACTGTATCTCTCTGTGTAAAGTCATATCAATAGACACCTAATTTCTACTATCATACATTGATATCGAAATAGGGATATTTTAGACTCACAGGTGATAGAAATTGCTTTAGCTTAGTAATAACAGTTATTGCGTTTGAAAGAGGATATTTTTATTTTTTACATAGCGTGTAATCTAACCTATTTAACAGGTTACATCGTCTTGCTTGTTTTCAACCATTTCCCCTTTCTAACGTCATTTAATGCTTATATATGGTATCTACAAAATTATCTGGTATTTTCACATAAATCATGATCTTATAATCAACATTATTATAAAACCTGATTTGTTCATCACTTACTTGTATTAGTATTTACGTAGTACGAGATACATATTGAGGCGTCAAGAGAAATGCAGGAAATCACGTAGCTTACCACCCCCACCCCCCAGGTCCCTTAGCTGGTCCCCAGTGGTAAATCCCACCGCACACCACTGTTGGAAGGTCTCTAGTTTCTGCCTGATTTTTGCTGATACCTTCCAGCATTCACTTCCATAGAGTAAGACCAAAAGAACATTGCTTCTGTAGATTCTTAATTTTGTAATCCTCTTTAGAACTTTGGGGCCAGTTGCACAACACATTTCTAATTTTAAACACTTTTAGGCCTTAACTCTATTTAGATAATCAGTTTAAAGTGCACACCACAATTTTAGAATTTTTAAAACTAAAACTGCTTTAAGTAAGATAAAGTTGTTTAAGTCTGACTTTCCGTCCTGTCAGTACAAATTTTTGTATGTTGTTCTGCAATGCATCAAAATGGCTAAGAAGAGATTTTGCTTCTTAAGAATAGTTTTAAGGTTTAGAAACATGTTGTGCAACTGGCCCTTGGACTTTTAAATTTCGTTTAGTATGACGAAAGCTTGATTTGCTTTGATGAGTTTGTTCTTCACATCCTTTTCTGTATCTCCATCTGAATTGTTACTAGACTACTTCTTTGTTATCAGCAATGATGGGTTCTGTTGACTTGGCATTACTTATGGTGACACAAGCTTAGACTGGGGCAACGCCATCAACAACATAATAACAAAGTATGGGTATCTGGAATTCAATGCCAGCCCAAACTGGCAGCCAGTGGAGATCATGCAGAAGTGGTGTGACATTATCAGGCTTACACTTGTGGAAAACAATGCAAGTAACAATTGTTCTGAGCTCTCTGGAGCTTGACAAGCAGGCGGTCAGGGAGATCAAGAAACAGAGAAACAGCTGAGCTTGGACAATGCAAATGCTAACATAAGCTGCATGTTGGAAGTAACAGAGAGAAGATCTCTCTCTCTTCCTCCTTCAAGACTGACCATATCAACAGGGTTGTATGGGAACAGTATGTACCGTCAGCACAACAGTTACTGAAGCATGTTGAAATTGTAGAGTTTTTCACAGATTGCCACCTCGATATTTTTATTATAACTGAGATGTGGCTTAAACAGCAGGGTGATGAGAGCATGTATGTCGATCTAACTGATAAAGTATGTCAACAATCCTTCAATGAAACTGTCGAGAGATCCGAGCCAACATTGAAGACCTCCTATGCCTAGCATCTCGTTTCTTTCCTGATATTATATCTGTACAGGAGGCTCTTATCCTACCTCCTACCTCTTTTTCCTTCAAAGGCTTTCAAGTTTTACGTCAGAACTCGCAGACTAACGTCCCTTCTGGTGGGACTGCTCTTCTTTTTCTCCCACCTTTTGTTCAGCCAGATACCACTTTCCACTCCTCTTCAGGCTGTTTCTGGTTGGGTTATTCTGGGCAAGACTGTCACCGTCTGCTGTGTCTATCTTCCTCCCTCTGCTCGGATCTCCCAACAGGACCTTAAGGGTCTTCTGACGCTACTTCCTTCTCCTGTCCTTCTTTTGGGGTAGTTAAATGTGCACCACCTCTTGTGGAGCTGGGCTTTGTCTGACACTAGGAGAGAGTTGTTGGGATCTGTTTTTATGGAAAGTAATCTCTGCACTTTAAATGATGGCTTGAACATCTTCTGTCGGCCATTCAGCCGTGCTGTATCAGCTGTTGATTTGTTGATGGTCAGTCCAACATTATTAGACTGACCTGAACATGACAACCTGTGCAGCAGTGATCACTTTCAACAGGCCTCTTCAGCCTGACTTTTGGATGCCTGCTCTGTTTTCTCTGCAGAACTTCACTCCATCTTGCTAGCTTTGCAGCACGTTCACCACTCTTCGGAGCAAAACTTCTTGATCATTTCAGATTTGCTTTCTGCTTTCCAAGCTCTTCTTTCCAGTCGTTTTGACCACCCTTTCGTGGTCCAGCTTCACAATTCATGCAACTCTCCTTCATCACAACATTCCTGGCAATGTCCAAGCAGACCAGGCCATCAAGGCTGCTTGCCAACTTCCTGGTCAAATGCAGCCACTGGTGTCTGGTGACAGTCTATCTTCACGGCCTATGTTCAGTCCCTGTGGCAATGCCACCGGGACACTCTGGGCCAAAACAAGTTACACGCCACCCTTCCTTGTCTTTCTGACTGCCTACCTCCATGCCATCCTGTGCGATAGGAGGAGGTAGTTCTTACTAGACTAAGGTGAGGACACACCTATGTCATGCAGTTGCACCTTTTATGAGGTGAACCCTCACCAGTTTGCCCTTGGTGTCAGGGAATTTTTAATGTTGTGCATGTTTTAATAAATTGTCCTGGTTTCCAGAGTATCCACCAGCAATTTTTTGCTGCAGGCGCTTTGTTTTTCCTATTTAGAGCCATCCCATCGGCAGCTATATTTTCATTTTTAAAGAGGATAGGGCTTTGCTATCAGATTTAAGTTTTTGTTAGATTCTGGTTTAAGGTTCCAGTTTACTGGTGGCTTTTAAGTCACAACTCCCCTCTTTTACCTATTGCCTACATTATTATTCTTATGATGGCTTTTATTGTTTGGTATGTTATTATATGACCTGGGGTTTTTTGTTCCTAAACATTTTAATGTACAGTTACTTTCTCTTATGGCTTTAGCCAGATAGATCACATCAACAGCAAATGGAGGCACTCCCTGCAAGACGTGCGAGGAGCAGACATTGGCAGTGACCACCACCCATTAGTTGCACTGAAGCTGAGAAAAGCAAAGATTGGACAGAAAAGAAACCAGCATTTGGACATGGCCAAACTCAGAGACCCAGCAATCAAAAAGGCCTTTGGCATTGCACTGAAAAACACCTTCAGCATCCTCCGAGATGAAGCAGCAATAACGATCTATACCTTTAATAAAGCCAGTAGAAGTAGAAGCAGCAAAAGAAACCATTGGCTACAGGACAAGCCCCAATAATGTATGGATATCTGTGCACACATGGAACTTCATAGAAGAAAGGAAAAAGATGATGAGGAAGCTCCTGAACACGAATTCCGCCAGGCTGAAAGAGATCACTGCAGCCCAATACAGGGAGCTAGACAAACAGATCAAGTCCTCCTCAAGGAGAGACAGGTGACAGTATATATAACAGCTCGTAGCTGAAGCCGAGGGAGCAGCCTAACGGAAAGACATGAAGGCAACCTATCAGAACATAAGGAAGCTATGAGATGACCAAAGGCACAACCAGGACCTACCAGTTAAAAGAGCAGATGGCACACCCATCACATTTTCAACAGATTCTTAACCAACCAGACCCGTCGGTGCTACCTGAAATCATCGAAGCAGAGGAAGACCTAGATATCAACACTAGACCCTTTGCACTACAAGAAATTAAGGAAGCCATTCACAAAACGAAGAATGGCAAGGTGCCAGGAGTGGATGGTGTATGTACTGAAATGCTGAAAGCAGAAGAGGAAGAGACACCAAAAAAATCTACAAAAAATCTTCCAGGAGATCTGGAACAGCGAAGAAATCCCTGCCGAGTGGAGAAAAGGCGTTGTATTCAAGATATAATAATAATAATGAAGTTAATTTGTATAGCACTTTTTCCCACCATTTAAGGGAGGCTCAAAGCACTTTACTAAAAAGAAAATCACACACACACATAATAATAACGGATGCTGATCTCAAAAACAGTAAGTTTCAGTGTTCTTATCATTATTTACGTTCAATCCCTTCCCGCCAGCACCGGACTTTCCTTTGAAATTGATCTACACAAAGCAAGGATCAGTATATGCAATGTCTTGAATTTCAAGTGTAGGCCAGTAAAAAGAAAGGTTCATCGGATTATTGAAGTTTTAGGGCAACAGTTGAGAACAGAGCACAGTCCTGGCACTGAAGAAGAGAAGTTACAAGCATCCAGTTACAAGCACAGATGCAGAATGACACGAATGCATCTGTCAGCAGACGACATCGCTGAAACGCATAGATCAAGAATCTAATCCACAGAACATGTAGCAACATATGCGGTTCATAAATTAAAAATGGAAAACGGTATGGTCCACAATGCCAGAAACAGTGTCAGCGAGAGAGGCGCAGAATCCTGTACTCACAAATCAAAGCAAGATGGCAGAACGAAGTGTAGCGGATCGAAACCTCCGGGCGGGTCTTAACTTCTGGGTATAGTTTGTGCATGCATGGCCATTTAAGTGACGCATGCGCACCATGACTAGATGTTTGGTTACACCGTAAAACGGATTGAAAGCTCTGGGTGTGTTCAAACGTCCGACGGATTAGTAAACATTTTCTTGAGTTTGTTTATCAAAACCAGCTCAAAGCATTTTGTGAGTTGTATAATTTTGCTTTTGCAATGTTATTTTATTTCGTATGTCCTGTAATGTTTTGTCCATTACTTTTATTTCAAGTAAACTGCCAATCGAAGATTCACATGACCGATAGACTTTATTTTTCTTCGCTACATGACCAGACGTTTGTTTTCGTTGCTGTACTTTCGAATAGTACACTGATATTTTCCAAATATTCTATACCACGACCGACACTAGTTCATGCTGCTATATTTCAGTATGTGGTCTGACGCTTGGTTTCGCTGCTGTTCTTTTGAATAGTAAGCTATGTTCAAAGCTATTTCTATCCATTCCCACATTTGATGTCTGACTTATTCTTTTTTAGCAAGAGCCTAGTGGAAAGTATTTGATGTGGTGCCCTTATTTACCCAGATTCAGCTATAAAGCCATATTTCAGATGGGTCACCTTAATTCCAAATTCTTTGTTTACTTTCCCATTGTCAAGCAGCTCTAGCATGTAACATGAGTTATCTTTAGGCATCAACATGCGTTTTACAATTTCTTCAGTAACATCACTCGTAACTATCTCCGTTACACACTCTTGCTCATGCACACACGATGGAAGAAATCAGATAAAAACCATTGATGGTCAGCCTTGTAAACAGGTGTCACATTCAGTAAGAGGTATTTCTGTGGGTCTAAAGTGCAAATACGTGTGCTTTTTTTTTTTTTAAACTCTAATGACTCAGTACTCTTTATGGCATCTCAGGCTCCCAACTCTACTGGTTTCAGTCATATCTCTCAGACAGGACTCAGTCAGTTATAGTGGATGGCTGCATGTCTATGCTATGGTTTCTTTGAAGGCGACTCCCCCAACTACTTGAATAAAATCTTGTCTGTCCACACCCCTGCCCGAAATCTTCAATCCTCATCAGACTCCTGCATTCTATCCCCCCCTCCCACAAAGACACATACGGACAACGTGCTGCTAAGCAATGGAACTCTCTTCCACATCACATTCACCACTCGGACTACAAGGCTTCATTCAAACGCTCGCTGAAAACATTTGTTCATTAAGTACTATCCCTGAATGACTATTCTTAACTCCCTGACAATACTGTCTGTCATGCTAACCATCATGTAACGACTCCATCTTTACACTGTTTACATCACTTCATCCATTGCTTTACTTTTCACTATTGTACCTTATCTTTATGTTGTTCAGTGTCCCAATACATACCTCACAGTTCTCTTTCTTTTATTATTAATGGTCTGCGCAGTCACATGCAATATACTGGTGATGCATCAGTTTATGCTTTCATTCCAGAAATCCCATTTATTAACATTCTCTGCTGGGACATGTACTCCAAGGGTTGGGATTGGGGATGACAAGGAATTGTAGAGACTAGTCTAAATGGTTCAGTGTCAGTGAACATCTTGGCAAGTGAATACAACCACAATTCTTTGTCAGGGTCTCCATCTGTCTCTTCAGATGATGGTCATAAGTAAATACTGTTTCCTTGCTTGCTTCTTTGAATGCTGGCATGTTTATCACAAATGAAACTTTCGCTTCATGTGCATGCATAGACTATACCCAGAGGTTTAGACCCGCCGGGAGATTTTGATCCGTTACACCTCCAGCCAGTTAGGCGAAGGGACATCACTCTCGATATCAAAGAAAGGAGACCTTGGTGACTGTGATAACTAGAGAGACACCACATTGCTATCCTTCACCAGAAAAATTAAAATTTTTAGCCGTATAATCCTCCTAACAACAACAGTAGACTCCATACTCCGACAAGAACAAGCTGGCTTCCGGAAAGGATGATCATGCATTGACCATATCTTTGTGCTGCGACAGATCCTGAAACAATCGCAGGAGTGGAACTGTCCCCTCTATATGGCCTTTATTAACTTTGAGAAGGCATTTGACAGCCTACATGGCGCTCCAGTGGCGCAACGGTTAGCGCCTGTCACCAATACAGTGAAGGTTGGCTGTCCTGGGTTCAGTTCTCGTCTTGGGCACGCTGTTCTTTCTCTGCATGTGGCATCTGTTTACAGGACTGGCTGCCTTGCCGTGATATAGCCTTAGTTGCTGGCTCGGCGTAAAATACCAATTTAAAAAAAATTGACAGCCTACATTGTGCCTCTCTATGAAAGATTCTATGTCACTTTGGCATCCCAAGGAAACTGGTCAACATCATCGTCCTTATACGAAAATTTTGAATGCCAGGTCATCCACAACAACCAGCTGACTGAACCCTTTAGAGTGGACACAGGCGTCAAGCAGGGGTGCATCCTGTCACCAATACTGTTCACACTGGCCATTGATTGGCTCATGTGTCGTGTCACTCAGGGAAGTCAACAGGGCCTACAGTGGACTCTAACCACAGTCTTGGAGGATCTAGACTATGCCGACGACCAAGCCCTTCAAGATAAAACCAAAAACCTTAGTAAAACTGCCAGCATGATAGGACTCAAGAGTCAACACTTGAAAAACACAAGTCCTAAGGAATAACATGACAATAACCTTCTCACAATCAGCAGTAGTTCACTAGTGAACATAAAAGAATTTGTGTACCTAGGCAGCCAGGTGACAGCAGATGGTGACTGTAAACAAGAGGTCAACACCAGAATCAACAAAGCCAACCAAGCTTTGGCAATGTTTAAGCCCATCTGGAGATCCACTGGCCTCAGAAGCCATACAAAGATCAGGATCTTCAAGAGCAACGTCCTCGGTGTTCTCCTTTATGGGTCAGAGTGCTGGAAGACCACAGCCTCCATCGAGAAAAAGCTAGAAGTGTTTCAAACCAAGTGTCTGCGGCGCATACAAAAGATCTTCTAGACCAGCACTATCTTAAATGAAGAACTGCGCGAGAGGGTGGGGATGCGCACCTTGGCAGAAGCGATCCAACTGCGGCGCTGGTGATGGGTAGGTCACGTGTGCCGCATGCCTCCAGATTCAATCCCCAGAGCAGCCCTGCGATGGACACCACAGGGAAAGAGGAACAGAGGGAGGCCCAAAGAGACGTGGAGGCGATCCATCGAAAAGGACCTCAGGAACAGAGGCCTATCACTCAAGACAGGCCCCAAGAACAGCAGCAGACAGAACCAGATGGAGGTCCCTTGCTGTTGCCTCACGTGCCAGATGGCACAAGGAGGATTGATGATGATACTTTCTCTTAGCCTTATATATATATGTAGCCTTATATAGCCTTAGTTGCCGGCATGGAGTAAAACACAACCAACCATCAGCCTTTGAATTGGTCATTGTGATGTCCCATCATTTTGTACTATCCAAACCAAAGCTCCTCAGTCACCGTTGTTCATATGATAATCTCTTTTGTTGGTGTGATGCCATAAGCTAAAAAATAATCTAATGTGTTGAAGATGCTGTTTTTTTAACCTGATAACATTCTTTACTTTGGTTTAGTAACCAGTCTGCATGGCATGTGACATGAAGAACTGTGTATGAAAGCATTTTCAATGTGTTGAAGCTCTACTCCCAAGTTAAAATTAGAACAGTTCAGAAGTTGTGCTAACTCTTAGAAGAAAAACAGAAGCAACAGAACAAACAAAAATTCAAGAAGCAGCCTTATTGGATGGAAAAAATTACGAACTGCTGACATGGGGACAGTTTTTAGCTTAATGAACGATGTCTCCTCATCACAGGTTTTACTACCATAGTGTTGTCACTTTGTAGGTCTATTTATCTGTCAGCAAAATATAAAACTCTATAGGTTTACTTCTAAACTTTGTGAAAAATCACCATCATATACTTCAGCAATATATTTATGTTTGCCATTGGATGTTAAGGTTAAAAGCAGATCTGAAAAAGGTCTGGAGGTTGTTTTTTTTTTTAAGTCAAATTTGTATGAATATCTGATTTTGTCAAAAATACTTCAAACCACTATTTAATTGTCTACATTTCATTTTCTTCTAGTGTATCCCTAACAGTGACAAGGGTGGTAGCGTTACTTGCATGATGTATATGAGATGTAATAGCACAAAAAGTCCTCAGGTGACCCGTGCTCTAGTTTTTCTAGCATTCTTTAGAAATATTTTTGTTTCAACAGTTTGTTCCCATGCTGTATAGCAGTAGTGCCCAACCTTTTCTCGCCCGAGGGCCGCACTCGACATGATATAAAATCTCGTGAGCCAGAACATGGCAATATTGCCAGAATCCTGCCAACGTTAAAAATGAAATTATGCTGCGATATACCAAAAAATTTGTATGTACGGCAAGGAAAGGTTGACCCTGTGGTGGCATCAGGGTGATGTTACCCTGTGTCTGGTTAAAATGAGCGAGCCGCATGAGGTACCTTCGCAGGCCGGATGTGGCCTACAGTCCATAGGTTGGGCACACCTGCCTTATAGAAAAAGTTAAAAATTACATGCTTTTTTGATTAACAAAAATTTTTTTCACTAAATTTGTGCCCATGCTATAAAAGCCAATGATCAGATAGATTTCTAAACTGTATATTTATATATATATAGAGAGAGAGAGAATACACAGAGTATTGTAAATAACATTCATGATCTATTACTTAACCAACTGTTTTAACATATTTTTCAAAAGGAGCTCCCTGTCTTGAACTTGCTGGTTTAATAAGGATGTATTTAATTTTTTTTCCAGCTACTCTTGGACAATTGCACAGTGTCACACCTGCAATAGCCACATGGGCTGGCGATTTACTGCAATGAAGAAGAATTTCTGGCCCTCAAAATTTTGGGGGCTGTGTCGTTCCTCACTTGTTCCAGAGTTGCAAGCAAATGACAGAGGATATGAAGAGCAGCTTCAGGGTTAGAATTGAGTGTCATCACAGTCAGTGGGGTAGGGGGCAATAGAATCTGTGGCCTTCCCTCCCATGTCTGCAGTACATACAACTCTGTTGAACAATGGGGTTTTTTGTTTGTTCAGCCTGCTTAAAACCACTACTTTTGCCATATATTTTGTAAATAATTTGAGGAGGTTGCTAAAAAATATGTAGTATGTTTTGTTCCCTCCCCTGATTAATAAGTCATATTTTACGAAGCCAATATTTAGCAGCTAATATTGAAAACCAGATAAATAGTGATAGATTATGCCAATTTTTCTTGATAATGGTGCTTGGTTGGTTGTAGATCTGTTATAGAAAGACTGGCATAGCAATAGTTTTATGTAAAAGCACACAGTCATGGACTTGGGTGAAATTATGATAAATGTCATGAATGTAGATCTTGCCAGTATTTTGTTTAAAAAAAAGCACATGGCAAGAGGTTATGCAAAGTTGTATGAACTATGCCAGTGTTCTCATTTATAACAGCACATGGAAAGAGACCATGGAGGCTGCTGTTGACAAAATAACATATATAACATGGACTATTTGGTGGTTTGGATGGGGTTGTTATCTACTTTGTGAGAATAAGACAGCTTGTCTATGTCTCTTGCTTACACAACTTCTGGGCTGACTGAATAATGTTTGTAAAATGAAGAAGAGGAGTGGTGACTAAGAAAATATTCCTAGTTGGAAAGCAACCAGATTGAAGGAATATATAAGTTTGTGGATTAAGCGTTGGTGGGGAAAATGCGAAATGAATACTTCGCACAGATAACTTTTTAGAGAACTGTAGGAAACTTGGATTGACGCCATGTTTAGGGGCAGAATTTGATGTAACCGCCAAACATTCACAATTTATGAATAAGTGATAAAGTTGTTGCTATTTGCTATTGTGTGTGGCAAATTTGAAAACTACTAGAAACTACCAGAGTGAAGAGGTTTTGTGTTTGCAATTGCAAACTTCTTATTCTGATATCTGTAAACATAAAATCTTCAAAACTTGTATCTAATTTTCCATGTGTTCACTTATTAGGATTTACTGGTAAGAGTAAACAAAATAAAACGTCTTGTCACTGTTTGTCAGTGCAAGCTTTATTCACTCACTGATTTGAACAAAATTTACGTCAGTCATCTGTCATTTTTTAATCAGTTTTTGGACAAGTATACCATAACTAACAAAACTGTTATTTTATTGAATCACTTAGTTTAACATAGTGGGTTCAGCAGAGGATACAATATTGTCAGAGTATTGCCAAGTTTTCATATTATGTTAGGCTGGGTTGTTGTGGACAGTACATCACCTAAAGCAAAACTTCTTTATTCTGGCCTTATAACATCCAACGTGGATTCTGAGAGAGACCATTCTTCTAGTCTGAATTATTTTTGCTGCTGTCATTCTCTTCATTTTGTTTCTTTTTGGTAGGATGATTAGTTTAACTCATTCTAACTTTTCCA
This sequence comes from Marisa cornuarietis, assembly GCA_004794655.1. NCBI lineage: Eukaryota > Metazoa > Mollusca > Gastropoda > Architaenioglossa > Ampullariidae > Marisa > Marisa cornuarietis. The sequence goes on along the minus strand of SMMW01000587.1, from coordinate 42,494 downwards.
TGCATAGGTGGCCATGGGTCTGTGCCTACTCAGTAACTCGCACATAGATGTGTGGACCATTATTTTTGGTGCCGGTATTAAAGACATGAAATCCGAAAAAAATAGTTACTCTAGCTGAATCATCTCTAGACACGGTTATGTATGTCCAAGGAAGGGACATTTACAGGAAGTTTCCTAAATTTCCCAACACAACCCTCCTTTCACTGCAAAAATAGTGACAAGTGAGTTGACACATGCCAAGCACTTTACACACACAAAACTACTATAGCAAATAGCTGTTACAGCACGTGTTTACAAGTGTGTAATAAGTAAAAAAGAACAATTTGACTTTAATATTTTTCTTCCATTTAGTGGGACAGTTTCTATTATGAAAAAACAGTGATGGATGGTGTAGGATAAACAATACAGTGTAGGCATGTGTTTGTGTACTAGCATCTTCAAGAGAATCAGGAAAATTGCATCAAATTATAATAACATGGAGCATATTTCACTCATTATAATTGATGTGCCTCCATGATACTAAATCATCTCTACAGCTTGTATTTTATTCAGGAATATTTTTACAAGGTTAGGTTTTGATAGTGTTCATGCTGCTTACATCACGAGACAGTAAGTGGAATTATACATTCATATTTTTTTATCATTCTGGCGCCTGTTAAATGCAATATAGCTATTTTTGATCGCCATGAGCAACGTCCATTCATTTCTGCTTGACATGTGACCATTTAAATTTGATTTCTGCAGAACAAGAGAGGTCTGCAGGCTACTTCATCGATCTGTCTCTAAGTTCCCACATCTTCACATACATCAGCTGCCTTTTGAATCTCGGCTGCCCCGACACAAACTTTATAAACTTTCGCAATGACATTACTTACTATAGTGTTATCGCAAGATGAATGGCAAGCCTGTGAGATGACACTCTGCAAATATTCACATAGCTTTTCCTTCAGCCGTTGTTTTGTTGCAATGTTCCTTGGCCTTACTCAAATGAGAAACGATTTTGTTCTCCTTGGTCCTCATTTGAATAGTTTTCATCTTTGCCAATATTTTTGTAACAGTTTAGTTAATTCCTCTGCTGTAATCTTTTATCTTATTTTGTTGTTGTATTGAATGCGCACTGTACTTTTCTTCTACATGTGCTGCTATGAATGCCATTTTTGAATGTAGTTGGTCACCTTCCCTTCTCAGTGTGCACAAAAGTAGTTTATTTGGAATTGTGAATAGTATTATAGAGTAGGGACCACTCTGCCAGAGGGCGGAGTTGGTATCACGGGGTAGGGTTTAGCCAAGTGACCACGCGTTCTGCTTGACTGAACGGTCAGCTAGAAAGAAGGGTGCGCATCCTGTGACATCCAGAACGTATATCTAAAAACACTAAAAACGCATGACTTTCCCTCCCTTTTTTACCTACATATTTTGGAGAGACAGAGATATAGCGACGACAGTCACGCGCCTTTGAGGAGGGCCGAGAGGTGAGCTTGAGGGACGACGTCAGTTTCTTAAAGTAAGATTGTAGATGCAGGGCGTTTGTGTTTAATTGTTGTAGTAGAAGTAATAGTGTTTTAGGTTATGAATTATGGTCTTGTTTTATTTATCCATTGCTATCTTGTATTTATCTATACACTCTCTCTTATGTATCAAAGGCATGCAGTTCCCAGTATATCGGGTAAAAGCAGGAACTGTTTATGCCGGGTAGCGGGGTGCACAGTTACTTTTTTCTTATTCTCTCTTTCTTTCCCTCCTTATTCTGTAGCGGAGATGTGTTCTTCTGGTGCAAAAGGTCAAGTGGTTCCCAGATATTTTGGAGGGTGGATATGTTCAGTACCAATCCCGGTGCCGTGGGAGTGCTAAATTTAATGTCTCTTGTTAAACAAAGATCACCAGGGACGACGACGGGCTGGTCTTCAGTGTCTGCTGCAAACCTAGGCACACCAATTAGTAACTCTAGTTTGATAGTCATCAACCTCTTCAACATAAAGTGGGAGTTCCACACTCTCCGTCATCGAGTGAAGACCATATGCTTATAGAACAGGCTCTAGAGGGAGAACAACACCTGAAGGAAGTGCTCAGCACTTATTTCGGACTATCCCAAATGGGCATGACATTTACCTGGGACTCCCCACCTCTCATTCAGCAGAGACCGCGTGGCGTAGGTGTTACCATCATGTAAGGGGTCACATGTCATCTCCCATAAGCTCAGGAAGAAGGGGTCACTATCCATGCTAAACCCTGCAACATCATCAAAGACAAGACTGATAAGCTGGACAAGTCAGGTATCGTCTATCGTGTCGAGTGTCATGACTGTGACCAAGCTTATTACGGGGGAAAAGGAGAGAAAACTGAAACTAAAAATACGGAAGGGAATCCTTGCGGGTGGGGGTACATTTGCAAAACAGCAGACGTCTTCTCCCCGGATGTCACCATCTTGGGCCGCGAGGCTTGGTGGTTTCAATACAATACAACTTTTATCCACAAGGGCAATTCCAGATAGTGCTCGTACTAGCAGTAATACATACATATACGTGATATAAAAGAGAAAATACATTTTGAAATAATTTCTATCGCACGTGCGCACGCACACACACACACACACATTCCCAGCAACAGTAGATACAGTTGATGACCTTAGGTCACCTCAGGGTAGTACAAGATCACGGCCAGTAGAGTTAATCAGGTAAATGGCACGATGAATGAAGGAATTGCGGTGACGATTGGTTTTGCATACAGGTATCGCGTACCTACAGCCAGACCACAAGAGTGAAAAATTCACATGTCAACACATGATCAGAAATAGGATGACAAGAGTGAAAACTCACATGCCAATACATGATCAGAAACAGGATACGGGATGCCTTCCTAATGATTTGCTGGTGACAGAAAGCTACCAAGTCCCTCTGCCTGATTCCGGTGATCTTAACAGATATTAGCAAGGGAGACAAGATTATTCCTCTTCCCTAGGAGAGGTTATGGAACCAGGAGATAAAAGAAAAAGTGATGAGACTTTCAATGAAGGACTGATAGAACCGAGTGACGATGACAAAGCTGACAGAGAAAGATTTGAGTTTCCTTATGAGGTACAGGCGGTACTGCCGAGACGCTTAAAATCCAGCATCAACAAGGCCAAGACAAGGACGTACCCAGGCGCAGACATAGGTAGCGACCATGACCTTGTTCTAACGAAGCTGAAAGCGATGTGACTCTCAAACATCCCCCCGAATTCGCTTTGATTTGGAGAAGATGCAAGACCCAAACGTTGCAGACGTTTTCAAGGTCACGGTTGGAAGAAAATTTGCCGCGCTGAACCTGGTGGAGTGTGATGTAGACACCCTCGCTGGAAACATCAAAGAGGTGCTACTGTCGACAGCCCACGAGGTTGTAGGGCGACAAAGGAACAAGAAACAGCCGTTGGTCACGAATGACATCCTACACCTCTTTGACCAAAGGAGGGCCTTGAAGAGAGAAAGGAAAAGCAAACCAGAAGCACCCACCAAATACAAAGTAGTGAACTGTGCCATCAAGAAAGGGATGAAGGCAGCTAGGAAGAACTGGCTCGAAAACCAATGCCGGGACATAGACGATGCAATGGCACGAGGTGACAGCAAAAAGGCCTTCCAACTTCTAAAGACCCTCACTAAGACAGACCAGCAGAAGACCTCAGTCATCGAAGACAGCAATGGTCACCTTCCCACAGAAGGCAATGCTGTGCTCAACCGATGGACGGAGTACTGCAAGGACCTGTACAAATACCAGCTGAAGACCGATGCCAACATTCTCCAAAACAACCAGACTAGATAAAGCAAACCTGCAGACCTACAAGTCCTACGGGAAGAGGTCAAAAGAGCTGTACATTGTTTGAAGGGACGAAAGTTGTCAGGCGATAATGTACCAGCTGAGCTGCTCAAACAGGGTGGAAAAGAAACTACAAAGGCCCTCACTGTCCTGTGCCAAAGTGTCTGAGAGGGCAAGGAATGGCCCAAAGAATGGACGCAGTCACTAATCATAGCCCTCCCAAAGAAAGGAAACAGCAAACAGTGCCAGAACTACAGAACCATAAGCCTTATCAGTCACCCAAGCTGATTTGAAAGAAATCCAATGGGTATTGTGGAAGTTATTGAAAAGATTAGGCTTACAGGCTGTATGCAATATATTATTATCATGCATATTGTAAGAGTGCAAATAAAACAAGATCAAGAAGCATCTCTGAATTATATAGACTTTTATTGACTTGTACTCCTTTAGTCCCAATAATATACCAAATTTGAAAGAAATCCAATGGGTATTGTTAAGATAAGGTTTTCAGACTGACCGTTGTATATTATTATGTATAATGTAAGAGTGCAAATATAAAAAGATTAAGCAGCATCTCTGAATTATATAGGCTATTGCTGACTTGTACAATACAATACCACTTTATTTATCGCCAAGGGCAATTTCAAATAGTGCTCGTGCTAGCAGTAATGTATACATAATATAAAGAGATAATACATACATATACATGATATACAAAATGCATATACATGATATAAAGAGATAATACGGACATATACATGTACATGATATAAAGGGAGATGATGTATTCATGTTGAAATAATTTTTCTCTCGCGCGCATGCACTCACACACACGTTCCCAGTAACAGTAAATATAGTGGATAGTGGTGATCTTAGGTCACCTCAGGCTAGTACAAGCTCACGGCCAGTATAATTGATCAGGTGGATGGCACGTGAGATGAATGAATTGCGGTGGCGATTGGTTTTGCATACAGGCATCGCATATCTACAGCCAGACCGCAAGAGTGAAAACTCACATGCCAACACATGATCAGAAATAGAGAGGATACGGGAGGCTTTCCTAAGAATTTGCTGATGACAGAAAGCTACCAAGTCCCTCTGCCTGATTCCGGTGATCTTGGAACAGATATTAACAAGTTAGACAAGACTATTCCTGTTCCCAAGGGAAAGGTTGTGGAACCAGAAGGTGAAAGGAAAAGTAATGAGACTTTCAATGAAGGACTGATAGAACCGAGTGAGGATGACAGAGCTGACAGAGAAAGATTTGAGTTTCCGTAGGAGGCACAGGCGTTGCTGACTCTTACGGAGGATCATGTCGGTGTTGATGTCCCATTTAAGCTTGTTATCGAATATGGTACCTAAATATTTGTAGGAGTCGACTTATGCCCCACTAATAAACCAAGCAAGTAATGCTGAAGGTCATAAGAACCGCATCAAACCACCGCAGAAGAGCTCCTAGCAGAAGAACAGGCTGGCTTCAGACCACGTAGAAGCACAGTTGATCAGATCTTCAACTGTCGTCTCCTTATAGAAAACCATCTTCAGCATCAGTGGGACTTTTACCACAACTTCATTGACTTTAAAAATGCATTTGACAGTGTCTGGCACGAGGGGGCTATGGCATGTGATGCGAAAATTCAATATTGAAGAAGGCCTCGTCCAAGTCGCTGAAGCGTTGTATAATAGCTCAACGAGTACAGTACTGGTGAACAGCCAAATAGGAGCTTACTTTCACGCCACAGTAGGGGTACGTCAAGGATGTCCCCTATCACCAGTGCTGTTTAATATCTTATTGGAGAACATCATACTCGAAGCCCTTCACGATGATCATACTTCTATTTCAATTGGTGAAAGACCGATCTGCAATCTACGCTTTGCAGATGACATAGATCTGTTAGCAGGTACTAACACAGAACTGCAAGACCTCATCAACAGACTGACAGACAGCTCAAATGCATATGGAATGGAGACCAGCACTGAAAAGAGCAGGGTTATGCAATGGCAACGACAAAGCAGAGATCTTTATGAACGGGGTACAGATCGAAGAGTTAAGGAGCTTCAAATACTTGGGAGCCACCCTCTCCAAGGACGGCAGCTCCACGCCAGAAATCCGCATCAGGATCGCAACAACAGCGGCAATGGCTAGGCTAGATAGGATATGGCATAGCCAAAAGATAAGTTTCACTACCAAGTACAAGCTGTACAAATCCATGGTAGTGCCAATCCTGCTCTAAGGATGCGACACGTGGACTCTGCTCGCCGAAACGGAAAGGAGAATCTAGGCATTCGAGAACAAATGCCTGAGGAGGCTGCTCCGTATCTTATACAAAGATCATAGAACAAACGACTTCGTACGAAACAAGATTTCCACACTCGTAGGACACCAGGAACCTCTATTATCAACAGTCAAGCGACGTAAGCTGGTCATCTTTGGCCAAGTGACCCGGCACGAGACCTTGTCGAAGACTATCCTTCAAGGCACCTTGGAGGGTGGCCGACGCCGCAGTGGCCAGAGGAAGAACTGGCTTACAAAAGTCAAAGACGACTGGTCGTCCTGCACAGAACCTGCTCACTGTCACCCACAATAGGCAAGAGGGGCGGGCCCTGTCAGCTGCTGCGTCTATCCATGTGATCCCCCCCCCCAACGCCAGGTGCCAGGCTGGCTGGCTGGCTGACTGACTGACCATGTCAGTGTTGATGTTCCATTTAAGCTTTTTATCGAAGATGGTACCTTAATAAGGAATTAAGTGTTCGTCACACCAGCGTACAAAGTCAGGAAGAGCGCCACTGTGAACGTGCTCACTATCATACAAAAGTGACAGCAAGGCAGTCATCAGCAAATTTTATCAGAAAACCCCTGTCAGTAGTGCTGTTACAACTGTTAGTATAGAGTATGAACAGTAGTGGACACATGCAGTAGCCTTGGGGGGAACTGTACAGGTGACAACAGGTTCTGAGAGAAGACAGGTGTAAATCATCGACCCACTGTCTTATACATCGGCGCCAGGAGAATACTGTTGTGATATGACGCTCCAAGCAATGGTAGGCGTAGAGCTTTGTAAGTGCTGGGAACAGTGCCGTAACAAAGGTCGATAATTGAATTCCTCTGTGTAGTGGAGCAGGATACATGTTGCTCATAGCCTTTAATATCCTGGTAAGCCGGTGATGATTAAAATCACCAAGGATAAACTTAGGAGCGTCCGGGCAAATGGCGTCTAATTTGTGTATCACATCGGCAATCAGGTGAGCAGCGGACTTAGCGTTGGCACGTGGGTGTATATATACAAGTGTGTAAAACAGCTGAATTCTTTGGAGGGGTAGCAAGGACGGAGGGAAATGGACAGCAATTCAAGATCGGTGGTACACAGTCGTTCCTTGACCACAACGGTGTTGCAGTACCGTTCATTTATGTAAAAACACACGCCCCCGCCTGTCGATTTGTAATAATAGGACATCTGTCCATGCGAACGGGATGGCCAAACCCGCTGACATATATAAATCAGAGAGAGAGAGAGGGGGGTGAACGGTAATTTACATCGCAGCTGCAAAACATTACCTCAATAGAAACCCTGGGCAACAACAACTGCCGACAGTCTATAAAGTCTTATTCGGTTTATCTCAGGGTCATGTGCACTGAACACACGTCACTTAGCTTGTAGTTGCTGAAGAAGCCGTGTCGAAAGCTCCAGCGAACCTTATAGTTTTCTTTACTTGGGACGCGAAAATCGCTCACAATTAAAAGTCAATTAAAATTGACCACGTGTCACTAATTAATAGGGCTTTGTGTACAGTTTCCCAGAAACTGTGTTTCGGTTTGAGGAGAAAACGCAGAAACATTGTAACACAGCGGTGCATCTCTGGGCTTGGGCATCAGTGCTCTAACCACTGAGTTACACGCTTCAAGAGCGATTGATCTTTAGAAATAATGCTGAAGGATAATTAAGTTTTTCTGTCCGTAGGTTCATCTCAGATCGTCAAAATCAGTGGCTATAGAAAAATTAAACGAATAACGTTTGTAAAAAGACTACATTAAATGAAATAATACTAACATCTTTGAAATGAAGTGTCAAAATAATAATGAGGAAGGATGATCAATTTGTGAATGATTGTGAAGTGGATGAATAAAACTCTTTGATAAAGACAATATGGGTGTGAATATTAATTTATACCGATCATGCAACAATATGAGGACGTCGCGGAACCTAGGGCAAAGAGCGCAACCAAGAGGCTCCACTTAGGCGGGAAAATTAAGCCTTATGTAACTGCGATCACTCCCCCTTGTACCGACGATCGGTGTTCATGCTGGGATGCCGGGTGGGTCATGGTGCGCTGCGCCGAGTTGTCACAACTCTCGAACTAAAGGTTTTCGATTGTTCTCTTTTCCGAAAGATAAAGAGATGTGAGCATTAGGTATTTCTTGCTTAAGTATTTCCTTTCTTTAGCAGATTTAACAAGTCACATTTATTTTTAGTTTTGTCACATATGCTGCTGCTTATAGTAGTATCACTAGTCTTGTGTTGTCATTTCCATAGATGTAAGAAGTGGGTGAAGAACTGCCGGCGAAGCGATCTGATGGGCCAGCCGCTTTCTGCGCCAGGTGATTGTGGATGGTCTCATCATGCAAAGAAGCAACTGCATCGAAGACGGAGAGCACTTTCTCTTGACGCTGAACAACATCAGTACTCAGCGCACTCCAGCGATTTCTGATGCCAGGTGTGAGCAAAGAGAAAGATGTGAAATCTCCCAGTTTCCTTTTACCAACTCTGCCGAGGAACTATCGATTACTGAGGACAATATTTTAACTTACATTTCTGGTTACATAGCTAAAAAGATTCAAAAGAAAGTGTGTCCAGAATGTAAAGAAATCATTACTGGAAAACAAGAAAGAACTGTAAGAGAGACCATGTTGTCAATTAAGCAGGTACCTCATGCTAACTATGGGCTATCTCAGCTGGTAACGTTGGTGGAGGAACTTGAAATTATATTCAGAAAATCTTAACAGTTTCTCCACATGGACCGAGTGAGAGCTCGATTTCTGGAACGTTTTGAACAGAAATCGAGTTCGCTCATGTGTCCCTCCAGCAAATGCAAACCAGTCTTGTTACTCAATTGTTTTTAAATATACGGCTGCACATTGCACTGAAAGAAAACAATAGACATTTCTCTGCAGCCTCCGCAAGGAAAAATAGAAAAATGTTAAAACTGCTACATCTGTAAATATACGTGTACATATTTTATATTTTTGCAAAGGCACCGGGTGTAAAGGGGTTTTAGATATGTAACAACCATAATGTCTTCGTGTTAAAAAAATCTGTCCAATTCGAGTTACTTGCAAAACCTATGCTAGACGAAACGTTTCATTTCATTCTATTTTCTTGTTTTTCCTCTAAATTAGAAAAGTTGCACCTCCGAAATATGTTTTCAAGCTCTATTTCTGAAAAGTATGAAAGCGTGCGCGACTGTGTGTGTGTGTGTTGCCAGTACACGATGGCAGAACAAAAGGCGCGGCACGCCCGAGACTAGCGATATTTACTTCCCGAAAGGGGGAGCGGCCGTCCGCCCCTTGACCGCCGCAATTGGCTTCAATCTCTCATATAACAGTGGAGCCTCTTAGGTTACGCTCTTTGACCTAGGGGAACAGGCACGTGAGAGGGAGGGAAGATCACGGTTCTCGCTAACTACACACTCGACTACATATGCTCCGCCATCCACGCCGATAACAGATAAATTTTTTTATACTCCTCTGACTAGCTTGGCTAATTTTATTTTTGAAACAGTATTTTAATTGTAAATGTATTTTGAGAAAGACAATTCCTTTATCTAAGATTTCATTTGTCTGTGAAAACTGAAATATTTTACTTAAAGTAAGAAAAGTAAGCTATTTCTCCTGTTAATAATAAATTCACGAATCCGTTTTTGAAAAATGTAATCACTGTTAACACGGATTGTTGCAGATGGAACATTGAAATATTTTTCTTAGTAGACTGGTCTGCCAGTTCATTGTTCTAATAACTGCTCATAGTTTACACTATTTGAATAATTGTTAATGTTATACTTATTAGAGCACGGAATTAACTACAGAGTAGATTGATTTTATTTTAAAATTTCAAAGATAAAGAATCGAAGCGACGTAAAAAAAAATAAAATAATAAAAAAGGAAGGTTCGTTTACATCATTCATTTAAACTGTACGTATCACAAGGACGGGAGAAGGGGTGAAGCTATATCACCTCAATATTGTAAACACTCCTATTTCATTACAAAAAAATGTTGTCCTCATGCTAATGTTGAATTTTCGTCATTAGTTTATGGTCATCATGCCCATCATGTCAATTGATGAGCCACCTCACATTACTGTCGAATCACTCAGTGTGCGAGAATATCGTAGGGTAAAACATTTACAGCCTTGTGGGGTCCGTTATCTTGTAATACCTTTTCATGTCTGTATCTTTTAAAAACCAGTCGTGCTCGCTCATCGAACACAATGAATACTAATGCCAACATTCACTGTCGTCTGCTTGCTGCACAAAATGTCCGCTAACGGCGTGCGTATCACGTGACTCCGTCGTGAAAACAATAAATAATTGCATTAATAGTATGCGGAAATTAAAACCTCTTATGTAAATTAAATTTAATTATCAAACTTAGCTATTTAAAAGATGGTCGCTAAGACGGTAGTACTTCGATGCCTAGTGCAACCCGTTATCTTCTTTGCTTTCTTGGCACAGGAGCAGCAGGACCGTGCAATCTAAAATTAGCGCGACACATGCTTCGTGTCGCGTGACTTTCTAGCAAGCCACTGTAAACACACGTGACGTTAGAAACTTTACGGCGAGGCACGTGAGGCCCAAACATGAGAATATTCACTGTTTTACCCACACTTTATGGATTTCTGCAACGTTCAGTGAGCTTTAGTACATACATTATGTCACTGTTTAGTTTTATTTCGTGGTCTTACTGCATAACTTCAGATGGACGCCGATGATTCTTTGCTAACGGAAGAAACTACTACTGTTGAATTGGCAAGATTTGGCTCGGACGATCCGGCAAATCCGTAAGTTCTTTTGTTATTTACCACTTCAAATAACAGTATATTATGCATCACATTGATGTCTTCAATGCTTTCAGCTTTGCTGACAGTGCAGTCATTTCCCATCAATAGTTATCCCAATACATAAATCAGGTGATCTAGGCGACCCCACAAATTATCGCTCGATCTCAATCCTATCACCACACTCAAAACCCTTAGAAAAACACATCCACAAGCACCTACAAGAGCACCTGATAAGACAAGCTTAATTCTCCACACAAACCAACCCGGACTTAGGCTCAGTCATTCTTGCCACACGACACTAACATCTATGGTGGAACAAGGGCTAAATAACATATGAACGACAAACATTTTTCTGCTGCCTTATTTGTTGACTTTGCTAAAGCCTTTGATGTTATAGGCCTAGATCACAATCTGCTCATTATATAAACTAAGTACCGTAAGCACCAAACTCCTTACCTCCTTTCTCAATACTCGAACTCAGAGAGTCGCAGTGAACAACCAAATGTCTGATCCTATAAAAATTTGGTGTTCCTCAAGGCTCCGTATTAGAACCTCTTCTATTCTCCGTCTGCATAAATGATCTTCCTCACCACATATCCCAATCATGTGAAATGTTTGCAGACGACACCACAATACACGCACACCACCAACTGATTGAGCCACTTCCTTCCTACAGCTGACAGAAAAGACAAAACCTAGCCACCCCATTTTCAAGTATCCATATCGGCACTCAATCAATAAAAGAAGTACTCATACCACAAACTCATGGTGTTACCATCAACAGTAACTTATTGTGGCCACAACACATTTCTGCCACAAGCAAATGTATCTCAAAGAAAGTCTACCAGCTGTCCAGAATTAAACATTTCTTAGACCCTCACACAAGAAAACTCTTTTATACAACCCACATTCAATCATTGACTACTTCTCCACCCTCTGGGACTCCACTGGTGGAACTTCCATGAAGCCTCTAGCAAGTGTTTCAGAAGCGAGCGATTAAAACAGTTTTGCTAAAACCAAAAATGCAGCCTAATGACTTCACCTCTCTGGGAGTTCTTCCTCTGAAAACCAGACTGAAATTCAACAAGTGCATCTTTTTTTACAAAATATTAAAGAGTAAACTGTCGCCAAGACTCTTTGCTGTTTTCATACAATTACACTAGAACTTTTCCAAAGTTAAATATTCCAACCCCCAGAATAGACCTTTTTAAATCAAGTCTAAAATACTCAGGGACTGTGGTGTGGAATAGCCTCCCTCTCCATCAATTATGCCATTTACCAAAATACTTGCAGTAACATTAGATAAGGCCTCTAGAGATACCTCCGAACTCCAGGACCCTAATATCTGTTTTAACCATTTCTTTTACATTTTTGCTTTCCATTTTAATTTGATATCTTACCTTATGTTTACTACTAACTATTCTTTCATAACATAATTACTTTAATTATGTAGCTTATTCTTTTCCTGTAAAGGGCGAAGGCTAAATGAAAAAAAAAGTGTTTTATTTTGCTTACTTTACCTCTCGTAAATAAAGAATTGTCGAATTGTCTGTTGTATGCAGCTTAATGTACATTTGTAACTGGTTTAAGAGTTAGTTCATGTATTCAACTCGTGGCACACGCTGCACGAAAGTGCATGTTTTTGAGTACTTGTTAGTACATAAAAGAAAGTAGTACATCTTTATGATTCTTAGAATGCTGACCAACTTGACATAACAATGTCAGCATCTTTTCACACATACAGAGATGATGTGGGGATGAAAGAAAGAAAGGATTAAAATTATGCAGTTGGTTGTAAAGATCTTAAAACAAATGCTTATCAGTGGCGTAGGAAGATGTTCGGCTTTGGGGGGGGGGGAACAAACTCCCTGCTGACAGCAAACGCGTTCACACTCGACTCGCACATTACGTAAAAAAGGAGGGGGTACGTGCACGCACGCATATACACGGTGGTAGCATCACAACACAGGCTGCTTTAGTCTTAAGGCAAAGCAGCATTAAATAAGAAAAAACAAATGGAACCATGATTCCTCCGGCTAACACAATCACAAGAAATGGGATAAATGTTATAGTAATAATTATTAATCATAATAATCAAGGTTTGCAAGTCAGTGTGCCAAAAAACTGCATCTTCGGTGATTTATGTGGCCATCTACTGAAACAGAGACATTTAAATACAGACCAAACAGTATAACACAGATAACTTACGTTGAGTATAATACAACAATTACATAATCTTAATAAGGAATACGAATAAGCTGCAACGTAAAATAGAAGTGATGGGAGAGATATTATACAACACACAGAGATAGTGTTATGTGCGAATAATCTGGCCCGGGTGGCTACAATAAATTGAGATTTTACTTAACTCCATGGCTCCACCTTCACATGGAACACCTACAGATGTCTCCAGCTGCTCCCTGAATGGTCAAAGCGGAAGGTGAATTCACAATAAATCACGGATTACCTCCACTGCGAATGTCATAATATTATGTTACAATAAAATTCCCACATATATCCAATGTAATGTATGTTACCAGCGGCAGTCGATGATAAAAGAGCGCCCTTGTGTTGTTTTACTTATGCACTTCCCGCTGAGTTGTAGTTAGTAATATACCAGTCTCTCTCTAAAGATAAGTATGATGGGACCCTCTTGAAGATCTTAATTCAGATTTGAGCAACTCAAAGAATACCAATATAGGGACTCTGAGGAAGATAAACCTTTGGTGTCTGGTAAGATAGACGGACGTCCTCGTGCTTTGCTAGCTTTTCACAAAGTGTAAGGGTTCCTGTCTGGTTGGCAAGACTGGGGTATTGGTATGCAACTAATTGGTTACTGGCTTTTGTAATACCCATGACAAATTAGTATATTTGTCATGTGTATTTATACATGTTTTATTGTTGTATTAGTTTTTTTAATTTGTGTATTTTAATATAGTACTAATTTTTTTTGTATAGTAGAGTAAGTTTGGTGTGAATCGGTTATCTTATTGCGCGGTGTAGGAATATGTGAGATCTCGCCCACGAGATGTGAGTATTTAGGGCCAAAGAGTCTGTGTTGGGGTCTTTTGTTGAGTGAGACAAATCAAGGTGGGATCGAGGGCCCGGTTTACACTTTCTCTCTTCACGATGGCCAGTGTGGCCCCTTTAGCTACCAGGTTGTAAGGGATAGCAGATAATTTTAGGGCTTTAGGAAGGAAACGTGGCGGCAGCGAGTGGGTGGGGATTGTTATGTTGGTCAAATGACGCCGCCAAAGAAAAGAGCTAGCAATATGGGGGAGGGGGCCGGAAGACCACACTCGATGTACATATAGTGTCTGGCTGGTCTCTCTTCGATCAGGCTTCAACACAGCCTGCAGTTAGCATGGCAAACAATACCAAGGGACTGTTCCTGTTCTGATCGTCGGAGGTGAATGAGGTCTTAGAGCCTCCACTTACCTCAGGGCCAGCTTTTGTGATGGTGTTGACCGCCTCCTCTCTCTACGTTCCCCTACCTTTTACGGCAGAGGTCTCAAACTCAATTTCCCTGGGGGCCGCTGGAGGTAGAGTCTGGGTGAGGCTGGGCTGCATCAGGTTTTCCACAAAAAAAGCTCTTACAAGAACATTCCAATGTTATCAAATGTCTTTATTTTTTTCATCTTATTTTTGTGTTAAAAAATAAAAAATTAATTAAATTCATAAGAAAAAATAAATAAATCAGTAATAAATAAATTGAAAATAAAAATATAATAATAATCCAACAGATATAGAAGACTGAAGAAACCACAAATAGTTGCTGATGAGAGAAATGTAATTATTATTATTATTCAGATTTAAATGTCTGTATTACCGTTCTTTAACATTTAACTTTCTGAACATGAATGGAACATTGAACATGGCTTCTTCTGCCTACTTCTTGCTGCTAGAGATCGGGCAGCGCTTACTCTCGCATAGCCGAGCCACATTTGGCTTAAGGGAGAAAGCAGTTGAGACCCTCAATAGGGCTTGAAGATGCTCATCAGTAAGTCTGGATCTGTACTTGGACTTATTGAAGTTCAAGGTAGAGAAGAGCTTTTCGCACAAGTATGTGCTCCCAAAAAGACACATTCTTCTTATTCCTGTACGCTCCCAGTGGAGCATAGGGCCGCAACCACACCCCGCCAACGGACCCGGTTCTGGGCACTCCTTTCTAGTTGGGACCATGTCATGCCAGCTGTCTCTGCCTCTCTGTGGACTGATCTCCTCCACGTCTCTCTGGGTCTCCCAGCCCTGCGCCTCCCCTGTGGGTTCCAGCCCAGAGCTTGTCTTGTTAAGTTGTCGGCTGGCTTTCGTAAGGTGTGACCAATCCAGCCCCACTTCCGCTTCCTGATGTCTTGGCTAGCAGGTTTTTGATTGGTTCTCTCCCACAGGTCTATATTGGAGATCTTATCAGGCCATCTGATGTTGAGGATGTGGCGCAGACATCTGTTGACGAATGTCTGTATCTTGTTAGTAATGGCATTTGTCACCCGCCATGTCTCGGATCCATATAGAAGTATTGCCTTTACATTTGTGTTAAAGATGCGGATCTTGGTGTGTAAAGATAGAGCTTTGGAGTTCCAGATAGGTCGTAGGGTGTGGAATGCAAGCCTGGCTTTGTTTGTTCGGCTTCTTGCATCCTCATCTGAACCTCCATTTTTGCTGACTATGCTGCCAAGGTAGGTGAAACGGTCAGACTCTGTATTGCATTCCCCATGCAGTTGTAGTGGGGCTTCTTGCTTGTTGTTGACCCGCATTACTTCCGTCTTCTTGATGTTGATGGTCAAGCCCGTCATTGCTGCTTCTTCTGCGAGCCGAGTGAGCTTTGTTTGTGCGTGTTGTTGTTTGTGGGACAGCAGGCTGATGTCATCTGCAAAGTCGAGGTCTTCAAGTTGCCTGGCGAAGGTCCACTGAATGCCCGTGTTACTGTTAGAGGTTGTTCTTCTCATGATCCAGTCTATGACGATCAGGAAGATTGTCGGTGAGAGCATACATCCTTGCCTCACTCCAGTCCTCACTGTGAAGGGGTCAGTCAGCTTTCCGTTGTGGATCACCTGGCATTTCGAGTCCTCATACAGCTGTTGGATGATGGCAATAAACTTTGGTGGAAATCCGTAGTGCTGCATCAGTTTCCAGATGGTTTCCCTGTCTACGGAGTCAAAGGCTTTCTCAAAATCCACAAAGGTTATGTATAGTGGTGCCTGCCATTCAATGGACTGTTCAATAATATTTCGTAGTGTAGCGATTTGGTCTATGCATGATTTTCCCTGCCGAAAGCCTGCCTGTTCTTGCCGCAGTCTCTTGTCTAGGGCATTTTTTAGTCTCTCCAGGATGATTCTGGTCAGCACCTTGCTAGGAGTGGACAACAGCATAATCCCACGCCAATTGCTGCACTGTGTAAGGTCGCCTTTTTTGGGTAGCTTTACTAGGTAGCCAAGCTTCCAGTCTGCTGGAACTTGTTCCTGTTCCCAAATTTTCTTCAGCAGTGGGTGTAACATCTCTGCTGCGGCTGTTGGATCTGCCTTTAGTGCTTCAGCAGGAATGCCATCTGGGCCTGCCGCCTTGCCAGACTTCAAGGACTTGATGGCTTTGATGATTTCTGCCTTGGTTGGTGTTTACTTGAAGCTGTTCGGCAGCTGGGGGAATGTCCAAGGTGGTTGTTGGTGATGGTCGGTTAAGTATTTCATCAAAATGTTCCACCCAGCGTGATCTTGTTTCTGCATCTCCGGTGATGGCGCTGCCATTCTTATCCTTTATTGGTCTGCACGCATTGGTGTTTTTTCTTCCTGCCAGAATTCTTGTAATTTCATATAGTCTCTTTGTGTTATTTTGCCCAGCTGCTTGTTCTGCCTCTTCTGCCATCTTGTGTGTGAACTGCCTCTTGTCATCTCTTGCGCTCTTTTTTACTTCTCTGTTTATCTCCCAGTATTTTGCTCTGAGTTCTTCTTTTTCCTGCTGGTCTTGACATTGGTTGATCTTCTGCTTCAGCTCTTTTCTTTGCTCTATTTTTTGCCAGGTCTTTATATTCAGCCATTCCTTATGCTGTTTTCCTTTCTTCCCCAGAACGTGTGTGCAGGAAGTTTTCCAGGTCTCTTGTATTCTTGTCCAGTGGTTGGTCACTGTTTCTTCCAAGAGTCCTTCCAGTGCCTCAAACCTGTTTTTTACTTCGCAGTTGAACTCTTCTTGTTTATTCCGAACTCTGAGGAACTGCACGTTGAATTTGTGGTGCGGTCTGTCCGATGAGTCATGGAAGGACCTCAGCTTTATCTTCATGGTTGCCACAAGTAGATGGTGGTCTGTGGCTGCATCTGCACCTCGCTTTACTCTGACGTCCAGCAGACTTCTTCGAAACTGTCGATCGATGGTGATGTGATCGATCTGGTTTTCTGTATTTCCATCTGGTGAAGTCCAGGTGGTCTTGTGAATGGTTTTGTGAGGAAAGACTGTGCCTCCGATTACAAGGTCGTTGAACAAGCAGAAGTCTGTGAACAGCTCACCATTCTCATTGCAGTTGCCCACACCGTGCTTTCCCATTATGTGTTCTTTGTCCGTGTTGTTATCTCCAACTTTGGCATTCATGTCGCCCATGATGATCTTCAGGTCTCGTCTTGGAGTACGATCAACCAGCGCTTGTAGGGAGTTGTAAAAGTCCTCCTTCTCCTCTTCTTTTGCTGCGTTGGTAGGTGCATAGCACTGGATGATGGTGATCTTTCTTCCTTTGGAGTTGAACCGAGCTGACATGAGTCGTGGAGAAACTGGTTCCCATGTTATTAGTGCCCTTGCAGCCTCCTGTGTCATCAGTACTGCTACTCCTTGTGAGTGGTCATGGTCAGGATCTTCATGTCCAGAGTAGATGATAGTCTCCCC
The DNA here is from genome assembly GCA_004794655.1 of Marisa cornuarietis. Classification (NCBI taxonomy): domain Eukaryota; kingdom Metazoa; phylum Mollusca; class Gastropoda; order Architaenioglossa; family Ampullariidae; genus Marisa; species Marisa cornuarietis. Next base: position 24,788 of record SMMW01000587.1, on the reverse strand, counting down.
TGATGAGAGTCTGGTCTGACCGCTACCATTCCATCTGGTCTCGCACAGGCCAAGGAGCTTGATGCCATAGTTCTTCATCTCCTGTGCTACCTGAGCTGATTTACCTTGCTCGTATAGGGTTCTGATGTTCCAGGTCCCTATCCTGGTTTTTGCCTTGGCCGTGAGAAGATAGGTCGGCGAGCTGACTTCCCGAGGGCTTTCGTCAGCACACGTCATAGGCCCCTCCAAGGAGGGATCTTCCCGTCCAGGCTCTCGTTGTGGTAATGTTCTTTTTGCAGTTTCTGTAGCAGGGTTGTTTTACAGGGTGGGGTTGCTAACCCCACGCCCAACCCTCCTCCTTCATCCGGGCTTGGGACCGGCAGGTTACCCGGGGGGTTTCCAGGCGGAGTTCACATGGTCCACTTGAACATTCGGGAAAGCTCAGAGAAAGCTGGGCTTTCCATAACATAAGTTTTATAGAAAATGCTTTCACGTTGTCATAGGCAGCACTGACAAGTTGCCCCTGGCCTTGTAACCTTGTTCAGTACATTAAGCTCATGTGTGATATCAACAAAAAAAAACTAAGTCCATGAGCCATTTTGGATCACAGCACAGGAAAAGCAACCCCATCTCTTTCCATGAAGGCTTTCACTTCCGCTCTCAACTCAAAAAATCTCTTCAATATGTTTCCCCTGCTGAGCCAACGTACCTTGGTGAAGTAGAGCACCTCCCCATATTCTGACTCCATTTCCTCTAAAAAAGCATGAAACCTTCTGGATCTGATTTGGTTGATGCATTTCACAACGAAAGACATCACATTGTCAAACTTCAGGCATTTGCTGCAAAGGGTCTGCTGATGAATAATGCAGTGCAGAGCAGTGGCCTCCTCCACACCTTGAACAAGTGCCACCAGTCCAGTTTTCCTCCCTGTCATTGATGGCTCTCCATCAGTTGTTATTCTGACAAACCTCCTTCAAGGCAAACCGGCATTCTCAATGGCATCACATAGCTGGTGAAATATCTCCTGAACGGTGGTCTGGCCATGCATTGGAATCACTTTGAGCAACTCCTTGATGACTTCAAAATTGTCATCAACACAACGGACATAGATTGCGAGTTGGGCAGTGTCAGTGATGTCTGTGGTCTCGTCAAGAGCGACTGAATATACACTGAAACATTTTACTTTCTCACACAGTTGATCATAAATGTCACTTGACAGGTCAGAAATGCACTCTGCTACGGTGTTTGAGACCCCTGTTTTACGATCACTGATACAGAAACAGGTAGCATGCGAGTCTTTTCGTTCGGATTAAGTTCTAGTAACCATCAAGCTATCTGCTCCCCCTTAATACTAAACACCTATCTTAATGATCTCAAAAGTATGCATTGTGCATAAATGTCTTAAATGTGTTAGGTAACTTACAATAAACCCTAACCCTTGTCTTTGATGCCTCCGAAAAAAATGTGTAGTTGCCAATTTGTATGTTTTAAACTGTGTGTTTGTGTGTGTATGGGGGGGGGGGGGTAAGGTTGGACAAAAGACATGACACTGGCAAGAGAGAAAAGGGGAGACAAGTGATATAGTATAAAGAATTGAAGAACACTACATAATGATTGGTGAACCTGGAACTTTCTATCTGTGCCACTTAACACTGGAACGAGGCACAGGTTCTGCTACTGCTGATAGAATTCACAGTGCAATTGAAGAAATGGGGATTACAGACAAGATCATGGTAGTTGGAGCCAACAGCACAGCTGTGAACACCGGGTACCATGATGGGTCAATACATCTGTTATTGCTTCACACTGATCGCCCTTTGCAGTGGTTCAATTGCTCTTTACACTTGAACGAGCTTCCATTCTGCCAGCTCTACAAAACACTCATTGGTCCAACTGAAGGACCCACACTGTGGAAAGAACGGATTGGAAATGCATTGGCTAATTGTGCATCATTGTCACTTTCTGCAGAAGGATTTTGACTCATTACCAATGGTGATCCTCTTCCAGAAATCGAAGTCAGCAAACTTAGTAATGACCAAGCCTACCTGTACAAAATGATCACAGCTATTACATGTGGAAGCATCAGTGACAATTTAGCGCAGAAAAAGCCTGGGCCCATGTTGATGGCCAGATGGCTCACAACTGCTAGCAGGATATGTCGGCTGTATGTGGCAACAGTGCAACCAAGTAACGAACTGTATTCCCTGACACACTTCATTGTCTGCTGCCATGGATCTACAGGGCTTAGCATCAAGTGTCGCCCAAGATGCACTGACAGACCAAAGCATTTGCTTCAACAAATTAAGCAGCACAGCAGGATGTCATCCAGCCTGTTCCCGAGACTGTCCCTGTTGGAAGGAGGAAGATAAAATCCAACGGATGAAAGCAGAGCAGGGTTTATCGTCCCCCGTGGGACCCCAGGGTATGCTTGCCTAGCGAGCATTGTAAGAATAGGGTCCCTGCTGTCCAGCCAGGCATGTCGTAAGAGGCGACTAAGGTGGACACCTCACCTAGAGGTAAATTAGGTTGTGGTAGGGCTAACAACCCCACCATATAAAAAATGCATGTTACAGAAACCAACACTAGAGCACTCGTTACGGATGGTGAATGTAATGAAGCATACCAGGGAACTGGACTTATGACGGATGACAGTCAAACCCGAGAGGGAGCTGGTGCCCCAATGGTGGATTTACTGAAGCTGAAACAGAAGTTCAAGGTGGGGTGCTGGAACGTCCAGACTTTGTATTAGACTGGCAGGTTTCCCCAACTAGTCAAGGAGTTTGACAATTACAACTTGGACATCCTGGGAGTCAGCGAGGTCAGATGGACCAGCACGGGAAAAGAGGAGACTAGCGTCAATACATACTATCTTGTTCTCAGGAAGATCAGACGACCAACACTCTGAAGGAGTAGCACTACTCCTCAATAGGAAAACTGAACAGACGCTGCTGGAATGGAAGCCTTATGGACCCAGGCTTCTGAGAGCAAGATTCCATTCAAAGTACACCAAGCTGACAGTGCTAGGCAGAAGACAAGGATGCTTTTTACGATCAGCTCCAGGCAGCCACGGAGAGCGTCTGAGCTCATGATATGTTGCTCATCGCCAGCAATCTCAATGCCAAGGTGGGAAGTGACAACACCTGCAGGGAGCATATCAAGGGCAAGCATGGAATTGGAACCATCAATGACAACGGAGAGAGACTGGCAGACTTTTGTGAAGAAAACTGATTGGAGGCACACTCTTCCAACACAAAGACATCCACAAGGCAACGTGGACATCACCAGACGGGGTCACAAAGAACCAGATAGACCATGTCATCATCAACCGAAGATGGAGGAGCTCACTTCAAGATGTCAGAGCCTACAGAGGAGCAGACGTTGCCAGTGACCACACTCTTGTGATAGCCGCAGTTTCTCTGAAGCTACATCGATTGCGAGGAAACCAGGCACATCTGCAGAGAGTGGACTCCGGCAGACTGAAGGACCCAGCCACCAAACATGCCTTTGTAGTGGAAGAAAAGAACAGGTTCCAGGCACTAGGGGATCAACAGGAGATGACCTTAGAGGACTTCAATCGAATCTTACAGGAAACAGGTGAGAAAATACTGGGCTTCCAATGAAAAAAGAAAGAACAGTGGATCAGAGAAGAGACATGGAAAAGGAAAGAAGAGAGAAAGTCAACCAAGCAGAAAATCAACAACACCAGATCTGAACGTCTGAAGGAATAATACAGACAAAGATATGCAGAAATAAACAAAGAGGTAAAGAGGATGATTGAAACCGACAAAAGGGACTACATAGAGAAACTGGCAGATGAAGCAGAAGAAGCAGCACGAAAAAATGACCTGAAGACACTATAAAATCAATAAAAAGCTAAACAACAGGTTCAAAAACAGTGAAGTGCCAGTGAAAGACATGAACGGAAATGTTGTCCAGGGAAAGGAAGAAAAACTACATCGCTGGAGGGAACATTTTGAGTCAGTTCTGAACAAACCAGAGCCCCCTCAGCTCGCAGACATCCAGCCAGCAGATACAGACCTTGACATCTGCACAGACCCGCCAAGCCTGGAAGAAGTGACAGCAGCAATCAAAGCAATGAAAAGCGGCAAAGCACCAGTGGCAGATGGAATAACAGCAGAGATGTTGAAAGCAGATGTGAATGTGACAGCTCCCATGTTGACTGAAATCTTCAGGCAAGTTTGGGAATCAGGACAGATCCCCGATGTGTGGAAGACAGGGCTCATCTTCAAGTAACCCAAGAAAAGAGACCTTGGAGACTGCAATAACTGGAGGGGTATAACACTTCTTTCCCTCACCAGCAAGGTCTTCAGCAAGATTGTTTTGTCAAGACTGACGGCAACCGTTGAGAAAGACCTCCGGCCTCTGAACTCGTTTTCACTCTGCGTCAGATTCTGGAGCAGAGCAACAAGTGGAACACACTGCTGTACATCAACTTCATCGACCTGGAGAAGACTTTTGACAGCATCCACTGCGAGTCCTTATGGAAGATCCTGAGGCATTATGGAGTCCCTGCGAAACTTGTCCAGGTCGTTGCAATGCTGTACAGCGACTTCAGATCGCAGGTGGTCTGTGACACGGAGCTCACAGCCCCCTTCAACGTCAGTACTGGGATGAAGCAGGGCTGCATTCTGTCGCCGTTCCTCTTCATCCTGGCCATGGACTGGATCATGAAGAATTCAACCGACAGAGAGAGGAGAGGGATCAAATGGACCATGAATATGACAGCAACAAAAATGCTGGAAGACTTGGATCTTGCTGATGACATTGCCTTGTTGTCACACTGCCACCAAAACATGCAGGAGAAAACAAATGCCTTCTCAGAAACAGCTGGAAACCTTGGCTTGAAGGTCAGCACAAAGAAAACGAAAAGTATGAGAGTGAACGCCAGAGTCCAAGAAAACATAAAACTAAATGGAGAAGAAATTGAGGAAGTTGACAGTTTTACCTATCTTGGGTCCAAGATGTCAAACACTGGGGATATGGAGGTGGAGATTCGAGGCCGACTGGCGAAAGCCAGCCAGGCCTTCGCCTCACTCAGGAGCACATGGAAGGCAAATAACATCAGCCAGAAGACCAAGCTGAGAATCTTCAAGTCAAATGTGATCAGCACCCTCCTTTATGGATCAGAATCATGGAAGATGACTAAAAACATCGGTAACAGGCTTAACGTCTTCCAAAACAGATGCCTCAGGCACATACTTGACATCTTTTGGCCAAACACCATCACCAATAAAGAACTCCACCGAAGAACTGAAACCGAGTCCATCACTATGCTGGTTCAACGAAGGCGTTGGCAATGGATTGGACATGTGTGCTTCGCCAGCAGACAGCAGACATCTCCAGAATCGCCCTACGATGGACTCCAGACGGCTGAAAAAAATAGGCCGTCCAAAGGAAACCTGGACAAGAACAGTGGAAAGGAAGATGAAAGGAAAGGGCTGGACATGGGGTCGCCTGGAGTGATTTTAAGCCGATCGACATCAGTGGCGGGCTCTGGTTGAGGCCTTATGTGCAACTAGCACGAAGAGGATTGATTGAGTGAGGGTTTATCTTACCCAGAGGCGCGTCGCCATGTGTTGGGAAACCTTCAAGTCTCCACGCAAACAGCCAGAAACCCCTCTTTTGCAGGGGTGGTTTCTCGGCACTCTGTACGCCCCCGTGGGCCCGGCTGGCTGGGTGACTAAGCTGGCCCACCCTGTTTTTCTTATGTTTTTCTTGTTTCTCCCTCACTGGCCCTTTCACCTATACTCTTTTTCTAATTAGCCATCTCCATATCACACTACTGTTTGTCTTTTTTACCTTCTGCCTACACCGGTCTTTCCCTGTCCTCTTTTCTAATCATGCCTTTCTTTTAATGCAGCTCTTTTCTCTGTGGCCTCCTTTAGGTCCCCTGCGTTTGCCGTGCAGGGTGACCTGTGTCAGGGGAGGATGGGATCCTGGAGGTTGAAGTCCCTGATGGGTTGCGGCCCATCATACCAACACACCTCTTTGGCCCGGACTTCTCCTAGACAGGAGGTTGGTTTTGCCCACACCAATCAATCGGGTGGTCGTGTATTGCCCTAGCTTTGCTAGAAAGCTGCTGCTCCTTATGTATCCCTGGTGCAACCCTGCTGGAAATGCCCTAAGTGGTACCGCTTGGTCGCATCCCCTTGTTGGACTCCGTGGTGGGCTTGAGGGAGGCGGTTCTCCGCAATTTTTGTATTTTTATTATTAGTTTGTTGTGTTTTTGGTGTCCACTGTGTAGCCTGGTGCTTTTTTCATTGCGTCGTTACTATGCAGGACTGTTTGAATTTTGTTTACTTCAGCGACTTTTGGATTTCCCGTCGACTGCTGGTCTTTTCTGCCTAACGGTTTCTTCTGTAGATCTTGAAGATCACAGTCAGTCATTTGCTATAAAATTTTCATGCAGTTTTCCTCCGCTTTGTGATTAAATTGATACCAGCAGTCTTCTGGCGATGTTAGCTCCGTTGACCCGAGTCTCTGTTGATGTATTCTCAGTATTCTGTGATCCTACTGACGACACAATGGCTTTCCGAGCTGTAGATCTGAACTCAGGGCCGTTGAGAGCCAGCACGGATGTAGTCTGATAGTGTCTACTGTCTACGCCTTAATGTTCGGATGATTCATCTTTCATTTGACTATCTTTAATGCATCTGTGTGAAACTAATCTTACTGTGGCCGTTAACATGATGCTCTAACAAGAGTTGTGATTATGGAACCAGGTTTCAGTCAGCAAAAGTTTAGTCACTGAACCAGAGATCGACAGTTGATCTTCTATACAAACATCATAATAACTTTTTGCTACTTTTAAACAGAACTTTATTGACTTACCGAAGATTTTATGCAATAGCAAGGTTACTGACTGATCTATGCTGATGGCGTTCACCTACTTAACATGACTGGCTGCTATACGGGGTCTCATTGTTTTTGAGATCAGCGCCCATTATTTTATTTTTATGTTTTATTTTTTTTTTTCAAGTGCTTTGAGCCTGCCTTTGATGGTGGGGTAAAGCGCTATATAAATATACATTATTATGATTATAAGGAACAAACCCCTTTCTCTTTATTATGGCTCCAAAAAAAACAAATCTGGGAAAACGCATACGAGAGGATGAGTCTTCGGACAGTGAGGATGAAGAACGAGATAGTGTGAAAGTGATTGTTGAGGGGGCCTGGCCCCGATTTCTGGTTGTCAAGGGCACAGAGCCGGCCCAGCCACTCTCGTCCCTTTCCCCTTTCGCGGTTGCAAAGGGCTTATATCAACAGGATTTACATCCATCAAGTGGTTGCGTACTGGACAATTCCTCGTCCAGTGCGCTAACCAGAAGGCATCAATGGCCCTACGCCTATGGGACAGTATGCAGTTTGTTGGCCGCCCCATAAAGGTAACAGCGCATCGATCCCTCAACTCCTCCAGGGGGGGTCATTCGTTGCCTGGACCTTGCTGGGATGTCAGAGCTTGACATCAAGACTGAACTGAACTGGCATCCCAGGGGTCACAGCTGTAAAAAGAGTCAACCTAAAGAGGGATGGGAAAACAATTTCTACTAACACTCTTTTTCTGACTTTCTGCTTGCAAAAAAATACCCGACTTTATTGAGGTTGGGTATTTGCAGTATCTTTATTCATACCTTCTCTGTTGCGCTGTTTCAACTGTCAGCGTTATGGCCATGGTGCTAACTTTTGCAAGTCCCAAGCCCTCTGCTTTCACTGCGGCTGATTGGTCTCAAAGCGCCAAATGTGCAAATTGTGATGGTCCCCATGTTGCTTCTTCAAAGTGGAAAGAAGAGCAGCCATCCAACGCGTACGTGCCGAATCTGGCATCTCCTACGCCGATGGTCGCTGTCGCGTAGTGGGTGGCGCCTCAGGAGCATCTCCTACTGCAAACTCCACTTCCTACTCGGCAGTCGTAGCGAAAAGACCGTCAGCCTCTCTGTCCAGACGGACATGACATGGATCTCTTTTGAGGGGCCTGTCCAAGTCCATCAAACTATGCCTCCTCCTCCTCCTGCAAGCAGTGGTAGCTCCCAGTCATCACAAACAACGCAGACCACACAAGTGTCAACAACCAAACAAACCTCACCAATCAGACCCACACAGCAACAAACAGGAAACACAAAATCACCAAAAGGCAAAAACAATCACATACAAATAAGAAAGACACACAAGAAAAAACAAAATCACCAGACAAACACACTCCACAACAACAAACATCTGGGACCACCACAGCAGCAAATTCAGTCCCTGTGTCAAACCATTTCGCCTCTCTTGGCGAGCAGGGGATGGACGTGGATGAGCGACGTCTAGCGTCGCCCTCTCCCTACCGCCATCCCCTGCCCTCTTCTTCTCCTTCTACTTCTGGTAGGCGCTCTGCGTCATATCCTCACAGATAAATCATGTCAACGATCCTTCAATGGAACTGTCTAGGGATCCGAGCAAGCTTTGAAGAACTTCCTTCTCCCGTCCTTCTTTTGGGGGACTTTAATGGGCAACCCCCTTTGTGAGGTGGAGATTCGATTGACCCTAGGGGAGAGTTGTTGGGATCTTTTTTATGGAAAGTGATCTCTGCCTCTTAAACGATGGCTCGAACACTTTTTTTCGGCCATCCAGCAGCACCGTTTCAGCAATCAACCTATCAGTAGTCAGTCCGACAGTATTATTAGATTTTACCTGGACTGTACACGACGACCTATGCGGCAGTGATCACTTTCCAATAATTTTACGTTTTTTTAATACTCTGTAGCAGGACGAAAATTTTTACAGTGGCATGTGGAACTTGGCCAAGGCAGACTGGCCTGCTTTTTGGGCCCTCTGCGCCACCCACCTTTTTTCTAGTGATAGTTTCAATTTAGATAACTGTGATAGTGATCAGGACCATCCTTTAATGATTTTTACAACTATTTTAACTGACGTGGCTTCCGAAACCATTGCAAAGAAAAGGACGCGGAAACACCATCTATGTGTCCCTTGTTATACTGAAGAGTGCAGGGTGGCCCAGCATGCTCAAAAAAAGGCCCAGCGCCTTGCTTTCCCCCACTCTAGAAAATGTAGTAAGCTTCAAGCGCAGTAGAGCGCGAGCGCGTTTTATTTTTTAAACAGAACAGAAAACTTGCATTGCAGAGGTTTGTGTCATCATTATCCTCCGGCACCACTTCCCAGGCAGTGTGGGTCAGTCAGTCAGTCGTCCCTTGCCTGGCACCTGGCGTTGGGGGGAGCACATGGATAGACGCTGCAGCTGATAGGGCCCGCCACTCTTGCCTATTTTGGGCAATAGTCAGCAGGTCCTGTACAGGACGACCAGTCCAGTCTTTGACGTTCGTAAGCCAGTTCTTTCTCTGACCACCGCGGCGTCGGCCACCCTCCAAGGTGCCTTGAAGGATAGTCTTCGACAAGGTGTCGTGCCGGGTTACATGGCCAAAGAAGACCAGCTTACGTCGCTTGACTGTTGATAGTAGATGTTCCTGGTGTCCTACGAGTGCGGCAATCTTGTTTCTTACAAAGTCGATGGTTTTGTGTTCTTTGTATGAGATCCGGAGCAGCTTCCTCAGACACTTGTGCTCGAATGCCTGGATTCTCCTTTCTGCTTTGGCGAGTAGAGTCCACGTGTCGCATCCGTAGAGCAGGATCGGCACTACCAGGGATTTGTATAGCCTGTACTTGGTAGTGAACCTTATCTTGTGGCTATGCCAGATCCTATCTAGCCTAGCCATTGCTGCTGTTGCTGTTGCGATCCTGATGCGGATATCTTGCGTGGAGCTGCCGTCCTTGGAGAGGGTGGCTCCCAAGTACTTGAAGCTACTGACCTCTTCGAGCTGTACCCCGTTCATATAGATCTCTGCTTTGCCGTTGCCATCGATCATAATTTTGCTCTTTTCTGTGCTGGTCTCCATTCCATATGCGTTTGAGCTGTCTGTCAGTCTGTTGGTGAGGTCTTGCAGTTCCTTGTTTGTACCTGCTAACAGATCTATATCATCTGCAAAGCGTAGGTTGCAGATTGGTCTTCCACCGATTGAAATGGAGGTATGGTGGTCATGAAGAGCTTCAAGCATGATGTTCTCCAAGAATATATTAAACAGCACTGGTGATAGGGGACATCCTTGACGTACTCCTACTGTGGTACGAAAGTAAGCTCCTATTTGGTTGTTAAGCAAAACTGTACTCGTTGAGCTGTTATACAACGCTTCAACGACTTGGACAAGCCCTTCTTCAATGTTGAATTTCCGCATCACATGCCATAGCCCCTCGTGCCAGACTCTGTCAAATGCCTTCTCAATGAAGTTGTGGTAAAGGTCCCGCTGATGCTGCAGATGCTTTTCTATAAGAAGACGACAGTTGAAGATCTGCTCAACTGTGCTTCTAAGTGGTCTGAAGCCAGCCTGTTCTTCTGCTAGCAGCTCTTTTGCTGATGCGGTTCTGTATGACCTTCAGCATGACTTTGCTTGGGTGACTGATAAGGCTTATTGTTCTGTAGTTCTGACACTGTTTGCTGTTTCCTTTCTTTGGGAGGGGTATGATTAGTGACTGCGTCCATTCTCTGGGCCATTCCTTGCGCTCCCAGACTCTTTGGCACAGAACAGTTAGGGCTTTTGTAGTTGCTTCCCCACCCTGCTTGAGCAGCTCAGCTGGTACATTATCAACGCCTGGTGACTTTCCTCCCTTCAAACTATGTACAGCTCTTTCGACCTCTTCCCGTAGGACTGGTAGGTCTGCAGGTTCACTGTCTCTAGTCTGGTTGTTTTGGAGAATGTTGGCGTCGGTCTTCAGCTGGTAATTGTACAGGTCCTTGCAGTATTCTGTCCATCGGTTGAGTACAGCATTGCCTTCTGTGAGAAGTGACCATTGCTGTCTTCGATGACTGAGATCTTTTGCTGGTCTGTCTTAGTGAGGGTCTTTAGAAGTTGGTAGGCCTTTTTGCTGTCACCTCGTGCCATTCCAACCTCTATGTCCTGGCACTGCTTCTCGATCCAGCTCTCTCTAGCTGCCTTCATCCCTTTCTTAATGGCACAATTCACTTCTTTGTATTTGGTTGCTGCTTCTGGTTTGCTTTTCTTTTCTCTCTTCAAGGCCCTACTTTGGTCACAGAGGTCTAGTATGTCGTTCGTGACCCATGGCTGTTTCTTGTTTCTATGTCGCCCTAGAACCTCTTGGGCTGTCGACAGTAGCACCTCTTTGATGTTTCCAGCGAGGGTGTCTACATCACAGTCCACCAGGTTCAGTGCGCCAAATTTTCCGCCAACCGTGGCCTTGAAGACTTCTGCAACCTTTGGGTCTTGCAGCTTCTCCAAATCAAAGTGAATTCGGGGAGTGTTTAAGAGTCGCTTCGCTTTCAGCCTCAGCTTCAGGTTTGTTAGAACAAGGTCATGGTCGCTGCCTATGTCAGCGCCTGGGTACGTCCTTGTCTTGGCCCTGTTGATGCTTGATTTGAAGCTTCTCGGCAGTAGGATGTAGTCGATCTGATTATGGACCAATCCGTCTGGTGAGTGCCAGGTGGCCGTCCTTGATTTCTTGTGGGGATACAAGGTGTTGGCTAAGGTGAGTCTCTGGCTCTGTGCGAACTCTAGGAGTCTGATTCCCCTGTCGTTGGTTTCACCAAGGCCAAATTTCCCCACCGTTCCTGCCCATTGCTGGTAGGCGTCTGGTCCGACCTTGGCGTTCCAGTCTCCAAGCACAACCAGGATGTCCTTTTTTGGAACTGCCTTCACAATCTTGTCCAGTTGTTGGTAGAATTCTTCCACTTTGTCGTCTCCATGTGTGGAAGTTGGAGCGTATACTTGGACAATGGTGACATTATGAGGCTTAGCTGAGACATGAATGGAGATCAGCCGGCTGGATACGGGTGTACAGCTGATGACAGCCGCGGCCACCTTCCTGTGCACGAGGAAGCCAACGCCGTACTCATGCCTGGTGTCCTCCCCACTGTACCACAGTCTGTGGCCGTCTTCCGTCACTGTTTCCCCAAATCCTGTCCATCTGACCTCCGCCAGTCCCACAATGTCCCACTGATACCGTTTCAGCTCGTGTGTGAGTTGGTGCACTTTTCCGCACTGGTATAACGTGCGTACGTTCCACGTGCCAATGGTTGTTCCTTCTCTTAGTTTGATTTCTGTTTTGGTTTCAGTCTTGGTCTTGGTCTTGGTCTTGGCTCCAGTAGCACACTTTTCGCTGACCCCACGCTGGAGCCTCCCGATAGGGTGCGCGGTCGTTGTTAGTCCGGGCCGCGACCGATCCGGCATGTTATCTCTTTTCTGGCGTATATCCATGGTCCTTACATTGAGCTTATACACTTGGTAGCGCTAATCCCTTCTCCAAGTGAACCACAGCCGATTGTCGGCCTGGTCGTGAACACGTAGGCGCTGGGCCCTGGCCGGTACTCTCGTCGTGGAGAGTCTTCGCCCGCTGATGCCGTGTTAGTATCAGGATTTTCTGTAGGGGTTTACTCCCTTAGCCTTTATCTTTCCCAAGATTCCCCCAAGGCAGTGGGGCCATTTTTCCTTGACTAGGATGAGAGAAAATTATTGTCCGAGCGAGGGGATGTCTGAGTTTACCGCTCCATGCCGGCAGGTGAAAAAAAAAAAAAAAATGGCGGCAGCGGCAACCACATGGTCCTCCAAGTTTCTACACTAGTCATATGACCGCCAAACTAGCCCACCAAACATCAAACCTTAAGCCTATGGTCCCACAAAAGCCTCTCTCAGAGTGGTTGGAGCATTTATAAAACACAGATTCAAAAAATAAAATAGATGGCCTACTTCGCAGTTTGGGTGGCTATGAGGAAAATAAAGGGAAGGTTCCAGGCTGGTTCAATAGGCCAGCTGCAGGTTGGAGACTGTCTTTACAGAGGCACGAGATGTTACCAATACTTTGGCATCCACCATTGCTCAAAACTCCTCTTCTTCTCAGTATTCTCCTGAATTTCAGCGCCTGAAGTCTGTTCAGCAATCTTCTTGCTGTGACTTTTCTTATAACTGAACAATACAATGAATCTTTCTCTCTTAATGAACTGCAGCAGGCCTTTCAAAAGTGCAAGGACTCTGCACCTGGCCTGGACAACATTCCATATCAGCTGCTTACCCATCTTCCACAGGCCTCTCTCATTCTTCTTTTAAACATCTTTAACTTTATTTGGGTGTCCGGCTGTTTTCCTCCGTCATGGAGAGAGGCAGTCCTGATGCCCATCCCAAAACCTGGCAAGGATCCTTCTGATCCCAACTCTTACCGTCCTATTGCTGTAACTAGTTGTCTATGCAAAACCTTATAATGCATGGTGAATGCCCGACTCACCTGGCAACTGGAATCTTGTGGTCTCCTCTCCAACCTGCAGTGTGGCTTTAGACAATACCACAATACCCTAGACCATTGGGTCCGTTTTGAAACTTTTGTTAGGGATGCATTTGTCAACAAGGAATGCGTCTTAGAAGTTTTCTTTGACTTGGAGAAGGCATACAACACCACCTGGAAGCAAGGTATTCTGTTAGACCTTCACGCCCTTGGCTTCCGGGGTCGTATGCCTCTCTTCATTAAGAACTTTCTCTCTCAACGGCTTCGTGTGGGGTCTATCCTTTCTGATTCTCAGGAACAGGAAATGGGCATCCCGCAGGGCAGCATACTTTCACCTACCCTTTTTAACATTAAAATAGATTCCATCTTGAAATCTATCTGTCCAGGTTTGGGAGCCTCACTGTATGTAGACAATTTTGCTCTCTGCATCCGAGGCTGATCCCTACCATGTCTCGAGCGCCGCCTTCAGCTGTGCGTAAACAGTGTACAGAAGTGGGTGACAGAAAATGGCTTCAAATTTTCTCCTACAAAGTCAGTATGCATCCATTTTTGTAAACTACGAGGCATGTTTCCAAACCCATCTATCTCTGTCAACGGCGCAGTACTCAAAGTGGTCCAGAAAGTAAAATTTCTTATGGTCATCTTTGACCGAAAGCTTTCCTTTCTTCCTCACATCAAATCTTTACACCTATCATGCCAGAAAGCCTTGGACGTTCTTTGAGTAGTTGGCCTGTATTGTGCCCTGGTCCACTCCGAGGTAGACTATGGGTCCATCATCTATGGCTCTGCTCGAGAATCCTATCTCAAAGTTCTTGATCCTATTCACCATCAAGGGTTCCACATCTGTTTGGGTGCCTTCCGCGCCACTCCTGTACAAAGTTTGTACGCAGAAGCTGCTCGACTTGCGGAGGGCTGCTCTGTCTTCTCTGCAGAACTTCATGCCATCTTGGTAGCCTTGCAGCATGTTCACCGCTCTTCGGAGCAAAACTTTCTGATCATTTCAGACTCGCTATCGGCTCTCCAAGCCCTTCTTTCCCAACGTTTCGATCACCCCCTTGTGGTCCAGATTCATACAATCCATGCAGCCTTACTCCAAGGAAAAAAAGACATTGTTTTGATATGGGCTCCTATCCATGCAGGTATCCCAGGCAATGTTTGAGCGGACCAGGCCGCCAAGAATGCATGTCTGTCGCCTGGTAAATTACCATCACTGATATCATCCGAGTGTAAATCTGTCCTCTCGGCCTATGTTCAGTCCATGTGGCAATGCCACTGGGGCACTCTGGGCCAAAATAAGTTACATTCCACCCTTCCCTCTCTTTCAGAACGCCTGCCTTCATGCCATCCTGTGCAGTGGGAGGAGGTAGTTCTTAATAGATTAAGGGTAGGACACACCTATGCCACGCAGTCGCACCTCTTACAAGGTGAACCACTGCCAGTTTGTCCTTGATGTCTAGGAATTTTGAGTATTGTAATGTTTTAATTACTTGTCCTGGACTCCAGAGTATCTCCCAGCAGTTTTTTACTGTAGACTCTTTGTTTCCTTTGTTTAGGTCCGTCCCATCAGCAGCTGTCTTTACATTTTAAGGAGGATAGGGCTTTACCACAAGATTTAAGTTTTTATAACTTCATAGTTTTTGGTTTGTTGGTGGCTTTTGGGCCACAACACCCATTTTATGTCACTCACCCTTTTATGTTATTCCTGCTCTTTGTGTTGGGTTTTTGAGATGTTATGGTTATAATACTTAGGGGTTTGTCCCTAAACATTTTAAAGGAAAATTACTGTTCTCGCTGTGATATAGCCTTAGTTGCTGGCACTGTGTTAAACACAAATAACCAACCAACCAACCTCTCACAGGTAGTGCAAGTACTGGTCATGTAGCCCTTTGATTTCCACGTTGACAGCAGGCAGTCCTGACAGTCCGTCGTCACTGACGCCCCCTTTTCCTCAAGGTTCTCTATCCCGAGTTTTGCCCTTGTGGCTTAAGACTCGGTCTCAAGGTAGAAGTGTAGTTGGCGTTAGAAAGCTAAAGTTGCTTCGGCTACTAACCAGTTGCACCGTCCTCACTGACGTTGTGTCGAGAAGTGTCTGCTCTGTTCTCGTATCCCTACCTTACCCACGTTTGTATAGACGCATACAACGAGGGATGCCATTGGTCACTCACTCATCATTCAATCAACAAGTAGCCAATACTGACAAGAGAAAATCCCCTCCTATTGACTGATGGACAGGTGTGCGAGACCCCCCCGAGGTCACTCACCCCAGTCATTGACGCCTCTGCCAGCCAGCTGGTCACGCTTGGCTGCCTGAAACCACTTAGGGCTGTCTGCCCCATGCAACACTTCTATGCTAGACATACACCCCTCTTTTCTTGCATAAGGGGCCTCAGGCTTGTCAACAAGCCGCCTAGACCCTAATTGGGGAGATTGTTACCACGTGACACTTTTATTGTTTAAAATGTTGTGGTTTTATCACTTGGGGGTTTTTGTCCCTAAACATTTTAAGGTAAGATTACTTTTTCTTGCCATGAGTTAGTCTCAGTTGCTAGCATAACCAACCTACCTAGTAGTGATCATCATTGAAAAATCAGTCTCGTAAGTCCAGTGTCATTTGCAGATTTAATTATTGAAAACTAAACAAATGAGATAGTACTGTCCCTTATAGAGTGCTGGTATTACAGAGTGTCAAAAACAGCATAGCTAAAGATAAATTGAGGCGTTTTAGGTAATCTAAAATCCACAAAAAAGTTCTAGAATCAGCATTTATCTGAATTACGTTTTGAACAAGCAAATGACATTGTTTTGTGTAGAAGGCACCAGAGAGATTAAAAAAAAAAAGCATTAAGTGAATACAGGTGTTTGGGTACTCCAGATGTACATAAATTCAGGATCTTCTACACTGCGTTTACTTCTGTAGGCAACCTGTAGGGGATCTAAAGAGCCCTGGACTAGGGCTTGTAAACATTGGAGAACTAGCTTTTCAAAAACTTTAATCACAGCGGAGGTTAAAGCAACAGGACATAATTTTGTAATTTGTCATCCTAGTTTAATTCATATATAACTATAAAACTGTTATTTCATCCATGATTACTTTCAGATTGCTAAAGTTCATGACAACTCCTGATGAATACGAACAGACATTGAGGCGACAAAAGTCACCCAGGGTTTGTCTTAAATCCTTTTTCAGTCTTTCTGATTAAGCTATCAGATTTCTTTCAGAATAGTCCTTCCTTAATTTCAGCTGTGGTGCAGCAAAGCAGTGGAACTTCCTTTCCTTTTATATCCACCATTTACCCCATACTGAGTTTTTAAAAATGTGTGTTAAAAACATATGAGCCATATTTTTATAAGCACTGCTCTTAAAGACAGTCTGCTTAATGTGACTATCACATTCTTACTCTCCTTTATATCTTTTGATTAATCTGTCCTACCAATATCCCTTTGTTGAGTGCTTTTTAGCTAACACTGTTCTTAGTGTTACCTCTGTGTCCTCTGTCTTTTGTAGTTGTACTCCATCCTCATCATTTCCTGTCGTTCCATTCCTTTATGTACTACTTATTGACCTAGGTTTTGTGTCAAGCATACCTATATAAGTATGATTCTGTGCTATATATATATTGCACATCTATTATTTACTTAATTGGCCAGATTGATCTAGATGATGTGGGTAGGGCTGTTGGTGCACGTTCTTTCAACAGGACTGGTTTCCATCATTCCTTCTCCTAGCTCATGACCGCTTTGTACAATACGACCAAAAGTTTTATCCTTTCAAAGCATTGTGGGACATTGTCAGACAAACGCTTTAAGAGCAAAACAAACAAGTTTTGGTTATTCATTTACAATGTACAATAACATTTCCAGTTCGTTTCACGGTGCTTTACATTCTGCAGGCTTTAATCTATATTCTGTACCCCAAAACTACAACTTGGCCATTAACTTGTGATCAGTATTTAACAAGATTGTCATTGTTTATGCAGAAAATTATGTGCAGGTCTGCTTATTAATTTGCTTGTTTACCTGATGAATAGGATCCAATGTCTCATCGAATCATTGAAAAGCGGCGAAGAGACCGCATGAATAATTGCTTGGCAGATTTGAGTCGTCTTATTCCAACATCATACTTGAAGCAGGTATTTCAAGTGTTTTTTCATTGTATAGATTGCTTTACAATAAAAAGGCATGTCTTGTAGATAATAATTATTTCAGAGAATGTATAACAGTCTTATTTTTTAGGGGTCATCTCTCATCATCAATCTGGAGAGCTTATAACCTATAGTCATTTATATAATAATAATAAAATGATCAAAAGCATAGAGCAGCAAAATGTCGCCCCTTGGGTTTCATTCAAACACCTCCTCACTTTCTCACAACTTTTGACTTTTGGTCTAACACTGTCATTGGTCAGGGGTATTGCATAAAAATAAATATTGTTGACAATCTTGATTTTTTCAGGGACAAGGGCGTATAGAAAAGACAGAGATAATTGAGATGGCTATTAAGCATATTAAAATTCTCCAGTCACAAGTTGACAGCAAAGCAGATTGCAAGGTATCTTCAAAGAGACCTGAAGGTGGGTAAAGTTGAGGAAAATTATTTATATTCTTATATTCTCAGAAGAAGTTTTTCTAAAAATTGGTTTTTGCTATTGCAAATGCACCTTCTGGAAAATTAACATGAACATCAAAATGTTTTTCAAAAGGTATTTTTCAGGATGCACACTTTAAGGATGCATGAGCATGAGAAGGTACTATGCACATTCAGACTGTGCATGATTTTGAGAGACTACATCTTTCTTTCTCCAGTGCTGTTGAAAAGCATGCCATTTGGACTGTAAACGTCAACAAACTACCATGGGAAAAAAAATTTGCAAACAAACTTTTATTGACTGTGGTCACCAGTTGACGAGTTCACACAAGTGCTTGAATATGTAAAATGCACATGAATACATTCTTGTATAGATTCACAGTTCATTGAGTTTTAGAGTTTGATTTGTCTCTATCACACACTAGTGAATGCCATGAGAAGTATGGAAACACTGATTGTGAAGACCAATAGGCAAATATCAGGTATTTGCTATGTGCTTTTAGACTAGGCATCGCTTTGTTGTATCTGAGTGACTTGCAAAATGACTGACACCATCATACCTTACCTCATTAGGTACTGTGAAGAGCGTGCTTGGTCTGAAGAGGGGGGACCCAGCTTGGGGAGAGTAGGGGGGATATGCATTCATATTGTGGGTTAGGTTCTCCTTTTGTTGTTGGCCACCCAGTCTATCTGACCATTAAGATGGTGCTATTTTATACTTTTTTCCTCAGACAGAAGCTGGTTCCAGTTCACATTTCTTATTTGCCCTCACTCTCATCCTTATTCTTGCTGCCATCAAATAATTCTCCATTTCCTGAAGGACATACGTTTATGCTGAAGTAATTGCAATCTGACTAAGGACGCCATGGACTGAAATCTTTCAGTGACATATGAAAGAAAAGTCTACAGTTAAACAAGGCTTTTGTTAGTGTCTTCCCAAGTCCTGCCCATTTGACCTCCGCCGGACCCACAATGTCCCACCCACTGGTAACATTCTATCTCATAAGCGAGTTGTTGCACTTTGCCATGCTGATGAAACGTGCAGATATTCCACATGCCAGTGGATGTTCCTTCTCTCAACTTAATATCTACTTTGGTTTCAGAAACACATTTTTGCTATCCCCACCCTGGAGCCTCCTGCAGGGAGTGCAGTCATTGTTGATCTGGGCCTCAGCTGATCTGGCACAATATCTCTTTTGTCAAATTTCCTGTATCTGGGCTTATACACTTGGTGGCGACCGTCTTTCTCTCCAAGTGAACCACATCTGATGGGTCAACCTGGTCTTGAACACATGGGCACTGGGCCCTGGCTGGTACTTTCATCATGGAAGGTCTTCACCCAGTCATACCATGTTAGCATCAGGATTTTCTATAGGGGTTTACTCCCTTAGCCTTTATCTTTCCCAAGGCAGTGGGGCTTTTTTGGTATCATCTTGAGTGGGAAGGGGTCAACACAGACCACCTGGCATTGTGAAGTAGGTTTATCTTATCCAGGTGTGCCCAGCCTACAGCCCACGAAGGTGCCTCATGCAGCCTGCTCATTTTTGGCTGATGATTTCTTTCTTTCTAACCAAATCTTATGCTTTCATATATCACTGCATAATTTAATTTTTAATTTCGGTATGATTCTAGCAAAATCGCCACGTTCTGGCCCATGAGATTTTCTATCATGACAAGTGTGGCCCTTGGGTGAAAAAATGTTGAACACCACTGATCTTATCAATTTCTAGTTCATCGATTTTTTGTATATTACAAAGGTCTTATTATGTTTTCTAACAAAAAAAATTTATATCCTTCTATAAGACCCATAAGTTCTCAGATTTTGGTTTTAACTTTTAATTGGCTAGTTTAAAATGCCATGTGGTCATCACTACTGCCATTTTTGCATCATCTGGGACAGAAAGTGGTAAACATAGATACCTGTAACTCAAGATAATACAAAGCGGTGGAATGGGCCCTGGTGGTCAAGGCGAACACCAAAACAGGCCTCATACGAACAGTTTCCAGGAGAATCGGTAACAGAACAGTGTCAGTCCTAAGAGACACTGGTTACAGCCATTGGTCATTGTCAAGAGGACCCTTGTACCACAAGGACAGTACATCTATCAACTTTCAAGTCTGCCTTGTTGCCATGGGCACACCCATCAAGTTCCAGATGCAGAGTTCGAGGTGTCAACACCATACTTCAGTGGTCAAGAGACTTCAGTGTGCATGGACAATCCGCCTTAGAACTTTTATCATTAGTAACATCCCAGGCACAAGAGGCGAGAGACATTGATGATCCTTACCCACATTGGATATAAGAGTCAGCTGTGGCACCAAGACCATTGATAAGCTTGATGGGGGTTAGGCAATGAAGCACTTACCATTTACCAAAGATATGAAAACACCAAACTTGACAGAGAAAGACAGTTTGATGTGAGACAGTGTCATTGGCAACTTAAATGGAGGAGCATCCAAGAGAGGTGAAGCCACAGCACTGTTGCATGTTGAGGTATGGTTCAGTTGTCGCATTTAAAGAAATGATGACATTGATAATCGATGGACGGTGTGTCAAGACTTTACAGCAAGTATAATCTTTACCTGATTTCATTTCTGAGAAAGCCATAACTTTAATGTCAACAAATAATGAAATTATGTTACTGAAAGTGCAGTTTTGTAGATGTATCCAGTGTCATTTTACATTAAGCAATGTTAGAATTTAATTTGTAATTTTTTGGGGGAAGAAAGTCTTGCAGAATTTATTTTTAAAGTGGGGAACGTTACAAATGTCAACTTTTGTAGTTATTGTGAGGATGTGGCGCCCTGTGACTGGTGGTGCTGTAATGGACATTTGACCCTGCGCCTGACCTGGCCAGTGTCTGCTGCACTGCTTTGACCCCATCTGTCTAGACCTTTCTAATAGGCAGGCATGCATTTGTGACTCAAGTAAACCTCAAGTAAACAGAATGTTCAGTGCAAGAGAGCGCAGGTGTGACTGGTAGCTGTTAGATGTTTCAAGATTTTCTTTGTATACTGTAAATAAGCCCTGAGAGTATGCAACAAGTGAAGCAAAAGTGGCAGAGAGACAGCAGAAATAAATGAACAAACGAACACAGTTTTTATTGACTCAAGGCACATGGCCTCAACATTCAGGTGAAGAGCACAGCTCGTACAATAACCTGATGACTATACTACAGTATCAAACAGCATCATAGTCAAATATCACAGTAAGCCTTCTACGGTGTAGTTAAATTTTTCTATTTATTGTCTCATATATCCGTTTAAAATGGAAAATAGTCATAAAATGCATTTATTTTAAGTATGTAAAGAAATTCCTTGCAATGTTGAGAACAACAATAAAAATATCTAGCAAGGCTGTTAAGTTACATAGTTGAACAAAACAGCATAGAGTATGATCATTGGGTTCTATAGTAAATTGGTAGAAATTCACGTCAAAGATATTCTAGATGGTGGAAACGGAAAAGGTGTAATTCATCGTCTTGCACTAACTGACAAAGGGGGCATTTCAAGTCCAACTCCGAGGTGGTCACTTAAAAATCTTGAGGTCGAAGATTCCCATACGAAATCTGATTAGGGAATCTCTCAGAATCTTACTTTAACACTGTGCAAATAAGGTTCAAACTTTAGACTTGGTTGAGTTACATAAATGGCAAACTTTCCCTTTCTCACAGGGTTTTAGGATATTGTTTGCCTGTTGTCACATCAGGTCATTGGCGACTTTAATACTGGCCATTCTAAGTTTGTCTTACTGCCTAATAGTAACATTTTGCTGGCACAATCATGGGCCTGGGGTGGGTGTCACCAGTCTTCTTGTTTCTGAGATGATGGGCTTGCTCAATATTCTCAGCACACCATGATTTTACAGCACAGAATTTGTTTAAAAGATGATGATGATGATGTTTTATAATGCGCCAGTTTCTGCATCGCAGAGATATGCTCAATGCGCAGTGATCCCAGCAGACACCAGACTGCAGGTCAAATGATCAAGTTCAAACAACAAAATGCAGATGATGAGATAATAAAAAAAACTAGTCCATTTGAAACAAGTGAGTCTTCAGTTTTTTCTTAAAAGTTGCAAGACTCTCAGACTCCTTGGTCGAGAGGGGAAGCGAGTTCCACAGAAGCGGGGCCACATTTGAGAAGGATCTGAAACCCATTGTCTTTTTATTTGTGTTCCCTGTCTGAACATTTGGTCGTCTTAGTCTGGATTGGGCTGCTGAATGAAGGTTTCACTGAGGTTGGTAACAGTGAATGAGATCTTGTAGATGTGCAGGCGCAAGGTTGTGAAGGCAGCCAGAGTTAACAATTTGTGATCGATCCTTTTCTCCACAGGAAGCCAGTGTGGGTCACATAATACGGGAGTAATATGGTCAGTCTTTTTCTTTCGTGCAACTATTCTAGCAGCTGTATTTTGCACTCGCTGAAGCCTCGACAACTCTTTGAAATTCCCCAGAGGCAGCTGTTTGCATAATCTAATCTTGAATGAATGAGGGACACAGCAGCTGCATTTGCAGTCTTCTTATTGAGAATGGGTCGGAGTCGTCCAAGTGAGCGGATGTGAAAATAACATGCCTTGATCACAGAACTGACATGATCAGACATAGAAGATTGTCGACATAGAGTCCAAGGAGAGGGGGATTCTAGCTTGACCCACTTGGATGGAGTCTAGAAAGACTTTGCTAAGGCTAAACTTGGAACCACATAGCATTGCCTCTGTCTTCTCATCATTAAGCTTCAGTTTGTTCCTTAGCATCCATGACTTTACCTCTAAACAACACTCTTCTACTGCACAGACTGCCTCACTCACCGACTCACTGTCTGTACTGAATTAACGATAGAGCTCAGTATCATCTGCAAACATCTTGCAGTTCACACTATGCTTCTCAATGAGGGGACCAAGCTGAGATGTGTAAATAATGAGATGTGTAAAATAGAGAGTGACGTCCCTTCGCCTAACTGGCTTGAGGGGATGGCTCTCTGTCGTTTTTGTCGTTTTTTTTTTATCGTCCGTCGTATTTTGAGTTTCGGAAACCCGTATTATGATGAAGTCGCCATCTTTGCTCCTCTACAAGACTGCTGCATGTTGAGGACGTCCGCTTGGAACAGCCTGCAGCTGTTGCGAGATGGTGTTCTCAGCAGGGCCATGAAAGAGGTGTTGCGATCCGTCCCCATCCGCTCGGTCTTGATAGACAGCCTTTTCCCGGCATTGGACGGACAGCTGAAGAGGGTATTTCAGAAACTGGACATATGTGTGCAGACAACTGGCTTGGACAATGTGCTAGTCGATGATGGCCTTTGATACTGTCTTGTTGGATTTGGACTTCATGACTTGCGCGGTGGTGCGGGATTCATGTTTTCATCAGTGAACTTGAGCGTGTGCCGGCGTTCCAGTGAAACTTGTGCCTTCTGTTGGATGTTGCATTTTCTGTGGAGTGTATAACATGTTTGATATTTATTCTATGGAGTGTATTCCGGCTTGTATGACATGTTGGATATTAGTGCTGAGTACTGTGTTCTTGCTGTGTGTGAACGCTGCCCTGTGACGTGGAGGAGATGGGCCGCTACACACCCACATTTTGTCGTCATCTTATTTTTTGACGTCAGCGCCTTGAGCTGTCCACAGGCCAGGATTTGGCGCTATACAAGCCAACATTATTATTATTATTATTAAATAGAAAATAAAACTGGACCCAAAACAGAGCCCTGCAGGACACCACACTGCAATGGAACTGTCACTGATTGACCATCAACTGTCACTGATTGACAATCAATCATTGCTTGATTGACCATCACCCTTTGTGTACGGTCACTGAGGTAGGAATGAAACCACTGCAAGGCGGAACCACCAATGCTCACCTCCATCTGAAGATGAGTCAGTAGAGTGGTATGATCAATGACATCAAAGGCCGCGCTCAGATCAAGGAGGACCACAAGAGTCACATTCCCTGCATCTGCGCTGCACAGATCACTTTAGAGCTACACTCAGTATAGTTCTTTCACCAAGACTTTCTTGGATGCCGAACAGTTTAAGATTTTTTCACCAAGACACAGCTTCAAGCTTGTCCATTTCCGTTATGGTCTTGTCCAATTTTTCTCTTAATGGTTCATTCACCTCAGCTAACTCATCAAGTTGTCACTTATTTTCACTTACTTTTTCGTTAACTGAATTAATACCATGTTGAAGCATGACGATGTTTTACATCAAGGACTGGCAGGAAGTTTGTTGAGTAATGATGTCTCCAGTACCACGAAGTTAGCTGTCTATAGTACAGACAAAAGGGGACTGAGACTGCTTCATGGGGGAAAGAATTAGAGAGAACAGTGAGACTGGATGATATGCTTTGAATAGTGGGTTCTGACACAGGGCCAGGATGGGTGGGACTTATGGTTAGTACTTATGGCCAGGTACTCAGAGACAAATATTTCTGAGATCGAAACATTAGGCGAAGCACAGTTACTTGCCATCTAGTCAGCTGAGAAACAAGAGAAACCGGAAACAATATTGAAAATGGAAATTAGACACTTGACAGTTGGTAAATACCAAATCAAAACTTGTCTTTCTTTCATTTCTCTTACAGTTGTACACATAACAAACATAGAAGTGATTCCTTAATGGAAGGTGATAATTATTAAACCTTGTTTTATTCAAACATTTGGTAGAACATAATTGTTAGCTATTTGCATTGTTTGCAGCCTGTAGTAGCCACCGCTATCTCCTACAGTGCAACCAAAGGAGGACAGAGGGTGTCATCTCAGTTATCTAATGCTGATGCTTGGCTGCATTGTTAGTTCACAGGCTTTTAGGATATTCACAGAGTGGGTCGTTATATGACTAATAGGTGTACTAACAAAAATTTTACTGACCATACAGCATGCCTAAAGAGAAGCAACTGCCTAGCCATCAGTAGGTTAAGCATTTGTCA
>SMMW01000586.1:0-30033 GCA_004794655.1 Marisa cornuarietis | reverse complement strand
AAAGAACCAGATAGACCATGTCATCATCAACCGAAGATGGAGGAGCTCACTTCAAGATGTCAGAGCCTACAGAGGAGCAGACGTTGCCAGTGACCACACTCTTGTGATAGCCGCAGTTTCTCTGAAGCTACATCGATTGCGAGGAAACCAGGCACATCTGCAGAGAGTGGACTCCGGCAGACTGAAGGACCCAGCCACCAAACATGCCTTTGTAGTGGAAGAAAAGAACAGGTTCCAGGCACTAGGGGATCAACAGGAGATGACCTTAGAGGACTTCAATCGAATCTTACAGGAAACAGGTGAGAAAATACTGGGCTTCCAATGAAAAAAGAAAGAACAGTGGATCAGAGAAGAGACATGGAAAAGGAAAGAAGAGAGAAAGTCAACCAAGCAGAAAATCAACAACACCAGATCTGAACGTCTGAAGGAATAATACAGACAAAGATATGCAGAAATAAACAAAGAGGTAAAGAGGATGATTGAAACCGACAAAAGGGACTACATAGAGAAACTGGCAGATGAAGCAGAAGAAGCAGCACGAAAAAATGACCTGAAGACACTATAAAATCAATAAAAAGCTAAACAACAGGTTCAAAAACAGTGAAGTGCCAGTGAAAGACATGAACGGAAATGTTGTCCAGGGAAAGGAAGAAAAACTACATCGCTGGAGGGAACATTTTGAGTCAGTTCTGAACAAACCAGAGCCCCCTCAGCTCGCAGACATCCAGCCAGCAGATACAGACCTTGACATCTGCACAGACCCGCCAAGCCTGGAAGAAGTGACAGCAGCAATCAAAGCAATGAAAAGCGGCAAAGCACCAGTGGCAGATGGAATAACAGCAGAGATGTTGAAAGCAGATGTGAATGTGACAGCTCCCATGTTGACTGAAATCTTCAGGCAAGTTTGGGAATCAGGACAGATCCCCGATGTGTGGAAGACAGGGCTCATCTTCAAGTAACCCAAGAAAAGAGACCTTGGAGACTGCAATAACTGGAGGGGTATAACACTTCTTTCCCTCACCAGCAAGGTCTTCAGCAAGATTGTTTTGTCAAGACTGACGGCAACCGTTGAGAAAGACCTCCGGCCTCTGAACTCGTTTTCACTCTGCGTCAGATTCTGGAGCAGAGCAACAAGTGGAACACACTGCTGTACATCAACTTCATCGACCTGGAGAAGACTTTTGACAGCATCCACTGCGAGTCCTTATGGAAGATCCTGAGGCATTATGGAGTCCCTGCGAAACTTGTCCAGGTCGTTGCAATGCTGTACAGCGACTTCAGATCGCAGGTGGTCTGTGACACGGAGCTCACAGCCCCCTTCAACGTCAGTACTGGGATGAAGCAGGGCTGCATTCTGTCGCCGTTCCTCTTCATCCTGGCCATGGACTGGATCATGAAGAATTCAACCGACAGAGAGAGGAGAGGGATCAAATGGACCATGAATATGACAGCAACAAAAATGCTGGAAGACTTGGATCTTGCTGATGACATTGCCTTGTTGTCACACTGCCACCAAAACATGCAGGAGAAAACAAATGCCTTCTCAGAAACAGCTGGAAACCTTGGCTTGAAGGTCAGCACAAAGAAAACGAAAAGTATGAGAGTGAACGCCAGAGTCCAAGAAAACATAAAACTAAATGGAGAAGAAATTGAGGAAGTTGACAGTTTTACCTATCTTGGGTCCAAGATGTCAAACACTGGGGATATGGAGGTGGAGATTCGAGGCCGACTGGCGAAAGCCAGCCAGGCCTTCGCCTCACTCAGGAGCACATGGAAGGCAAATAACATCAGCCAGAAGACCAAGCTGAGAATCTTCAAGTCAAATGTGATCAGCACCCTCCTTTATGGATCAGAATCATGGAAGATGACTAAAAACATCGGTAACAGGCTTAACGTCTTCCAAAACAGATGCCTCAGGCACATACTTGACATCTTTTGGCCAAACACCATCACCAATAAAGAACTCCACCGAAGAACTGAAACCGAGTCCATCACTATGCTGGTTCAACGAAGGCGTTGGCAATGGATTGGACATGTGTGCTTCGCCAGCAGACAGCAGACATCTCCAGAATCGCCCTACGATGGACTCCAGACGGCTGAAAAAAATAGGCCGTCCAAAGGAAACCTGGACAAGAACAGTGGAAAGGAAGATGAAAGGAAAGGGCTGGACATGGGGTCGCCTGGAGTGATTTTAAGCCGATCGACATCAGTGGCGGGCTCTGGTTGAGGCCTTATGTGCAACTAGCACGAAGAGGATTGATTGAGTGAGGGTTTATCTTACCCAGAGGCGCGTCGCCATGTGTTGGGAAACCTTCAAGTCTCCACGCAAACAGCCAGAAACCCCTCTTTTGCAGGGGTGGTTTCTCGGCACTCTGTACGCCCCCGTGGGCCCGGCTGGCTGGGTGACTAAGCTGGCCCACCCTGTTTTTCTTATGTTTTTCTTGTTTCTCCCTCACTGGCCCTTTCACCTATACTCTTTTTCTAATTAGCCATCTCCATATCACACTACTGTTTGTCTTTTTTACCTTCTGCCTACACCGGTCTTTCCCTGTCCTCTTTTCTAATCATGCCTTTCTTTTAATGCAGCTCTTTTCTCTGTGGCCTCCTTTAGGTCCCCTGCGTTTGCCGTGCAGGGTGACCTGTGTCAGGGGAGGATGGGATCCTGGAGGTTGAAGTCCCTGATGGGTTGCGGCCCATCATACCAACACACCTCTTTGGCCCGGACTTCTCCTAGACAGGAGGTTGGTTTTGCCCACACCAATCAATCGGGTGGTCGTGTATTGCCCTAGCTTTGCTAGAAAGCTGCTGCTCCTTATGTATCCCTGGTGCAACCCTGCTGGAAATGCCCTAAGTGGTACCGCTTGGTCGCATCCCCTTGTTGGACTCCGTGGTGGGCTTGAGGGAGGCGGTTCTCCGCAATTTTTGTATTTTTATTATTAGTTTGTTGTGTTTTTGGTGTCCACTGTGTAGCCTGGTGCTTTTTTCATTGCGTCGTTACTATGCAGGACTGTTTGAATTTTGTTTACTTCAGCGACTTTTGGATTTCCCGTCGACTGCTGGTCTTTTCTGCCTAACGGTTTCTTCTGTAGATCTTGAAGATCACAGTCAGTCATTTGCTATAAAATTTTCATGCAGTTTTCCTCCGCTTTGTGATTAAATTGATACCAGCAGTCTTCTGGCGATGTTAGCTCCGTTGACCCGAGTCTCTGTTGATGTATTCTCAGTATTCTGTGATCCTACTGACGACACAATGGCTTTCCGAGCTGTAGATCTGAACTCAGGGCCGTTGAGAGCCAGCACGGATGTAGTCTGATAGTGTCTACTGTCTACGCCTTAATGTTCGGATGATTCATCTTTCATTTGACTATCTTTAATGCATCTGTGTGAAACTAATCTTACTGTGGCCGTTAACATGATGCTCTAACAAGAGTTGTGATTATGGAACCAGGTTTCAGTCAGCAAAAGTTTAGTCACTGAACCAGAGATCGACAGTTGATCTTCTATACAAACATCATAATAACTTTTTGCTACTTTTAAACAGAACTTTATTGACTTACCGAAGATTTTATGCAATAGCAAGGTTACTGACTGATCTATGCTGATGGCGTTCACCTACTTAACATGACTGGCTGCTATACGGGGTCTCATTGTTTTTGAGATCAGCGCCCATTATTTTATTTTTATGTTTTATTTTTTTTTTTCAAGTGCTTTGAGCCTGCCTTTGATGGTGGGGTAAAGCGCTATATAAATATACATTATTATGATTATAAGGAACAAACCCCTTTCTCTTTATTATGGCTCCAAAAAAAACAAATCTGGGAAAACGCATACGAGAGGATGAGTCTTCGGACAGTGAGGATGAAGAACGAGATAGTGTGAAAGTGATTGTTGAGGGGGCCTGGCCCCGATTTCTGGTTGTCAAGGGCACAGAGCCGGCCCAGCCACTCTCGTCCCTTTCCCCTTTCGCGGTTGCAAAGGGCTTATATCAACAGGATTTACATCCATCAAGTGGTTGCGTACTGGACAATTCCTCGTCCAGTGCGCTAACCAGAAGGCATCAATGGCCCTACGCCTATGGGACAGTATGCAGTTTGTTGGCCGCCCCATAAAGGTAACAGCGCATCGATCCCTCAACTCCTCCAGGGGGGGTCATTCGTTGCCTGGACCTTGCTGGGATGTCAGAGCTTGACATCAAGACTGAACTGAACTGGCATCCCAGGGGTCACAGCTGTAAAAAGAGTCAACCTAAAGAGGGATGGGAAAACAATTTCTACTAACACTCTTTTTCTGACTTTCTGCTTGCAAAAAAATACCCGACTTTATTGAGGTTGGGTATTTGCAGTATCTTTATTCATACCTTCTCTGTTGCGCTGTTTCAACTGTCAGCGTTATGGCCATGGTGCTAACTTTTGCAAGTCCCAAGCCCTCTGCTTTCACTGCGGCTGATTGGTCTCAAAGCGCCAAATGTGCAAATTGTGATGGTCCCCATGTTGCTTCTTCAAAGTGGAAAGAAGAGCAGCCATCCAACGCGTACGTGCCGAATCTGGCATCTCCTACGCCGATGGTCGCTGTCGCGTAGTGGGTGGCGCCTCAGGAGCATCTCCTACTGCAAACTCCACTTCCTACTCGGCAGTCGTAGCGAAAAGACCGTCAGCCTCTCTGTCCAGACGGACATGACATGGATCTCTTTTGAGGGGCCTGTCCAAGTCCATCAAACTATGCCTCCTCCTCCTCCTGCAAGCAGTGGTAGCTCCCAGTCATCACAAACAACGCAGACCACACAAGTGTCAACAACCAAACAAACCTCACCAATCAGACCCACACAGCAACAAACAGGAAACACAAAATCACCAAAAGGCAAAAACAATCACATACAAATAAGAAAGACACACAAGAAAAAACAAAATCACCAGACAAACACACTCCACAACAACAAACATCTGGGACCACCACAGCAGCAAATTCAGTCCCTGTGTCAAACCATTTCGCCTCTCTTGGCGAGCAGGGGATGGACGTGGATGAGCGACGTCTAGCGTCGCCCTCTCCCTACCGCCATCCCCTGCCCTCTTCTTCTCCTTCTACTTCTGGTAGGCGCTCTGCGTCATATCCTCACAGATAAATCATGTCAACGATCCTTCAATGGAACTGTCTAGGGATCCGAGCAAGCTTTGAAGAACTTCCTTCTCCCGTCCTTCTTTTGGGGGACTTTAATGGGCAACCCCCTTTGTGAGGTGGAGATTCGATTGACCCTAGGGGAGAGTTGTTGGGATCTTTTTTATGGAAAGTGATCTCTGCCTCTTAAACGATGGCTCGAACACTTTTTTTCGGCCATCCAGCAGCACCGTTTCAGCAATCAACCTATCAGTAGTCAGTCCGACAGTATTATTAGATTTTACCTGGACTGTACACGACGACCTATGCGGCAGTGATCACTTTCCAATAATTTTACGTTTTTTTAATACTCTGTAGCAGGACGAAAATTTTTACAGTGGCATGTGGAACTTGGCCAAGGCAGACTGGCCTGCTTTTTGGGCCCTCTGCGCCACCCACCTTTTTTCTAGTGATAGTTTCAATTTAGATAACTGTGATAGTGATCAGGACCATCCTTTAATGATTTTTACAACTATTTTAACTGACGTGGCTTCCGAAACCATTGCAAAGAAAAGGACGCGGAAACACCATCTATGTGTCCCTTGTTATACTGAAGAGTGCAGGGTGGCCCAGCATGCTCAAAAAAAGGCCCAGCGCCTTGCTTTCCCCCACTCTAGAAAATGTAGTAAGCTTCAAGCGCAGTAGAGCGCGAGCGCGTTTTATTTTTTAAACAGAACAGAAAACTTGCATTGCAGAGGTTTGTGTCATCATTATCCTCCGGCACCACTTCCCAGGCAGTGTGGGTCAGTCAGTCAGTCGTCCCTTGCCTGGCACCTGGCGTTGGGGGGAGCACATGGATAGACGCTGCAGCTGATAGGGCCCGCCACTCTTGCCTATTTTGGGCAATAGTCAGCAGGTCCTGTACAGGACGACCAGTCCAGTCTTTGATGTTCGTAAGCCAGTTCTTTCTCTGACCACCGCGGCGTCGGCCACCCTCGAAGGTGCCTTGAAGGATAGTCTTCGACAAGGTGTCGTGCCGGGTTACATGGCCAAAGAAGACCAGCTTACGTCGCTTGACTGTTGATAGTAGATGTTCCTGGTGTCCTACGAGTGCGGCAATCTTGTTTCTTACAAAGTCGATGGTTTTGTGTTCTTTGTATGAGATCCGGAGCAGCTTCCTCAGACACTTGTGCTCGAATGCCTGGATTCTCCTTTCTGCTTTGGCGAGTAGAGTCCACGTGTCGCATCCGTAGAGCAGGATCGGCACTACCAGGGATTTGTATAGCCTGTACTTGGTAGTGAACCTTATCTTGTGGCTATACCAGATCCTATCTAGCCTAGCCATTGCTGCTGTTGCTGTTGCGATCCTGATGCGGATATCTTGCGTGGAGCTGCCGTCCTTGGAGAGGGTGGCTCCCAAGTACTTGAAGCTACTGACCTCTTCGAGCTGTACCCCGTTCATATAGATCTCTGCTTTGCCGTTGCCATCGATCATAATTTTGCTCTTTTCTGTGCTGGTCTCCATTCCATATGCGTTTGAGCTGTCTGTCAGTCTGTTGGTGAGGTCTTGCAGTTCCTTGTTTGTACCTGCTAACAGATCTATATCATCTGCAAAGCGTAGGTTGCAGATTGGTCTTCCACCGATTGAAATGGAGGTATGGTGGTCATGAAGAGCTTCAAGCATGATGTTCTCCAAGAATATATTAAACAGCACTGGTGATAGGGGACATCCTTGACGTACTCCTACTGTGGTACGAAAGTAAGCTCCTATTTGGTTGTTAAGCAAAACTGTACTCGTTGAGCTGTTATACAACGCTTCAACGACTTGGACAAGCCCTTCTTCAATGTTGAATTTCCGCATCACATGCCATAGCCCCTCGTGCCAGACTCTGTCAAATGCCTTCTCAATGAAGTTGTGGTAAAGGTCCCGCTGATGCTGCAGATGCTTTTCTATAAGAAGACGACAGTTGAAGATCTGCTCAACTGTGCTTCTAAGTGGTCTGAAGCCAGCCTGTTCTTCTGCTAGCAGCTCTTTTGCTGATGCGGTTCTGTATGACCTTCAGCATGACTTTGCTTGGGTGACTGATAAGGCTTATTGTTCTGTAGTTCTGACACTGTTTGCTGTTTCCTTTCTTTGGGAGGGGTATGATTAGTGACTGCGTCCATTCTCTGGGCCATTCCTTGCGCTCCCAGACTCTTTGGCACAGAACAGTTAGGGCTTTTGTAGTTGCTTCCCCACCCTGCTTGAGCAGCTCAGCTGGTACATTATCAACGCCTGGTGACTTTCCTCCCTTCAAACTATGTACAGCTCTTTCGACCTCTTCCGTAGGACTGGTAGGTCTGCAGGTTCACTGTCTCTAGTCTGGTTGTTTTGGAGAATGTTGGCGTCGGTCTTCAGCTGGTAATTGTACAGGTCCTTGCAGTATTCTGTCCATCGGTTGAGTACAGCATTGCCTTCTGTGAGAAGTGACCATTGCTGTCTTCGATGACTGAGATCTTTTGCTGGTCTGTCTTAGTGAGGGTCTTTAGAAGTTGGTAGGCCTTTTTGCTGTCACCTCGTGCCATTCCAACCTCTATGTCCTGGCACTGCTTCTCGATCCAGCTCTCTCTAGCTGCCTTCATCCCTTTCTTAATGGCACAATTCACTTCTTTGTATTTGGTTGCTGCTTCTGGTTTGCTTTTCTTTTCTCTCTTCAAGGCCCTACTTTGGTCACAGAGGTCTAGTATGTCGTTCGTGACCCATGGCTGTTTCTTGTTTCTATGTCGCCCTAGAACCTCTTGGGCTGTCGACAGTAGCACCTCTTTGATGTTTCCAGCGAGGGTGTCTACATCACAGTCCACCAGGTTCAGTGCGCCAAATTTTCCGCCAACCGTGGCCTTGAAGACTTCTGCAACCTTTGGGTCTTGCAGCTTCTCCAAATCAAAGTGAATTCGGGGAGTGTTTAAGAGTCGCTTCGCTTTCAGCCTCAGCTTCAGGTTTGTTAGAACAAGGTCATGGTCGCTGCCTATGTCAGCGCCTGGGTACGTCCTTGTCTTGGCCCTGTTGATGCTTGATTTGAAGCTTCTCGGCAGTAGGATGTAGTCGATCTGATTATGGACCAATCCGTCTGGTGAGTGCCAGGTGGCCGTCCTTGATTTCTTGTGGGGATACAAGGTGTTGGCTAAGGTGAGTCTCTGGCTCTGTGCGAACTCTAGGAGTCTGATTCCCCTGTCGTTGGTTTCACCAAGGCCAAATTTCCCCACCGTTCCTGCCCATTGCTGGTAGGCGTCTGGTCCGACCTTGGCGTTCCAGTCTCCAAGCACAACCAGGATGTCCTTTTTTGGAACTGCCTTCACAATCTTGTCCAGTTGTTGGTAGAATTCTTCCACTTTGTCGTCTCCATGTGTGGAAGTTGGAGCGTATACTTGGACAATGGTGACATTATGAGGCTTAGCTGAGACATGAATGGAGATCAGCCGGCTGGATACGGGTGTACAGCTGATGACAGCCGCGGCCACCTTCCTGTGCACGAGGAAGCCAACGCCGTACTCATGCCTGGTGTCCTCCCCACTGTACCACAGTCTGTGGCCGTCTTCCGTCACTGTTTCCCCAAATCCTGTCCATCTGACCTCCGCCAGTCCCACAATGTCCCACTGATACCGTTTCAGCTCGTGTGTGAGTTGGTGCACTTTTCCGCACTGGTATAACGTGCGTACGTTCCACGTGCCAATGGTTGTTCCTTCTCTTAGTTTGATTTCTGTTTTGGTTTCAGTCTTGGTCTTGGTCTTGGCTCCAGTAGCACACTTTTCGCTGACCCCACGCTGGAGCCTCCCGATAGGGTGCGCGGTCGTTGTTAGTCCGGGCCGCGACCGATCCGGCATGTTATCTCTTTTCTGGCGTATATCCATGGTCCTTACATTGAGCTTATACACTTGGTAGCGCTAATCCCTTCTCCAAGTGAACCACAGCCGATTGTCGGCCTGGTCGTGAACACGTAGGCGCTGGGCCCTGGCCGGTACTCTCTTCGTGGAGAGTCTTCGCCCGCTGATGCCGTGTTAGTATCAGGATTTTCTGTAGGGGTTTACTCCCTTAGCCTTTATCTTTCCCAAGATTCCCCCAAGGCAGTGGGGCCATTTTTCCTTGACTAGGATGAGAGAAAATTATTGTCCGAGCGAGGGGATGTCTGAGTTTACCGCTCCATGCCGGCAGGTGAAAAAAAAAAAAAAAATGGCGGCAGCGGCAACCACATGGTCCTCCAAGTTTCTACACTAGTCATATGACCGCCAAACTAGCCCACCAAACATCAAACCTTAAGCCTATGGTCCCACAAAAGCCTCTCTCAGAGTGGTTGGAGCATTTATAAAACACAGATTCAAAAAATAAAATAGATGGCCTACTTCGCAGTTTGGGTGGCTATGAGGAAAATAAAGGGAAGGTTCCAGGCTGGTTCAATAGGCCAGCTGCAGGTTGGAGACTGTCTTTACAGAGGCACGAGATGTTACCAATACTTTGGCATCCACCATTGCTCAAAACTCCTCTTCTTCTCAGTATTCTCCTGAATTTCAGCGCCTGAAGTCTGTTCAGCAATCTTCTTGCTGTGACTTTTCTTATAACTGAACAATACAATGAATCTTTCTCTCTTAATGAACTGCAGCAGGCCTTTCAAAAGTGCAAGGACTCTGCACCTGGCCTGGACAACATTCCATATCAGCTGCTTACCCATCTTCCACAGGCCTCTCTCATTCTTCTTTTAAACATCTTTAACTTTATTTGGGTGTCCGGCTGTTTTCCTCCGTCATGGAGAGAGGCAGTCCTGATGCCCATCCCAAAACCTGGCAAGGATCCTTCTGATCCCAACTCTTACCGTCCTATTGCTGTAACTAGTTGTCTATGCAAAACCTTATAATGCATGGTGAATGCCCGACTCACCTGGCAACTGGAATCTTGTGGTCTCCTCTCCAACCTGCAGTGTGGCTTTAGACAATACCACAATACCCTAGACCATTGGGTCCGTTTTGAAACTTTTGTTAGGGATGCATTTGTCAACAAGGAATGCGTCTTAGAAGTTTTCTTTGACTTGGAGAAGGCATACAACACCACCTGGAAGCAAGGTATTCTGTTAGACCTTCACGCCCTTGGCTTCCGGGGTCGTATGCCTCTCTTCATTAAGAACTTTCTCTCTCAACGGCTTCGTGTGGGGTCTATCCTTTCTGATTCTCAGGAACAGGAAATGGGCATCCCGCAGGGCAGCATACTTTCACCTACCCTTTTTAACATTAAAATAGATTCCATCTTGAAATCTATCTGTCCAGGTTTGGGAGCCTCACTGTATGTAGACAATTTTGCTCTCTGCATCCGAGGCTGATCCCTACCATGTCTCGAGCGCCGCCTTCAGCTGTGCGTAAACAGTGTACAGAAGTGGGTGACAGAAAATGGCTTCAAATTTTCTCCTACAAAGTCAGTATGCATCCATTTTTGTAAACTACGAGGCATGTTTCCAAACCCATCTATCTCTGTCAACGGCGCAGTACTCAAAGTGGTCCAGAAAGTAAAATTTCTTATGGTCATCTTTGACCGAAAGCTTTCCTTTCTTCCTCACATCAAATCTTTACACCTATCATGCCAGAAAGCCTTGGACGTTCTTTGAGTAGTTGGCCTGTATTGTGCCCTGGTCCACTCCGAGGTAGACTATGGGTCCATCATCTATGGCTCTGCTCGAGAATCCTATCTCAAAGTTCTTGATCCTATTCACCATCAAGGGTTCCACATCTGTTTGGGTGCCTTCCGCGCCACTCCTGTACAAAGTTTGTACGCAGAAGCTGCTCGACTTGCGGAGGGCTGCTCTGTCTTCTCTGCAGAACTTCATGCCATCTTGGTAGCCTTGCAGCATGTTCACCGCTCTTCGGAGCAAAACTTTCTGATCATTTCAGACTCGCTATCGGCTCTCCAAGCCCTTCTTTCCCAACGTTTCGATCACCCCCTTGTGGTCCAGATTCATACAATCCATGCAGCCTTACTCCAAGGAAAAAAAGACATTGTTTTGATATGGGCTCCTATCCATGCAGGTATCCCAGGCAATGTTTGAGCGGACCAGGCCGCCAAGAATGCATGTCTGTCGCCTGGTAAATTACCATCACTGATATCATCCGAGTGTAAATCTGTCCTCTCGGCCTATGTTCAGTCCATGTGGCAATGCCACTGGGGCACTCTGGGCCAAAATAAGTTACATTCCACCCTTCCCTCTCTTTCAGAACGCCTGCCTTCATGCCATCCTGTGCAGTGGGAGGAGGTAGTTCTTAATAGATTAAGGGTAGGACACACCTATGCCACGCAGTCGCACCTCTTACAAGGTGAACCACTGCCAGTTTGTCCTTGATGTCTAGGAATTTTGAGTATTGTAATGTTTTAATTACTTGTCCTGGACTCCAGAGTATCTCCCAGCAGTTTTTTACTGTAGACTCTTTGTTTCCTTTGTTTAGGTCCGTCCCATCAGCAGCTGTCTTTACATTTTAAGGAGGATAGGGCTTTACCACAAGATTTAAGTTTTTATAACTTCATAGTTTTTGGTTTGTTGGTGGCTTTTGGGCCACAACACCCATTTTATGTCACTCACCCTTTTATGTTATTCCTGCTCTTTGTGTTGGGTTTTTGAGATGTTATGGTTATAATACTTAGGGGTTTGTCCCTAAACATTTTAAAGGAAAATTACTGTTCTCGCTGTGATATAGCCTTAGTTGCTGGCACTGTGTTAAACACAAATAACCAACCAACCAACCTCTCACAGGTAGTGCAAGTACTGGTCATGTAGCCCTTTGATTTCCACGTTGACAGCAGGCAGTCCTGACAGTCCGTCGTCACTGACGCCCCCTTTTCCTCAAGGTTCTCTATCCCGAGTTTTGCCCTTGTGGCTTAAGACTCGGTCTCAAGGTAGAAGTGTAGTTGGCGTTAGAAAGCTAAAGTTGCTTCGGCTACTAACCAGTTGCACCGTCCTCACTGACGTTGTGTCGAGAAGTGTCTGCTCTGTTCTCGTATCCCTACCTTACCCACGTTTGTATAGACGCATACAACGAGGGATGCCATTGGTCACTCACTCATCATTCAATCAACAAGTAGCCAATACTGACAAGAGAAAATCCCCTCCTATTGACTGATGGACAGGTGTGCGAGACCCCCCCGAGGTCACTCACCCCAGTCATTGACGCCTCTGCCAGCCAGCTGGTCACGCTTGGCTGCCTGAAACCACTTAGGGCTGTCTGCCCCATGCAACACTTCTATGCTAGACATACACCCCTCTTTTCTTGCATAAGGGGCCTCAGGCTTGTCAACAAGCCGCCTAGACCCTAATTGGGGAGATTGTTACCACGTGACACTTTTATTGTTTAAAATGTTGTGGTTTTATCACTTGGGGGTTTTTGTCCCTAAACATTTTAAGGTAAGATTACTTTTTCTTGCCATGAGTTAGTCTCAGTTGCTAGCATAACCAACCTACCTAGTAGTGATCATCATTGAAAAATCAGTCTCGTAAGTCCAGTGTCATTTGCAGATTTAATTATTGAAAACTAAACAAATGAGATAGTACTGTCCCTTATAGAGTGCTGGTATTACAGAGTGTCAAAAACAGCATAGCTAAAGATAAATTGAGGCGTTTTAGGTAATCTAAAATCCACAAAAAAGTTCTAGAATCAGCATTTATCTGAATTACGTTTTGAACAAGCAAATGACATTGTTTTGTGTAGAAGGCACCAGAGAGATTAAAAAAAAAAGCATTAAGTGAATACAGGTGTTTGGGTACTCCAGATGTACATAAATTCAGGATCTTCTACACTGCGTTTACTTCTGTAGGCAACCTGTAGGGGATCTAAAGAGCCCTGGACTAGGGCTTGTAAACATTGGAGAACTAGCTTTTCAAAAACTTTAATCACAGCGGAGGTTAAAGCAACAGGACATAATTTTGTAATTTGTCATCCTAGTTTAATTCATATATAACTATAAAACTGTTATTTCATCCATGATTACTTTCAGATTGCTAAAGTTCATGACAACTCCTGATGAATACGAACAGACATTGAGGCGACAAAAGTCACCCAGGGTTTGTCTTAAATCCTTTTTCAGTCTTTCTGATTAAGCTATCAGATTTCTTTCAGAATAGTCCTTCCTTAATTTCAGCTGTGGTGCAGCAAAGCAGTGGAACTTCCTTTCCTTTTATATCCACCATTTACCCCATACTGAGTTTTTA
This sequence comes from Marisa cornuarietis, assembly GCA_004794655.1. Taxonomy (NCBI): domain Eukaryota; kingdom Metazoa; phylum Mollusca; class Gastropoda; order Architaenioglossa; family Ampullariidae; genus Marisa; species Marisa cornuarietis. Next base: position 16,726 of record SMMW01000586.1, on the reverse strand, counting down.
AAAATGTGTGTTAAAAACATATGAGCCATATTTTTATAAGCACTGCTCTTAAAGACAGTCTGCTTAATGTGACTATCACATTCTTACTCTCCTTTATATCTTTTGATTAATCTGTCCTACCAATATCCCTTTGTTGAGTGCTTTTTAGCTAACACTGTTCTTAGTGTTACCTCTGTGTCCTCTGTCTTTTGTAGTTGTACTCCATCCTCATCATTTCCTGTCGTTCCATTCCTTTATGTACTACTTATTGACCTAGGTTTTGTGTCAAGCATACCTATATAAGTATGATTCTGTGCTATATATATATTGCACATCTATTATTTACTTAATTGGCCAGATTGATCTAGATGATGTGGGTAGGGCTGTTGGTGCACGTTCTTTCAACAGGACTGGTTTCCATCATTCCTTCTCCTAGCTCATGACCGCTTTGTACAATACGACCAAAAGTTTTATCCTTTCAAAGCATTGTGGGACATTGTCAGACAAACGCTTTAAGAGCAAAACAAACAAGTTTTGGTTATTCATTTACAATGTACAATAACATTTCCAGTTCGTTTCACGGTGCTTTACATTCTGCAGGCTTTAATCTATATTCTGTACCCCAAAACTACAACTTGGCCATTAACTTGTGATCAGTATTTAACAAGATTGTCATTGTTTATGCAGAAAATTATGTGCAGGTCTGCTTATTAATTTGCTTGTTTACCTGATGAATAGGATCCAATGTCTCATCGAATCATTGAAAAGCGGCGAAGAGACCGCATGAATAATTGCTTGGCAGATTTGAGTCGTCTTATTCCAACATCATACTTGAAGCAGGTATTTCAAGTGTTTTTTCATTGTATAGATTGCTTTACAATAAAAAGGCATGTCTTGTAGATAATAATTATTTCAGAGAATGTATAACAGTCTTATTTTTTAGGGGTCATCTCTCATCATCAATCTGGAGAGCTTATAACCTATAGTCATTTATATAATAATAATAAAATGATCAAAAGCATAGAGCAGCAAAATGTCGCCCCTTGGGTTTCATTCAAACACCTCCTCACTTTCTCACAACTTTTGACTTTTGGTCTAACACTGTCATTGGTCAGGGGTATTGCATAAAAATAAATATTGTTGACAATCTTGATTTTTTCAGGGACAAGGGCGTATAGAAAAGACAGAGATAATTGAGATGGCTATTAAGCATATTAAAATTCTCCAGTCACAAGTTGACAGCAAAGCAGATTGCAAGGTATCTTCAAAGAGACCTGAAGGTGGGTAAAGTTGAGGAAAATTATTTATATTCTTATATTCTCAGAAGAAGTTTTTCTAAAAATTGGTTTTTGCTATTGCAAATGCACCTTCTGGAAAATTAACATGAACATCAAAATGTTTTTCAAAAGGTATTTTTCAGGATGCACACTTTAAGGATGCATGAGCATGAGAAGGTACTATGCACATTCAGACTGTGCATGATTTTGAGAGACTACATCTTTCTTTCTCCAGTGCTGTTGAAAAGCATGCCATTTGGACTGTAAACGTCAACAAACTACCATGGGAAAAAAAATTTGCAAACAAACTTTTATTGACTGTGGTCACCAGTTGACGAGTTCACACAAGTGCTTGAATATGTAAAATGCACATGAATACATTCTTGTATAGATTCACAGTTCATTGAGTTTTAGAGTTTGATTTGTCTCTATCACACACTAGTGAATGCCATGAGAAGTATGGAAACACTGATTGTGAAGACCAATAGGCAAATATCAGGTATTTGCTATGTGCTTTTAGACTAGGCATCGCTTTGTTGTATCTGAGTGACTTGCAAAATGACTGACACCATCATACCTTACCTCATTAGGTACTGTGAAGAGCGTGCTTGGTCTGAAGAGGGGGGACCCAGCTTGGGGAGAGTAGGGGGGATATGCATTCATATTGTGGGTTAGGTTCTCCTTTTGTTGTTGGCCACCCAGTCTATCTGACCATTAAGATGGTGCTATTTTATACTTTTTTCCTCAGACAGAAGCTGGTTCCAGTTCACATTTCTTATTTGCCCTCACTCTCATCCTTATTCTTGCTGCCATCAAATAATTCTCCATTTCCTGAAGGACATACGTTTATGCTGAAGTAATTGCAATCTGACTAAGGACGCCATGGACTGAAATCTTTCAGTGACATATGAAAGAAAAGTCTACAGTTAAACAAGGCTTTTGTTAGTGTCTTCCCAAGTCCTGCCCATTTGACCTCCGCCGGACCCACAATGTCCCACCCACTGGTAACATTCTATCTCATAAGCGAGTTGTTGCACTTTGCCATGCTGATGAAACGTGCAGATATTCCACATGCCAGTGGATGTTCCTTCTCTCAACTTAATATCTACTTTGGTTTCAGAAACACATTTTTGCTATCCCCACCCTGGAGCCTCCTGCAGGGAGTGCAGTCATTGTTGATCTGGGCCTCAGCTGATCTGGCACAATATCTCTTTTGTCAAATTTCCTGTATCTGGGCTTATACACTTGGTGGCGACCGTCTTTCTCTCCAAGTGAACCACATCTGATGGGTCAACCTGGTCTTGAACACATGGGCACTGGGCCCTGGCTGGTACTTTCATCATGGAAGGTCTTCACCCAGTCATACCATGTTAGCATCAGGATTTTCTATAGGGGTTTACTCCCTTAGCCTTTATCTTTCCCAAGGCAGTGGGGCTTTTTTGGTATCATCTTGAGTGGGAAGGGGTCAACACAGACCACCTGGCATTGTGAAGTAGGTTTATCTTATCCAGGTGTGCCCAGCCTACAGCCCACGAAGGTGCCTCATGCAGCCTGCTCATTTTTGGCTGATGATTTCTTTCTTTCTAACCAAATCTTATGCTTTCATATATCACTGCATAATTTAATTTTTAATTTCGGTATGATTCTAGCAAAATCGCCACGTTCTGGCCCATGAGATTTTCTATCATGACAAGTGTGGCCCTTGGGTGAAAAAATGTTGAACACCACTGATCTTATCAATTTCTAGTTCATCGATTTTTTGTATATTACAAAGGTCTTATTATGTTTTCTAACAAAAAAAATTTATATCCTTCTATAAGACCCATAAGTTCTCAGATTTTGGTTTTAACTTTTAATTGGCTAGTTTAAAATGCCATGTGGTCATCACTACTGCCATTTTTGCATCATCTGGGACAGAAAGTGGTAAACATAGATACCTGTAACTCAAGATAATACAAAGCGGTGGAATGGGCCCTGGTGGTCAAGGCGAACACCAAAACAGGCCTCATACGAACAGTTTCCAGGAGAATCGGTAACAGAACAGTGTCAGTCCTAAGAGACACTGGTTACAGCCATTGGTCATTGTCAAGAGGACCCTTGTACCACAAGGACAGTACATCTATCAACTTTCAAGTCTGCCTTGTTGCCATGGGCACACCCATCAAGTTCCAGATGCAGAGTTCGAGGTGTCAACACCATACTTCAGTGGTCAAGAGACTTCAGTGTGCATGGACAATCCGCCTTAGAACTTTTATCATTAGTAACATCCCAGGCACAAGAGGCGAGAGACATTGATGATCCTTACCCACATTGGATATAAGAGTCAGCTGTGGCACCAAGACCATTGATAAGCTTGATGGGGGTTAGGCAATGAAGCACTTACCATTTACCAAAGATATGAAAACACCAAACTTGACAGAGAAAGACAGTTTGATGTGAGACAGTGTCATTGGCAACTTAAATGGAGGAGCATCCAAGAGAGGTGAAGCCACAGCACTGTTGCATGTTGAGGTATGGTTCAGTTGTCGCATTTAAAGAAATGATGACATTGATAATCGATGGACGGTGTGTCAAGACTTTACAGCAAGTATAATCTTTACCTGATTTCATTTCTGAGAAAGCCATAACTTTAATGTCAACAAATAATGAAATTATGTTACTGAAAGTGCAGTTTTGTAGATGTATCCAGTGTCATTTTACATTAAGCAATGTTAGAATTTAATTTGTAATTTTTTGGGGGAAGAAAGTCTTGCAGAATTTATTTTTAAAGTGGGGAACGTTACAAATGTCAACTTTTGTAGTTATTGTGAGGATGTGGCGCCCTGTGACTGGTGGTGCTGTAATGGACATTTGACCCTGCGCCTGACCTGGCCAGTGTCTGCTGCACTGCTTTGACCCCATCTGTCTAGACCTTTCTAATAGGCAGGCATGCATTTGTGACTCAAGTAAACCTCAAGTAAACAGAATGTTCAGTGCAAGAGAGCGCAGGTGTGACTGGTAGCTGTTAGATGTTTCAAGATTTTCTTTGTATACTGTAAATAAGCCCTGAGAGTATGCAACAAGTGAAGCAAAAGTGGCAGAGAGACAGCAGAAATAAATGAACAAACGAACACAGTTTTTATTGACTCAAGGCACATGGCCTCAACATTCAGGTGAAGAGCACAGCTCGTACAATAACCTGATGACTATACTACAGTATCAAACAGCATCATAGTCAAATATCACAGTAAGCCTTCTACGGTGTAGTTAAATTTTTCTATTTATTGTCTCATATATCCGTTTAAAATGGAAAATAGTCATAAAATGCATTTATTTTAAGTATGTAAAGAAATTCCTTGCAATGTTGAGAACAACAATAAAAATATCTAGCAAGGCTGTTAAGTTACATAGTTGAACAAAACAGCATAGAGTATGATCATTGGGTTCTATAGTAAATTGGTAGAAATTCACGTCAAAGATATTCTAGATGGTGGAAACGGAAAAGGTGTAATTCATCGTCTTGCACTAACTGACAAAGGGGGCATTTCAAGTCCAACTCCGAGGTGGTCACTTAAAAATCTTGAGGTCGAAGATTCCCATACGAAATCTGATTAGGGAATCTCTCAGAATCTTACTTTAACACTGTGCAAATAAGGTTCAAACTTTAGACTTGGTTGAGTTACATAAATGGCAAACTTTCCCTTTCTCACAGGGTTTTAGGATATTGTTTGCCTGTTGTCACATCAGGTCATTGGCGACTTTAATACTGGCCATTCTAAGTTTGTCTTACTGCCTAATAGTAACATTTTGCTGGCACAATCATGGGCCTGGGGTGGGTGTCACCAGTCTTCTTGTTTCTGAGATGATGGGCTTGCTCAATATTCTCAGCACACCATGATTTTACAGCACAGAATTTGTTTAAAAGATGATGATGATGATGTTTTATAATGCGCCAGTTTCTGCATCGCAGAGATATGCTCAATGCGCAGTGATCCCAGCAGACACCAGACTGCAGGTCAAATGATCAAGTTCAAACAACAAAATGCAGATGATGAGATAATAAAAAAAACTAGTCCATTTGAAACAAGTGAGTCTTCAGTTTTTTCTTAAAAGTTGCAAGACTCTCAGACTCCTTGGTCGAGAGGGGAAGCGAGTTCCACAGAAGCGGGGCCACATTTGAGAAGGATCTGAAACCCATTGTCTTTTTATTTGTGTTCCCTGTCTGAACATTTGGTCGTCTTAGTCTGGATTGGGCTGCTGAATGAAGGTTTCACTGAGGTTGGTAACAGTGAATGAGATCTTGTAGATGTGCAGGCGCAAGGTTGTGAAGGCAGCCAGAGTTAACAATTTGTGATCGATCCTTTTCTCCACAGGAAGCCAGTGTGGGTCACATAATACGGGAGTAATATGGTCAGTCTTTTTCTTTCGTGCAACTATTCTAGCAGCTGTATTTTGCACTCGCTGAAGCCTCGACAACTCTTTGAAATTCCCCAGAGGCAGCTGTTTGCATAATCTAATCTTGAATGAATGAGGGACACAGCAGCTGCATTTGCAGTCTTCTTATTGAGAATGGGTCGGAGTCGTCCAAGTGAGCGGATGTGAAAATAACATGCCTTGATCACAGAACTGACATGATCAGACATAGAAGATTGTCGACATAGAGTCCAAGGAGAGGGGGATTCTAGCTTGACCCACTTGGATGGAGTCTAGAAAGACTTTGCTAAGGCTAAACTTGGAACCACATAGCATTGCCTCTGTCTTCTCATCATTAAGCTTCAGTTTGTTCCTTAGCATCCATGACTTTACCTCTAAACAACACTCTTCTACTGCACAGACTGCCTCACTCACCGACTCACTGTCTGTACTGAATTAACGATAGAGCTCAGTATCATCTGCAAACATCTTGCAGTTCACACTATGCTTCTCAATGAGGGGACCAAGCTGAGATGTGTAAATAATGAGATGTGTAAAATAGAGAGTGACGTCCCTTCGCCTAACTGGCTTGAGGGGATGGCTCTCTGTCGTTTTTGTCGTTTTTTTTTTATCGTCCGTCGTATTTTGAGTTTCGGAAACCCGTATTATGATGAAGTCGCCATCTTTGCTCCTCTACAAGACTGCTGCATGTTGAGGACGTCCGCTTGGAACAGCCTGCAGCTGTTGCGAGATGGTGTTCTCAGCAGGGCCATGAAAGAGGTGTTGCGATCCGTCCCCATCCGCTCGGTCTTGATAGACAGCCTTTTCCCGGCATTGGACGGACAGCTGAAGAGGGTATTTCAGAAACTGGACATATGTGTGCAGACAACTGGCTTGGACAATGTGCTAGTCGATGATGGCCTTTGATACTGTCTTGTTGGATTTGGACTTCATGACTTGCGCGGTGGTGCGGGATTCATGTTTTCATCAGTGAACTTGAGCGTGTGCCGGCGTTCCAGTGAAACTTGTGCCTTCTGTTGGATGTTGCATTTTCTGTGGAGTGTATAACATGTTTGATATTTATTCTATGGAGTGTATTCCGGCTTGTATGACATGTTGGATATTAGTGCTGAGTACTGTGTTCTTGCTGTGTGTGAACGCTGCCCTGTGACGTGGAGGAGATGGGCCGCTACACACCCACATTTTGTCGTCATCTTATTTTTTGACGTCAGCGCCTTGAGCTGTCCACAGGCCAGGATTTGGCGCTATACAAGCCAACATTATTATTATTATTATTAAATAGAAAATAAAACTGGACCCAAAACAGAGCCCTGCAGGACACCACACTGCAATGGAACTGTCACTGATTGACCATCAACTGTCACTGATTGACAATCAATCATTGCTTGATTGACCATCACCCTTTGTGTACGGTCACTGAGGTAGGAATGAAACCACTGCAAGGCGGAACCACCAATGCTCACCTCCATCTGAAGATGAGTCAGTAGAGTGGTATGATCAATGACATCAAAGGCCGCGCTCAGATCAAGGAGGACCACAAGAGTCACATTCCCTGCATCTGCGCTGCACAGATCACTTTAGAGCTACACTCAGTATAGTTCTTTCACCAAGACTTTCTTGGATGCCGAACAGTTTAAGATTTTTTCACCAAGACACAGCTTCAAGCTTGTCCATTTCCGTTATGGTCTTGTCCAATTTTTCTCTTAATGGTTCATTCACCTCAGCTAACTCATCAAGTTGTCACTTATTTTCACTTACTTTTTCGTTAACTGAATTAATACCATGTTGAAGCATGACGATGTTTTACATCAAGGACTGGCAGGAAGTTTGTTGAGTAATGATGTCTCCAGTACCACGAAGTTAGCTGTCTATAGTACAGACAAAAGGGGACTGAGACTGCTTCATGGGGGAAAGAATTAGAGAGAACAGTGAGACTGGATGATATGCTTTGAATAGTGGGTTCTGACACAGGGCCAGGATGGGTGGGACTTATGGTTAGTACTTATGGCCAGGTACTCAGAGACAAATATTTCTGAGATCGAAACATTAGGCGAAGCACAGTTACTTGCCATCTAGTCAGCTGAGAAACAAGAGAAACCGGAAACAATATTGAAAATGGAAATTAGACACTTGACAGTTGGTAAATACCAAATCAAAACTTGTCTTTCTTTCATTTCTCTTACAGTTGTACACATAACAAACATAGAAGTGATTCCTTAATGGAAGGTGATAATTATTAAACCTTGTTTTATTCAAACATTTGGTAGAACATAATTGTTAGCTATTTGCATTGTTTGCAGCCTGTAGTAGCCACCGCTATCTCCTACAGTGCAACCAAAGGAGGACAGAGGGTGTCATCTCAGTTATCTAATGCTGATGCTTGGCTGCATTGTTAGTTCACAGGCTTTTAGGATATTCACAGAGTGGGTCGTTATATGACTAATAGGTGTACTAACAAAAATTTTACTGACCATACAGCATGCCTAAAGAGAAGCAACTGCCTAGCCATCAGTAGGTTAAGCATTTGTCACCAGAATTAACTTCCCTTGAATCATATGTAGCATATTTATTCACATGCACACAAAAAGAAAAAATGGACTTTCTCAGACTACCCCATTTCACACTGAAGATGGCAGAGCATACAAGACTTTAGGCTTAATCCATCGTTTGGGATAATATTTTACATGTTGTAGCTGTTCTGTTCTTTATAATTTATATCTGATTAATGACCACTGTATTGTATTTTCTGCATTTTCCAAGTATCAAAAGTTGGTGGCATGTGCCTGAAAGGACTTTTTGAAAATGTCACATCAGACAATGATTACAAATTAGAATATTTGGATTGTATAGATATAGGAAAATTTACATTCTTCTTTTGTACTGCTATGTTTAAAATTGTTTAGCACACTGATCCCATTAAACAGATTGAAAAAAATATTTGCTTTATATTTTTACCTTTTTTTAGTTCTCATATGAGTTTTTCTAGTTTTTGTTTTTAGAGATAATCCTTAATGCAGCTAGATAGCCATAGCCAGAAAGACTAATGAAAGACTGATAAAGATACAATAGTTTCTCAATCACTTCTGAAAAGTAAACAATTACCATCCTTCTGCTCCCTCCTTGTGATTGATTGGTGCAGACTGCCACATTCTGTGTCTCTATCTGACATTTACCTGAATATGTCAAAGAAAGTGCAGCCACATAAAAATACGGGAAATGCTGAGGCAGCCTGACTTTAGTTCCAAGAAAACATACTTCTTGTGGTATTATTGGATTTCTAACTTTTTTTCCTTTAATTGTGACATTTTTCAGCTGCTACTTCTGATGAAAGAGAAGGCAAAATATCAGAGCATTCTTGTTGCAAGAAGCAGTTCTTCCTTGGATTTAAAGAGTGTCAAGATAAAGTAATGCAGTTTTTGGTGGACGGGGAGGCCATGTCTGCATCTGATCCATTGTGTCAGAGGATGATCAGCCACTTGAATACTGCTGGAAAACAGCTTGAGGTCTTATGTATGTACACAAACATGCACACACGTACACTTATGCATGTGCAAATGCACACATACATGCTTGCACATAAACACTTGCATGCACACACTGTCTCCCCTTTTTTAAAAGTCATCTTGCAATAATTGGCACACATATTTAATAATATAGCTGTGAGAACATTCTTTTTAATTTTATTTTCATGCTTAATTCTTTAAGATCTACCCTTATTTTCTTATATGTAAAGTGTTGAATATGATTTGTTTTCTTGTATTACATTTGTATTTAAGGGACTTGTGGAGTGCAAAATGTTATACTAACAATTGGGTAAAGCTGAATGCAAAGTACTATTTACTGAAGTGTAGTGAACACCCCTCTTCCATTGCTATGCATGGTTTGTGATTTCACAATAATTATCATACATTCCCAGGTCTTCCACTGCCTAAGGCCTTCACAATGTAAATGTATCTATGCACCATCATGATAGCTGTGTTCTCAAATGCCTGGAATTTCTCTGGGTATCACTAAGTCCACATCTCATGCATACACAGAAGGAGGACTATGAAGAACTTGTACAGTTGATAGACAACCAGATGGTAGGCCTGCACCAGATCCTGACCAGCCAGGCCATTGTTGCTGTTAAAATCCTGATGCAAATGTCGGCTGGGCAAGAGCCATCTTTGGAGAGGGTGGTTCTCAAGTACATTGAGCTGTACTTTTTTCATGCTGATCTGTACTTGCTATTGCCATTGGTGTTATCCATGACTTTTCTTATCAGTGCTGGTCTCCATACCATGTGTGCCCCCGTGGGCCCGGCTTCTCGTGCCGGGGGTGAACACCCAGCCTCTCTCTGGCTGGGTGACCAAGCTGGCCCACCCCTTTCCCTTAGGCTTTTCTCCTTTCTCCCTCACTGGCCCTTTCACCTTCATTCCTTTCTAAACAAACATCTCTCTATCACACTCCAGTTTTGCCTTCTCTATCTTCTGCCTACACTGGCCTTTCCCTATCATCTTCTCCAATCATGCCTTTCTTTCAATGCAGCTCTTTTCTCTGTGGCCTCCTTTAGGCCCCCTGTGTTTGCCGTGCAGGGCAACCCGTGCCGGGGGAGGATGGGATCCTGGAGGTTGAGGTCCCTGGTGGGCTGCGGCCTACTATACCAACACACCTCTTTGGCCCGGACTTCTCCTAGACGGGAGGTTGGTGTGGCCCACACCAATCAATCGGCTGGTCGTGCATTGCCCTAGCTTTGCTAGAAGGCTGCGGCCAGGGTCAATCTGGTCTACACAATCTGTAGGCCAGAGTATATTCCTTATGTATCCCTGGTGCGACCCTGCTGGAAATGCTGGAAATCGTCTGACAGCGAGGATGAAGTGCGTGAGATTGTGAATGTTCGTAAGGCTGTAGAGGGGGCTTGGCCCTGTTTCCTTGTGGAGGGTGCAGAGTCGGCTCGGCCGCTCTCGTCCCTCTCCCCTTTTGCGATCGCAAAGGGTTTTAAAAATATATCTACAGGTTTTACATCTATCAAACGGTTGCGTACTGGACAATTCCTCGTCCAGTGCGCTAACCAGAAGGCATCAAAGGCCCTGCGTCAATGGGATGGTAAGCAGTTTGTTGACCGTCCCATTAAGGTTACAGCACATAGATCCCTCAACTCCTCCAGGGGGGTCATCCGTTGTCCTGACCTAGCTGGGATGTCGGAACCTGACATCAGGTCCGAACTGGCATACCAGGGGGTCACAGCAGTACAGAGGGTCACCATAAAGAAGGATGGAAAATCTATACCTACTAACACTCTATTTCTCACTTTCTGTCTTCCTAAAATACCCGACTTCATTGAGGTTGTGCATTTGAAGGGTAAAAGTATCTCTATTCATACCTTCTCCGTTGCGCTGCTTCAACTGCCAGCGTTATGGTCACGGGGCAAGCTTTTGCAAGTCCCAAGCCCGCTGCTTTCGTTGCGGTGGGACTGGCCATGCTGCAGCTGATTGCACTTCAAGCGCCAAATGCTGCAACTGTGATGGTGCCCACACGGCTTCTTCCAAAGACTGCCCAAAGTGGAAGGAAGAGGCAGCCATTCAGCGCGTGCGCGCGGAATCTGGCGTTTCATACGCCGATGCTCGCCGTCGCGTTGTGGGTGGCCCATCTCCCACTGTAGGCTCCATTTCCTACTCTGCAGTCGTGGGAAAAGACCATCGAACTCTATTGCTATCCAGACGGACATGACATGGGTCTCTTCTGAGGGCCCTGTCCCAGTCAGACATGTTATGCCTCCTCCTCCTCCTCCTGCATGCAGTGGTGGCACCCAGTCATCACAAACAACACAAACACCTCAGACCACTCAGACCACACAAGCACAAACACCACAGGCCAAACAACCTTCACCAGTCAGACAAACCACACGCCCACAAGCACGTAACACAAAATCACCAAAAGGAAAAAACACTACACAACAGACAGACAAGAAAAACGCACAATCAAAACCTAAATCACCTGAAAAACCCACTACACACCACAGCACATCTGGGGCCACTACAGCAGCAACAGTAGTCCCTGTTTCAAATCGTTTTGCCACTCTTGGCGAGCAGGGGATGGATATAGATGAGCGGCGTTTTGCGTCGCCGTCTCCATCCCGCCGTCCCCTGCCTTCTTCACCTTTCCCCTCTTCTACCTCTGCTACTGTGAGGCGTTCAGCCTCTTTCCCTCACAGATAGCATGTCTACAATCCTTCAATGGAACTGTCGAGGGATCCGAGCAAACTTTGAAGAACTTCGATGCCTAGCATCTAGCTTCTCTCTTGATGTTATAGCTCTTCAGGAGACTCTTCTCCTACCTTCTACCACCTTTTCTTTTAAAGGCTTTCAGGTTTTGCGTCAGGACTCACAGACTGACGTCCCTTCAGGTGGGACTGCTCTTCTTCTCCGTTCCCACCTCTTGTTTAGCCCGATACCACTTTCCACTCCTCTTCAAGCAGTTGCTGCCCGGGTTACCTTGGGCAAAACTATCACTATCTGCAGTATCTATCTTCCTCCTTCTGCTCGGGTCTCCCTACAAGACCTTGAGGGTCTTCTGACCCAACTTCCTTCTCCCGTCCTTCTTTTAGGGGACTTTAATGGGCACCACCCCCTTTGGGGTGGAACTTCGAGTGACCATAGGGGAGAGTTGTTGGGATCACTTTTTATGGAAAGTGATCTCTGCCTTTTGAACGATGGCTCCAACACCTTTTGCCGTCCATACTGTAGCACAGTGTCAGCAGTAGATCTATCAGTGGTCAGCCCAGCACTGTTACTAGATTTTAACTGGGCTGTACACGACGACCTGTGCGGCAGCGATCACTTTCCTATAATTTTAAAATTTTTAAGTACTCTGGAACGGGACAAAATTTTTTCTAATGGCGGGTGGAACCTGACTAAGGCAGACTGGCCTGCTTTCCAAGCCCTCTGCTCCACCCGCCTTTCTTCTACTTTAGATATCAACTTAGAAAAGTTCAGTAATGATAAAGAGCATCCTGTTAGAATTTTTACAAATATATTAACCGAGGTTGCTTCGAAAACAATACCGAAAAAGGGACACGGAATCAACATCTACGTGTCCCTTGGTTTACAGAGGAGTGTCGGATGGCTCAACACGACCGAAAGAAGGCTCAGCGCCTTGCCTTTCGCCATCCCACTCCAGAAAATGTGCTAAATTTTAAACGCAGCCGAGCACGAGCTCGATACATTTTTAAACAGAGTAGAAAGCTTGCGTGGCAGAGGTTTGTGTCCTCGTTATCATCCCGCACCACCTCCCAGGCAGTGTGGGCGGCCATAAGAAAGATTAAGGGAAAGTTTCAGGCAGGCTCAGTAGGCCACCTGCAGGTTGGAGACTCCATCCTCACAGAGGCACAGGATGTTGCAAACTCATTGGCATCCACCATTGCACAAAACTCTTCTTCTTCCCACTACTCTCCAGAATTTCAGCACCTGAAGTCTGTTCAGGAATCTTCTAGCTGTGACTTCTCTTCTAACAACTCTGAACAGTACAACCTACCCTTCTCTCTTGAAGAATTGCAGCAGGCCCTCCAGAAGTGCAATGACTCTGCACCTGGCCCAGACAACATTTCATATCAGCTGCTGACTCATCTTCCACAGGTCTCTCTCCGCCTCCTCCTAGATATCTTTAACTTTATCTGGGGGTCTGGCTGTTTCCCTCCCTCGTGGAGTGAGGCAGTCGTGGTGCCCATCCCAAAACCTGGTAAGGATCCCTCTGATCCCAACTCTTACCGTCCTATCGCCCTTACTAGTTGTCTGTGCAAACCTTTAGAACGCATGGTGAATGCCCGGCTCACGTGGCATCTTGAGTCTCATGGCCTCCTCTCCAACCTGCAGTGTGGCTTCAGAAAACACCACAGTACCACGGACCATCTGGTCCGTTTTGAAACTTTCCTTAGAGATGCATTTGTTAGCAAAGAACATGTGTTAGGGGGCTTTTTTGATTTGGAAAAGGCGTATGACACAACCTGGAAGCAAGGTATTCTGTTGGACCTTCATGCCCTTGGCTTCCGGGGTCGTATGCCTATCTTCATTGAAAACTTTCTATCTCACCGACTTTTTCAAGTTCGTGTAGGGTCTATTCTGTCTGCTCCTCAGGAACAGGAAATGGGCGTCCCACAGGGCAGCATCCTTTCACCAACTCTCTTCAACATTAAAATAGATGCTATCCTAAAATCTGTCTCTCCAGGTTTGGAGGCCTCGTTGTATGTAGATGACTTTGCTCTCTGCATCCGAGGCCGTTTGCTGCCATGCCTCGCACGCCGGCTTCAGCTGTGCGTAAACGGTGTGCAGAAGTGGGTGACAGAAAATGGCTTCAAATTTTCTCCCACAAAGTCAGTATGCATCCACTTTTGTAAACTACGAGGCATGTTTCCAGACCCTTGTATTTCTGTCAACGGCACGGTACTCAAAGTAGTTCAGGAAGTAAAATTTCTTGGGGTCATCTTTGACCGTAAACTATCCTTTCTTCCTCATATCAGATCTCTACGCCTTTCATGTCAGAAAGCCTTGGATGTTCTTCGAGTAGTTGGCCATGTCAGCTGGGGGGCGGACCGCGCGGTCCTGCTTCGCCTGTATCGTGCCCTGGTCCGCTCCAAGCTAGACTATGGATCCATCATCTATGGCTCTGCTCGAGAGTCCTATCTCAAAATTCTTGATCCTATTCACCATCAAGGGCTCCGCATCTGTTTGGGTGCCTTTCGCACCACTCCTGTACATAGTTTGTACGCAGAAGCTGGTGAGCCTCCACTGTCCCTTCGCCGTCTGAAACTCATGCTCTCCTATGTTTGTCGTTTGAAGTCTCATCCTGAAAACCCTGCTTACCGTGCCGTCTTTGGACCACAGCGTGTTGCCCTGTATGCTATTCGTACCAAGGAACAAAAACCATTATCACTCCGTGTGGCACCTCATCTGCAAGCTGCCGGAGTAGATATCCAGCAGGTAGAGCCTCTCCCTCTACTGCCATCTCCTCCTTGGACTCTTCCTGTTCCAGAGATCCGTCTTGATCTTACAGCCTTTAAAAAGGGGGACACTAGTGACCTCATCTTTCTTCAACGCTTTCAGGAACTTCTTTCTGACTATCCTGGATTCTGCTGTATCTTTACAGATGGTTCCAAAGTTCCAAACGGTGGCCCTGTTGCTGCGGCAGCAGTTCCATCCTGCCAGCCGCAACGGGCCGCTTCAGCCCGACTTGTAGATGGCTGCTCTATCTTCACAGCGGAACTTCATGCCATCTTGCTAGCCTTGCAGCATGTTCACCGCTCTTCGGAGCACAACTTTTTGGTCATCTCTGACTCCCTTTCTGCCCTCCAAGCTCTTCTTTCCAGTTGTTTTGACCACCCTCTCTTGGTACAAATCCACAAAATCTATGGAATACTCATTCGCCGAAACAAAGATATTGTTTTCGTTTGGGCACCTGGCCACGCTGGTATTGCTGGCAACGTCCAAGCAGACCAGGCTGCCAGGGCCGCTTGCAAATTGTCTAGTCAGTTGAAATCGCTTGTATCATCTGACTGCAAATCTCTCTTCACGGCCTATGTTCAGTCACTGTGGCAACGCCACGGGGACACTCTGGGCCAAAACAAGCTACACGCCACCCTTCCCAATCTTTCTGACCGCCTACCTCCGTGCCGCCCTGTGCGACGGGAGGAGGTAGTCTTAACTAGACTGAGGTTAGGACACACCTATGTCACGCAATCGTATCTCTTACGAGGTGAACCACCACCTGTTTGCCCATGGTGTACAGAAGTTTTAAATGTTAAACATGTATTAATTACTTGCCCTGAGCTCCAGAGTACCCGTCAGCGTTTTTTCACAGCAGTTTCTGTGTCTGCTTTGTTTAGGTCCGTCCCATCGGCAGCAATTTTTGCATTTTTAAGAGGGATTGGACTCTTTCATAAAATTTAAGTTTTAAATTCCTGTTAGTTTTGGCTTATGGTTTTGGTTTGTTGACGGCCTTTTGGCCACAACAACCACTTTTATACTAGAATCTCTCTTTTAAAAATTCTCTTGGTTGTGTTGTTTTTATTGGAATGGCACTGTTATATCTTTTTGAAGATCTCTGATGGAATTTTTGTCATAAATTTGTCTTTCATTGCCGTGATATAGCCTTAGTTGCTGGCACGGCGTTAAACCCTAACAAACAACAAACATTGTCATGTGGATATGTTGCAAATGCACACAATTTTGTGTATGTTCGGTAACCTTTTTTTTTTAAGGTTGACTGCTGTACTGAGCACCCACAAGACCAAACTGTATTGTCATCAAATTCACATTGACTGTTCATTCACACAACAAATTCACTAAAAAAGGATTAACTCTCTCCATAATATGGCCTTTGTTGTTGGCATGGTAGAAAACTTCAATACCCAACCAATGACTTAAAGTGATCCAGAAAGTGAAAGTTTTGGGGTCATCTTTGACTGCATACTCTCTATCCTTCCTAATATCAAATCTCTACACCTCTCACGTGAGAACCCCTTGGTTATTCTTTGAATAGCAACAATGTCAGCTGTGGAAGGGGAGAACTGCAGGTCTTTCTTTGTCTGTGTTGTGCCATGGTCTGCACCAAGCTAGATTATGGAATTATCATCTATTAATTATAGATATACAGATTGTGTGACTGGTGAAAATTGCTATAAAATCCTATTTAAAGTGATTTGATTAATTACAGTAATTATAATCATATGCATAATGTGTGTAAGTCCCTCCAGTTTATTAATAAGCATGCAGCTGTATGACAAATGGGATATTAAACTTAAGGTTTCTTTGGTTTTTTTAAACATTTGTTTACAGAGGGCCAGCTAATTTATAACCCAGAAACAACAGAAGTCATGGCTGGGAGCATCATGCTGAAAGCTTCTGCTTACACGTTGGTCATGGGATTGCTCTATTTTGTAATGTATATGCATCACTAATTTAGGATCATTCTATAAACAAGACAACCCACATTTGATCAATTGAACTCCAGGAAAACATTTATCAGTTCACTTTCCAGAACTGTTTGAGGGACTTGATAAAGCTTTGTAAATTTTCATTGGCTCA